>VYXD01011971.1:105860-127168 GCA_013397195.1 Hylia prasina | reverse complement strand
TTTCCACATGTGTGCATAGGCCAGAGTGAAAGTGCTTGTGTCAGAGCTTGTCCCACCAGCTGTGACCTGCACAGTCCTGCCCCAGCTGTTCCAGCATCTGGGAGCTGCCACATTCTGCTATCACCAACATCACTCACTGGTTTATTTGCAAATAAAATGTACACTAACCATTCTTTGGGAAAGCAATAATCTTTGACATAATCCACAAAAGACAAGAAACCTGAAGTTTATTTCAGCAGCAATTGTTTCAGCAGACTTAGGAATCTTTTCCATGATTTTAAGATTTTATTATATTTTTTTTTTTAAATGGGGTGGGGGTTGTGGTTTTTTTTTTCCTGTTGGTTTTGGAACAGATCCCAATGCCCAAATGGCTTCCAGGAGCTGCAGGATATTCACTGCAGAGCACAATATTATAATAAGAGTCCACAGGAAGCTGAGTGTGTACTTACAGTGCATGGCATGAGATTCTCCATCCTGGCCTCTGCTGTTGATGGGTCCCAATACTCCCATTAATAAATAGGCAGTGCTGCTTTCACTCTGTATTACTCTTTAGCACTTCCAAACAGCCAATTCCTTTCCCACAGCATTAACTGGTATAACACCAAAATGGATTTCAGAGAGGTGTACATCATTATCAGTGTGGCCAACCCTGTCTGTAAGTTACCTGATCAACTTGTATGCTCTGCTGCACATCAGAAGCCAGCACTCCCCCTCCTCAGTTTACCCAGTTGCTCCTGCAATGACAAAGTATTCTGAGAAATAATTTCCAGGGAAAAATTGGATTGTTCAGAGAGTCTTGCAGCTGATTAAATTGTTCAGATTTGCTCCTTGTTCAGCAGCTATTCTGTCAAAAGGTAGCTGAATTAGAAAAGGTCTGTTGCCTGATTAAACAAATAAAAATAAAATCAATAAAAATAAAATAAAATAAAAGTAATATATGGTTACACATCTGCATGTAAGCACTTCTGAGTTCTGCATTAGCTGTGGGTATCTGGGTGAGGTAAATTGGTGTGGAGTGTGGCACACAGTTTCCCAGAGCACATATGAAAGGAAGCCTGTGCCATGCCAGGAAAGGAAACCACAAAGGGAATTTTTTTTTTTTCCCTCTGACTGGAAATCCTCATAAAACTGAATGTCTGAACTGGTAGGACACAATTCAGTGAGAGGAAAAAGTTTTTTGATGTGGGATTCATTAATTCAGGAGAAAGCAGCAACTGGAGAATTGCAACTTTGGTGTGAGGTGGTTTTAGAGCTAGAGTTATTCCATGAGCTTAAAAACAATCATGGGAAGGTTTCTCCTTTGTGGAGAAGGACATTTGGAAAACCTGACTACAGGAGACCTGGCTGTTTGCCTGAAAGGGGATGGAACAGGAATGAAACAGTATAGTCTGTTCTGGATATGGTTTATACAGGGGATTCATAAAAGCAGCTGACAAAGCTACAAACAGAAAGTTGGCCCAGAAGAGCATAGCTGCTGAAGAGAAGTGGCTGGCTGCTCTCTGGGAGCTACAAAACCTCCAACATACTGCATAACAACATTGGGATATTTGGATTTTGATCCACCTGATTAGGTGGCAACAGAAAAGCAAAAGAAAAAAAATAAAGGAAGCAGAACACACACAGTATTGGGATAATGAAGTTGAAAAACATTGTGATAATTTATAGCAGCCTAGGCCTGGTGATACTAATTCCTTAAAACAGCTAAAATGACTTCTTCTGATTTATAAACACATAACCTGAATGTCGAGTCGTGGACTTGAAAAGAGTCAGGCCCCAGCCTGTGCTTAGCTGCTGTTGTGTGTTTGTGTTCTGGGTAATCAAACTGTTTGAAGACATCCCAGGTGGCCAGGATGGGTAACTTGGACAAGGCAGATTCCTGCAGGGCAGGCTTGCCTCACACAGGGCAGGAACCCCCCAAAGGTTGAATCCAGACAAGATCCAAGGAAAACGAGAAGCTCAGTGGGAACTTACAGTAGAGGTTGCAGATGATCTGCTCCAGCAAGTGAGATTAATGTCTGCCAAAGAGCAGTCAAGTGCTTACTTCAGAGAATTCAGGGATTTTTGTGTAATCCCTTTTCCTTTCTTCCCTTTTTCCTTTCCACTAACAATGGTACAAACCAGTGCTGGAGTGACTCAGAATGGTGCTATGATTTATTCTTTTGTTGACTACATTGTTTCCAGCCTGGAGGAAATAAAGATAAATGACATTTTAGAGAAGATGGTTAATCACACAATTTTTGAGAGGCAACCATTAGGTGGGAAAACACCCCCCTCCCTGTGAAGCAGACAGGAAGGTGCACAAATAGGTCACTCCCACTCTCAGTGTTCTCCTCAGGAAGTGAAGCCAACCAGCAATTTGAGGCCAGAGGATTTAGATAAGCCAGGGAGAGGGCACTGGTCTGTTACAGAACTGTGGTTGTATGAGGAACCCCAGCAAGATTTTTGCCTTGGTCCCCAAATAAGAAATCTAATCAATGAAGAGCTTCTGGTACTAAAGGGGAGGCACGAATTTTGGCAAATCACATTTTTTATCCTTTCCTCCAGGAGTGTATCATTGACGAAGACTGTGAAGCAGGGAAATATTGCCAGTTCTCCACCTTCGAATACAAATGTCAGCTCTGCAAGCCCCAGCACACAGTAAGTCCTGTCTGAGGTGGGATTTCATGTGATCTTTAGAAACTCAGCAAGTTATTGTTGCTAATGTCACCAAGTCAAAATCGACAGAAAGGAAGCTGCAAAGCTTTCTGTGTGAGGGTAAAAAATTTTCACGTTAACATGGAGTAAGTAAAAATCAAGTTTGGGGTGGCCCAACACCTACCCCCTCTACACTTTTCTTTGCAGTTCTCAGCAGAACACTTGTAGGATAAAGAAAGTGAAAACTGGATCCTAGCTACTCTTGTGTTGCAAAGCAAGCCCAGGCTGAAGGTGGGATCAATTCCCTGACCTAGAACCTCGACAGTTGCAGAGCATTTTTCTCCCTAATCAGCAGCTCTTAGTAGTGCCAGTGTAGTCCTACTCCCTGCCTTGTGGGATCCACTGGTAAAGAAATAAAGATTTTGTATGGCTGCCCAGACAGGGCTTTACACAGGCAGAAAAAAGCTGCTGAAAGGCTGACCTGCCACAGCTCTTTAAGATTATTAATGAAACTACCTCAAAAAGGAAACAAAGTGACACACATGGCTTTTATTAGGTTGATTTCTTAGGCGTGTGTAGTTGAAACATTGGGGCAATTGTCATACAAAGCAACCTTTAGCTAGAGATTTGCATTTCTGATTTGCAAAGAGATTTTTTTCAGAGATATTTTTTCAAAGATTCTTGGTTACCAATGAGATCTGGTTCTTATTACAGTGAAAAAACGGATTTTAGTAAGACTTTTTTTTTGTTTGTTTGCTCTTTGAAAACAGTTCTTCTGAACAAATTGTGAATTCCTGACTGCATTTGACAATGGAAAAAAATCAGCAATGTTCTCTATTGATGAAGTTTCATTTATTAATTTTTATTTCCCTTGATTGTAGAAGAGAGAGCCCTGGGGAGAGCTTAGAGCAGCATTTCAGTACCTAAAGAAAGTACCTTTAGTACCTAAAGGGGCTGCAAGACAGCTGGAGAGGGACATTTTGCAACTGCATATAGTAACAGGATAAGGGGCAATGGCTTTAAATTGAAAGAGGGTGGGGTTAGATTGGATTTTGGGCAGGAATTGTTCCCTGTAGGGTGGGCAGGCCCTGGCACAGGGTGCCCAGAGCAGCTGTGGCTGCCCCTGGAGCGCCCAAGGCAGGGTTGGATGGAGGGCTGCTACTCTGCTGTGGAGATTCCTGTCTGGCAATAGTTCCATGTGTGCTTCAGTTGAGAAATTAGGCTGTTAATTTCTGTAATTAAGCAGTGGGAATATGACATATCTTTAAGCACACGTTGCCTTCAGGCCCGGGGCCCAGCTGTGAGCGTGGCGGTATGTGCTAACCCACTGTGGGTGCTGCAGTGCCGCTCCCTGACCAGCCTTTGCCTCGGCAGCCCTGCTCACGGGACGTGGAGTGCTGTGGGGAGCAGCTCTGCGTGTGGGGACACTGCAGGAGAGCCACTTCCAGAGGGGAGAACGGCACCATCTGTGAGAACCAGCACGACTGCAGCCCCGGGACCTGCTGTTCTTTCCACAAAGGTACGCGGGCCTCCGTCCTGCCCACTGCAGCAGGCAGGAGCCTTGGCGTGGGGCTCCTTTTAGCACAGGGGTGATGGAACCCTGGGCACTGAGGATTTCAGGCTTTCTGTGCTGACAGGCACTGAGCCCCAAGAAAACACTGCATTTGAGGCCGTGGAACAGGCTTCCAAAATTGAATGACAGAACTGGGATTACGGGTGTGTAGGTTGAATAGAAGTGTGTGGTATCACATGGTGGAACACGTAGAGTTTAAAGTTTTAGAATATAGTAATATATATAAAGCAAAATGGAAGTTTAGGGTGTAGGCTCATCCTTCTTTTTCACCTTCTTTTTTATGGGTTTGGGTAGTTTCTTGTAATTGGGTGGAAAAATCTGGATTGTGGACCTTGGGTGGTTGGTTATTGGGTTAAAATTAAAAATAATATAGGTGTCATCTTGTAATTGGACAATTCTTCCTTAAAAGACCTTGGAAAGAGATAGAGACAGAGCCATTTGTTACCTTGTTTGCTAGAACTCACGGCTTGTGAGACTGTACTGTAGATGAGAATTAATAAACATCTGAGTCCAAACAGAAAACTGCGTCTCCTGAGCATTGAATCCCAGCTCTGACAGAGGAAAAGAAGATAAAAACCCCGCACAGGGGAAGTGGTTACAGAACCAGCAGGACTGTGGAATGCACTGGGTTAACTCCATTAGAAAACTTGGATAGAATTAGAAGTGAGAAACAGCCTGGTGGGCTGCACGCTGGTGGAAGCAAAGCCTGTTGCACACTAGAGATGAGACCAGCAGCAGAAGCACAAAAATGTGCATTTCTAAAGGGGAGTCTTAGGCATTAAAAAACAGCTGAGCTCTATGTCAAGTTTACACACAATAGAGCAAAAATGAGAGAATTAAAAATGTGCAGAAGAAATTAATGAGCTGGCTCCAAGTGGCTTCTCGGTCCTCTGAGCAAGCAGCCCATCAGAATCAGACTGCAGATGCATTTCACACTCCAGGTTTCACTGGAGTGAGCCTTCCAGGGCATCACACCATGCAGTGGTGACCAGGCAGACAAGAGGCACAGAGGAATGGTGTCCCAGGTTATGTTGTCAGTCCACATGGGAATGTGAAACTTGATTTAAAGAAGGGAGCACAGAGGAGAAGGACTCGGGCCTGAAATCAATCCCCAGTCCTGTCTGGTTGGGTCCAGTTTCTTCTACTGTTCTGTACCCACCAGTCCCTCACTGCATTTATCACAGTTCCCCTTATTTCAGTGGTGACAGGACACAATTCCAGCCAGCTCCCTACACCAGGTACATACTGCCCCGGCTTTTTTCCTTGCTGTGAGCCAGAGCAGACCTTGTAGTGATGGTTGGGCCTGTCCCACTCTCAGCCTGCTGGTGGACCAGGCTGCCAGGGCATTCTAGGAAAACAAAGGAGAAAGCTCCAGAACCATTTAAAAGTGAAGAGGATCTGCTCAGCTTCCCCGTATTGATGTTAAGCATTACATAGTGGACCTTCAATGTTTAAATTTAAATGTTTAAATGAGTAAGTTTGGTTAGGAAGGAACAAGATAATATAGTTATTGGGGAAATTATATACATATATAAATAAATAGATAAGAACATTGATGAATATTGATAAAATACTCTTAATAGAACATAAAATAGTGCCATTGGTTAATAGCAATGAATTTTTATTCTCTATGGCTACCTGCTTTAGGGTTTGCAGGTTAGGCCTAACCTCAAGGCCTTTCTTCATCACTAGAGTATTGCAAATGATTGTCCTAATAAAGATGTGTGTTTTTGTATAAAACTGTAGTAAACTGTGGAGTATTTGCTGCTCAGTATATAATGTTTTGAAACTGGGACCTGATAGGTCATATACATTAAAGAACATGTGTCTATGCAGACACACATAGATGTGTCTTTTGACCAAACCTGGTTTAAAAACTTAGATTTTGAATTCTTCTCATATTTTATCCTGCCATATGAGGTGACTGAAGACAAGAGGAGGAAGGGAGGTTTTATAGGAACATCTGGGAGAGCTGAATTCCAGACTGAGACTGAGAGTTACTGACATGAGGAAACCCAAAGGACACAGCCTTCTTAAATAATTTCTTACACAGGCTGAAATTCAGCCCGGTGTAGAAACAAGGGTGCCAAGCCCCAGATGCCATCAGACAGCTGTGCCCACAGCAACTGATAAATTAAATGTCTGAGTTGTAGTTCTTGTAACCTCATTAGTTTCTGAACAATTGTTCTGTGTTTGCAGCCTTTGCAAAGAAATAGGAAAACTAACAGTTTGAGGTAGAGAGATCTGTCTCTGTTCAGATTTCAAACCATTGCTGCTCATTGCAAAGGATTGCCTATAATGTTAGTTTTCTTGGGATTAGAAGGGTTTGGAATCTCTAAGGGATGTGTGAGAATTGGGAATTTTGCTGTACTGCCTTGACAGCAGTCTCTGAGTCAAGCTAATCTCGCTCATTAAGGATGAACTTGAAATGTCTTACTCCCACCTAGTGGAAAAAACGTGGTTCTGGCTCCCTGCCGTGTAAGGGGACATAAGAAGAGATGGAGCCCGACTTTTTATATCTTGCATACAGAATTAAACACGGGCTCACCCCAGTCCAGCAGACAGCCAAGGACTTCTCCTAAAATGCCTTTCCTTTTGGCCTGCAGAGCTTCTGTTTCCTGTGTGCACACCCTTACCTGAGGAAGGTGAGCCCTGCCATGATCCTTCCAACAGACTCCTCAACCTGATCACCTGGGACCTGGAGCCCGATGGAGTGCTGGAGCAGTGCCCCTGTGCAGGCGGCTTGAGCTGCCAGCCTCAGAGGTGAGGACCAAGGCTGGGCCAACAGGCTGCTTGGAATTTTTCGAGGGGTCTGTTTCTGTGGTAAATAGCTATGGAACTTGCAGGTTCTGCCTCGCTGGAAAAGGTTTTGGCGGCTTTTCTCATCAGTAGCATTGAAACCTTTTGCTTTCACACACAGATGTGCCTGAGTTTGGCAACACATTAATCCGGTGTGAATTAAGTGTATGAATTAATGAGGCTGGTACTGCTTTTTAATCAGTCAGTGCTACCAGCTGTTGAGATGCATCATTCCAAGGCCATTCTCTGCATACAGTCCCTGTCCACCAACTCTCTATGTGAGACTAGACTTCTGTCAGGTTTTTGCTTGCTCTAGAATGTAAGATACATTAAAGGAATTTTCATAGGTCATGCTTTCATATTTATTTGAAAGGAGTTATATGCATCATCAGCAATTTCATTGGCAGAAAGTGAGATCATTCCAGTTTTGCTCAAAGCAGTTTTAGAAAACTTATGTTTTCTATGAAATAAATTCTCCAAGTTTGCTCCTATACTTCCAGCAGGACACCATAGCTGGGATAGATGCAGATTAATACTTCTCTCTTCTGTGTCCAACTCCTTCTACGTTTTTTCATGCTTGAAAAGGAATTGGGTAACATTTTGTTTCATAAATGTCATCTAAGGAAGCAAGCAGAACTTGCTTCCATCCTTTCAGGACCAAAATTTTTGTTAATGCACCATTAACCTCAGGGGAGGTCTGTCAGCAAATGTCAGGTCTAGTGAGAACAACAACATTTCAGATGAGGATACAGAAACACAGAAATTAATTGGGGTGTGAATGTAGCTGAACTGTCCAGAATTTTCTATCTGAATTTGAAGATTGAAGTAACTTTTTTTTTGTTTCCTGTTTTTTGGAGGGCCACTGCTCTCTTGTTTAATAGCATTAAACCTTTTGTGCTGCTAGGATATCTATATGTGGAAATCATGTTTGTAACTCTCCAGCTGTCAAGCATGTGAGAATCAGGTGCTTGTGAAGTCAGCTAGTGTAGATGCACTGTGCATTTAACATGTTTTCATGTGGGGAGGGGATGGGGAATTTCAAAGACTGGCAAAAGAACACAAAATGATGTATTGTATGACCAGACGTGCCTTTTCCCAACAGCCACAGCACTACACCTGTGTGTCAGCTGTCTGCCAATGAAACCCAGCACACTGAAAAAGAAGATCCCTTAATCATGGATGAGATGCCCTTTCTCAGCCTGATCCCCCAAGATCTCCTCTCTGATTATGAGGAAAGCAGTGTCATTCAGGAAGTGCGTAGAGAATTAGAAAGCCTGGAGGACCAAGCAGGTTTGAAGCCTGAGCCTGACTTAGCTCAGGAGCTGGTTTTGGGAGATGAAATCTAAAGCCCAAGCACCAGTTTAGTTAGTTGTTTCTAGATTTTTTTTTTGTTTAGTGTCTTGCTTGTATGAACCCTGAACACACACTGCTGGATAGAAGTGCAATAAACAAGGTTTTCAAGGCGCATCCTTCTCTGTGCACCAAACCTGCATGTCCCAGCTACTGTGGAATTCTTCCAGTCTCTGGACCAAACCTTCTGCCAAATGGGAACCATAGGAGGGCTCCTCTGGATTTGTACTTTCCCCTTGTATGTTGGAAATAAACTTCTTAGTACTTGTACTCATTAAAAAATACACACAAGCATAAATAGTGACCTTTGAGTACGGATGTTCAGAGTTGTTTTATTTCTCTAGGGTAAGAACCATCTACTCTGACACTGCTGCAGTCATAGATTTTAAGGAGTTTTAAAAGGAATTTTAATTTTTTTCTTTAGAATTGGTTTGTGATTTTAATACACTTCATAGGCATAAACCTGTGCATGTTATAAGATGTGATTATTTTTACCATCCTAAAAGGTTATTGATTTAAAGAGTCAGTAACAACCCCAAACTCCCTAGCTCCCACTGCCTCACCAGTTTGCTATCACAGCTCCTCCACTATTAATGGTTTTCTGGCATATAGATTTCACCATCTGCTGTTGCATGTGGTAAAACAAGATGTGAACTTCCAGCCAAGTCACTTTTCATGGTACTTCTTCCCAAATAATCCCTATTGCCCACGTCTAGTTTGGAACAGCAGAGGACCAGTAACAGGAGCAAGTTACACACAAGACTGTGCTACCAATCTGCACATCTCTCACCACTTCTGGTGTATGAAGGCTTTTCAATAAATTCCTTGGCTACCAGAATGAATAATTAATAGCCATTATCATTATAAACAGGGAGGATGTTTCATTGTAACTGTCTTGAGTTTTGGTTTAAGGATTCCACAACCCATTCCCACACCAACACACACACACACACACAGCCACTGTCTCTGAGAGTTCACTGAGTCTTCCCTCCCTTTCTATCCCCAATAAAATTATAGTCCTTTAGAGACAGCCCCATCTATACAAGGAGAAGGAATTAAGTGCCATTGCAATTTTCCTGTTTAAAAACATATCCATGAGAGCAGCAACTGTCTGTGAATACTGCCCTCTGAAGGACAGTAGTCTCCTTTCAAGTTCTCGGTGCTGCCATCCCTGCATTTAATCTCTACATTTTTGCCTTTCCAAAGGTCCAAGTTTGAAGAAAATTCACTCTCCATTTGATAGGTAGTTTTTTCTCTCTTCCAAAAACTCTAAAGATGCTTTAGCAGTCTGTATCTGTGGCAAATGGTAGTTTAATGGAGTACCCTACCTAGGGGATGGGATTTCCTCCCTTTGCCCCCACTTCCAACCTCACATATGCTGGCCAAGAGGCAGCACAGGGCAGTCAGAAGAGGAATAATGAGGGAATGCCTCTGTGCAATGCCTGCTTCTCAAGCTGCCAGATTCCTCAGCATTTTGAGGTTGCTGTGGGGCCAGCATGCAAGGAAGAACTGAAGGTTCTGTCATTGAACACCCACCCACCCCTTTCATTCTGGAGTGGAATTTAGCTGCCAGTCGTACTTGGAAATTGGGAGGTTTCACTGGTGAGAAATTCAGTTCTGGAAAAGGAAACTCACAGTTGAAAAGTTTGTTGTGAATTAAAGAGGAGCAGCAGCCAGGCTATAAACCAGCTCCTGTAACTCTCTGTACATGGAAGGGGTTGCACATACACACAAACACACAGTCTTGCAATTCCAGCACTGCCTTGGGGAAGTCTGTATTTCCATGAAACAATTCCATAATTTTTTAAATAAAAACCACAGCATTTAATGATTAAAATAACACAACAGAATGAACAAATGTTTTATTGGCATGTTCATTGTTGTAAACAGCATCTGGCATGAAAAAGTTTACCAAAATCGTTTGATTGTTATAAATTAGGTGGTATTTCCAAAAAACTATGGAGAATTGTTCTCTATTGATCTTTATGGACCAAAGCAAAAAATTGCTGTTCCTAGGCTTTGCAATGAAATCATGTTGACTGCATCAGTCTTTGCACCACAGCCTGAACTACCAAGTTCGTACATTGAGGTGTTAAGAGGTTGCCCCAATACTTGACTACATATAGCTATGGAATCAGCTCTGGGAAAAACAAACTGACTTTCAGCAGGTGAAGAAGATGCAAACGTGTAATAGTCTTAAAAACAAAATGTACAAAAAGTAGCGGAACAGAACAAAAACTTCATTAACAAGGGGAAGTACAACCCTAAAGTACCCAGCATCGTCAAACATAAAATGAATACAAATTTAAATAGGCAACTATACTTCCAAATGTACACAATGAATGTCGATATGTGTAAAGAAATAGCATGGTAAATAGCTGAACTGCAGTTCTGGTAAATGGATAGGGCAGATTTTATTTACACATCGAACGCAATACACTAGAGCTGCTCATTGGTAACCTATTAAAAACCACTTTACCTTACAACAGCACTTCTGCAAACAAACAAGGCCTGCAGGCAGCTTCCTGCAGACACCTCTCAGAGCCCCTGTTTTATGGAAGAATATTCTAAAACCTGACACTTGCAGCACTCCCAAGCCCGGCCCTTCCCCACTGCTTTCCTAGAACCAATGTGTTAACATTTACTCCAGACTCTCTGATGAGGTAATGTGTGTATCAGTGAAACAAACAGAGAAAAGGATTCTTTCATGGCCTTTGCACAGCTTTTATTATTAAGCTATGAGTATCCTGTTGGAGGCTAGTTTCACTAGCTACTATGTGCACACTGTCCTCAACAACTTCCACTCGTTTCCCTCCCCGCCCGCTTTTGAGTTCTAATCTTTTATTTGCACATCCCTTTTAGCTTTACAGTACATTTGACTATAGTGCACAACATGATTCCAAGTCCCGCAGTGCCCAGCGGGGCCCTGCCTGCGGCCGGCACGCCCGGCTCTGCTGGTGTCAGCGCTTTACACCTAATGAATGTCCTGCCGTAATGGCACTACACAGTAGTAGTGAACCTTTTGATTGGAAACAAAAAAAATTCCCCAGGGAAAATGCTATAGCAAGTATCAGTCTTGAGTCAAATCTTTATTTGGTGCTCCATCCAGATAAATTTTTAGTGCTTTTTCTTTGCGGGGAGAGTAGGTTACCCGGTGTCCAGTTTTCTGGAGTCTGCTGCTTTCTTTTTTCATCAGTTCATTTCTTTGCTCATCTGTTAATTCCATTAATTCTTCAGTTTTATCCCTAAAATATAAACACATGCTCAAATTCAGATCGATACAGTAACCACAAGTAGACTTCTGCTTTTTTTTTTTGCTAGGAGCATCTTAGTAAAAACCACAACTAAGCATAATACTTCTCAGGGATTGCTTTATTCTGCAGGAACAGGCAATGTGTCTAAACCTGCTTCTCCAGCAGAAACATTCAGTGTTCTGCCTGACTACAGACCAGGGCAAGGCACAAGCCCATGCTCCTCCATCTCTCTTACTCCTGTTCTTTATAGACAACCACAGATCTGCTCTGCTTTTGGTCTCAGTGCCAACAGCTGGAAGCAGTGTGTTAGCCAGTCCTCACCAGATGTTCTCCCAAGTAATTTTCATCAGGACCAGCACATTATTAACCAGCTGTTTTTCCCCAGCTCACATGCAATTATATGCAAAATGCCACAGCAATGTGTCCATGAGGTTGCCCCACCCACCAAGTTTAGGAGAAATGACAATATCCAAGCTCTCAGTCCTCAACTCCTGCCACCAGCTGATCAACATTTTTCACATTAACAGAATTGTTAGCAGAACAGGTTTTTTAGAAAGAATCCATACTAATTTCTCAAAGGAATAAAGTCAGACAATAAAATCCTTGCTCTCCAAAACCTACAGCAAGACTCTCACTAACTCCACGTGGGATATGTGGGCTCTATTTTAAGAAATTGAATCCAGATACACACTCAAGCATAGCAACTAGCTTTCATTTCAGTGGTTTGGGAGGGAGGATTGAGTAAAAAGGTGCAGTGCTCGTTTTCTTGAACTTAATTAATATTCAGGCTTTAGGGAACCTGAGGAGCACAAATATTTCAGCTGAATGTTTGAAACCTTTTCTTTAAGGTAACAAAGAGTACTTTTATGTTCCTGTCCATTACGTCACCCCACAGATGTTAACACCACAGCTTTTGCTTGCGTGGTTTATTACACTGTAATGAAATACATACCTATAAAATATTACTGCACCATCATCACAAATGTACAGGGGCCAGACATTCAATGCAGATACTTTTGGATTCCAGTCCAAGTCTTGATGAATCTCTAGTATGGAAATGTCACATGGAAAGGTTCCTCTACCCTGAAAAAGGCAATTAGTTAGTGAATACAATAAAACTCATAATCACATATCTGTGCCATTAAAAGGTAAAAATACACAAATTCTTACCTTTGCAAATTCAATGTTTTCTAAGGGTATTCCACTTATTTCACTTAGCTGTGAAGAGAAATGGTGGATTTAATACTATTCCAAAGCAACATTACACAGTGTCTATATAAAGTCAATAGCTGCCAAATCTAGAAGTCAAATTATCTGCAAGTCTTCCAATGCACAAAATTACAGTGACAAGAACACATTCTTATCATTTGTGAAGTTACCAGTGTGTGTCACAAGTGACACTTGCTGTGACAGCATTTCATCACACTTCTCTTAATACTGAAGAGGAGACAAAAAAAGGTCATAGAAACAATTAATTAGTAACATTCAAGTTCCAAGATACACAGAGACCAAGTGCCTCATGTTAAACCCTGTGTGACATGGAAGGTGTTATCCAGTCAACCTGGGAGAGGACACAGCTGGAAAATATGCATGACTAAGACCCACCTCCACACACCTGCACTTCCTACCAGAACTTAAAAAAATAGAATTGCTCCCTGCACATCAATTCTTAAGGCAAGAAAACAAGGGCAGCCAACTCTTTCTTCAGATACACTGAGGAGAATTCTTGACTGCATGCAAGAACCTGTAGTTGTGACTTCATTTCTACCTGAGGAATGCAGGAAAGCAGCCCATAGCTTAACTTGTGTAAAACACAAACCCAGCCTGTGAAGTAACATCCCTAATTTATCAATTCTCACAGTAAGTGACACCAGCATTTTTACTGGCCTCAACACCCAAGGTGGCCTCCTAACAACGGGGTATTGGCACATATAAAGAAACATTTCTCCAAGAGTGGACTCTGTGATACACTGGATTAACAGTCTCAACAGGAGACACTCCTTCTCCAGATTTCTGCTGGGATGACACGGCTCTGCTTACCTGTCAGAGCATCCTTGGCCTTAAGTAAAACCAAACCATACCACAGCCATACTTCTTTCCAATCAAAACACAGTTCAACCTACTTGATACAGCAACAACACCTCAGCAACAGCTCTCAAATTCAAATATGAGGAGGCTGAAAGGTTTGGTATTTTGGAATAACAGAACATTAGCTTGAAAAAACACCATGAGGCAGTAACTCAGCTTTTCTTTCATGTGTGTTTTTTGAGGATAAGGGACACAGGTACTATTAAGCTGCTTAAACTTTAAGAATTGACTTTTTCTTTGCATGTATTCACCTGAATACTTTCAGACCAGAACATGATGTGTAACGAAGAAGTAAAGTGGATAATTCATGTGGTTTGGTAATGGGATAGGATAGGTTATCAGTTCCTGGGGAAAAAAAAATCACCATGCAACAAGATTTCTGGAGTTATGACATTCTTGTGCTTCCCACCAGAGAACATAAATAAGGCCCTTGATCATCACAATAAACTTGTATCAGGTTACACATTTTACCTTCTCTTTTAATTCTTCGACACTGCTACTTTCTAGTACTACTTCCTGGAAAGAATCTAATTTCATCTCTGATGGCCTCCATCGTCTTGATAAAACAGCAAGTTGTGACATGGATTTCATCTTTTCTACTCCTAAAAAGAAGCAAAAGAAAGAGAAATTTTTCATGTTAACATCACAAAATATCCTATTTTAAATCAGGGTTTGTCCACAGCTTAAAGATACTCTAATATAGAAGACTGCCCTAGAGACACATGCACAAATTAAGTAACCCAGTGTGCTGCAAGCAGTTCACTTGTAAAAAAGGGCAAGAGGAAAGAACTATGATTTAGTTGAAGTGTTCTGTTATCAGCTCCTTTAAAGGATTTTTTTATGGGCAGAATCTCCTTGAGGCCTACTTTTCTTACCCTTAAATTATGCTCTTGAAGTCAGAATCAAGATTTTAAGTGTATATGCAAAGGAATGCTTAAGAAATGGTATAATTTAAATGATACTTAAGCAGAATTTCAGAAACATTCTGCTCTCTAATATTTGATTCCAAAATTGTTTTGATGAACAAAAGTTTCTGTTACAAATTCCTTCACAACGTAAGTGTTTTTTCAATCCTGTCTGAAAACTACTAAATGACTGAACTGCTATGCCAGCTTAAAATTATACAAATGTATTATATATCTGCATGCATATCTTTCAGCTACCTAGTCATCACCAATACTAATTCAAAAATGAATCCTTACCATCAAGTATTTCTAAGAAGACTTCCCAGTTGCTGGAAATATTGATATCTTCTTCATAGATATGATAATCCAGAAATACAGTGCCTGGATTCTTCCAGGTTTTCTTTCGTAGGCGAAACCTATAAATACATCACAAAAAACCCCAGTGAGCTTCTGTCTGCTCATGAACACTAGTGACTGCCAGAGATCAAAACTGAGTATTTTCTGACAAAACTGAAATACTACAATTCATTGATTCAAGATTTGGTGAAGTTTAACAGGAACAAGTTTCATGTTCTGAAACCATCCTGAGAGCAGGGTGTCACTGCCGGCTTAGTGCTGAATCATTCACAAACACAAGGAAAACAAGTCTGTATTCCACTTGTTCAGTGCAGGAAATATGTAGGGATTTAAAGGAAGAAAATAATTTCCTAATTAGAGATTACCCAATTATGGTAAAGGGCAGACAGCCCAGATCAGTGCTATATTCACACAATGATCCTGCACAAGCAGTTTGCTGCGGTGATCTATGCTGGGCTTGCATGTAGACAGCAGGTGGCTTTTTAAAGAATTGATTTACTTAATGTTCCCCTTTCTGAAGGAAATCATCATTAGAGAGATCTAAAGCTGCAGACATGCTGCACACAGGCAATTCTATGTAAGTATTATCCCCTACAGAATTCCTTCTATGTGAGATGAAAGCCATGTATTGTTGAATTAGTGTTTGTATTCACAAACTGGTTCAAAGACCACAGCAATTTATTTCTGCTTCTTTCATTACTTTCTTTCTCCACAAGAGGAAAGAAGCCCCCAAACACATTTTAAAATGGTATTTAATCAGGTTTACCTGTCAATTGTCAAGTCCAGGCCACATTGTTCTCGAAGCTGAGGAAGCAGCTCCTCTTTGGACTGCCGGACAGTCATTCCTTTAGCAAAAACTGCATCTAGAAGAAACTTGCATGGCTGTGAACATAAACAAAAAGAGACTGAAGACAGAATTCTTTTGAACACAAAACTACCTCTGTTTATATTTTGTGACCAGTCCCATCCACCAGGCAAAAAGATCAGTAGAAGGTTTCTCATTAAGAAGACAGGCAGTGAAGTCATTAAAATGGGGAGTAACTAATTTGTGTTGCAACAGGGCACTCCAACCCTCTGACTGCTTGGGCAGAAATACTGCCTGTGCTGTGCTGACATTACCATGTAATGGTAGCTGACTGCTGCCATTACATTCACATTCCACACAATGGCAAAGGAGCTTTCAAATTAAATCAGCCACATTATCATAAAAATGCCACTTCCTTGGCTTTCATGGATCAGACACAACTCCATGACTCCATGCCTTTAAACTTATATTATTCCCTGCTTTCGCAGTTCAGCTTAGTCTCTTATCCATTATTACTACATAGTTTTGTCCAAAAAATAAAATTAAAGTGCATACAAAGTCAACTTCTAAAGACTGCAGTGTATCCAGTCTACAGTCCAGATAACCACTTCTGTAGTTTTCATGTCCCAGAAGATGTAACAAGCTTATGGGCTGCTTTACTGCAAGAGAGGCACTTTGGTTTCAGGCTTGCCTTATGCAGAGGGGACCATTATCCAGATAACCCCCCTGACAAACATTATCTGCAGCACATGAATGGGATGAATCAGATCAGTTCAGCATCACTGAAAACCACAGCCACGAGAGAATGCGAGGTGACTGTCATGCATTTAAGGGAAACAAAGAAACAATTCACTTGTCCTCCATTTATGCTGCAGAAATAAAGACACTTGAGAGATAGTGTAAACCACATTCCAACTGCATACTTGGAACAGAAATCATCTCCAACTCCTGTTCTAAATCCAGAAAAACTTGCAGGGAAATGTGAAGAAAAGAAGGAGTTTCATTTTCTTCCAAGACTTCAAAATAAAACCTTGGTCAAGGCACATTTTAATATTTTCATGAATCAGTATTGAAACATTCAATGCCTTACCTCAGGCTCATTTACCAAGAGTTGATAGACTTTCACTCTGTATTCACCCTTCTTAAGGGCTCTTCCAAGTCTAATAGTTATCTAGAATGCAAAAGGAGTATCTGTTAGAACTGGTATCAAGATTAGAATTGTATTTTGTAACATGCTACCAAGACCAAAATAATTATTTCACCTGTTGAAAATTAACTTTATCTATATTGTACCAATATACTTTCAATGATTAGAAATAACTCCTAAATAACCTTATTGTCATCAGAAAATGATGAAAGGGTCTCATTCAGCCGAACACTCTCAAACTCTTGATTGCTGGCATAGACTCTAAAGACTTTGAAGTGAGAAGATGGAACTCCAACAAAAGGCTCCAAGTGTTGCTTGAAGGCAGACAGTGTAATTCTTTTATCAACATGCACCATCAGCCCTAAGCAAAAATAAAGATAAAAATGGTATGAAACACCTTGCTACCAAAAATTAAAAAAAGCACTCTCCCATACAATTCCCATATATTCAGAGTTAGCACTTACAGCAAAACAGTACTAAAACCCCTGAATTATGGTTAATGGCTACATTTACATTTATCTAAAGATGTTATCATAACCTTTAAAAGCTTTCCTATATTTTAAGTGTTTATGGGCAGATATTTCTGGGGGACACAGCAACTGCCCTGGTTAGCAAAGTAGTACCTTGTCTGTTCAGAAAGAAAACAAACAGAATTCCATGGAGCAACTGCAGACCATGCTCCAACAGCTTTCCCTGCCTCAAGGGAGAGCGAAGTGCTTTGGCATTAGGGCTGGCTAGGCACAGACCACCCCACCCCTTCTATTTTCCTCCTTGGCTTTCATCATTAAAAAAGTTAATTCCACATTCTGGAAGGCCACAGTGTATCACAAGACAAGCTCAAATCCAGATTAAGGGACTTTTTCATGGAATAATGTTGTAATTAAGGAAAAACTGTAGTAATGTAATTCTGGAAAGTAAAGGGAATAGTTTATCTTTAGAAATTGTGTTTCTTAATACATGCAATTTGTATTACACTACAAACAATGCTGTGATTATACAATGTCATGACACTCCAGAATAAACTATTCAGAATACTGAAGTGAACAAATAAATTATTTGAATGTTACTAAAAAGAAATAAAAGCTTTCCCCTAACAATAATAATTTACGCTGTTGATTGGTAGCATCAAAATTACTGCAAACAAGTAATTCCTGAATCCAACTAGACCTACCAAAACAAAGCAAGGAAAAATGAAAGCAGTTCAGAATTAGGCCCAAAGAAAGACCATTCCAAGCTAAAAGAGTAATTTTATCAAAGCTTTAGTAGATACAAATCAATTTCTCTGTGTGAAATTCTTTTCATCTATTACTGTTACAATCAGAGTATCTGGATTGACATGAAAGCCTTTGCCTTTTAAAACATTTATCTTAAATCCTGCTATTCTTTCATTATTATTTTGTTAGTTATAAAGCACATGCAGGTACAGAGCACTGTTGAAATTATTTATTTTTATGACAGCTATATACCACTTAAGCTCTTACACTGAACTTGTCTGGACACTTTCACGTCAGCCATATGCCTCACCGGACCCACTGTATTTCAGTTAGTGAATTAAATTGTCAATATTAAGTATATTTGAATTTTCCTCACAGTCAAATGACGAGGACTTTTCAGGTTTGTTAGTCTAAATGGTAACAGAAATATGCTGTTTTAACCACATTAAGTAAGTGCATTCTGAAACAGGTGAATCAGCAGCAGCAGATGCAACTATGATCCTTTCACTGGAAGACAACTCAACTCAGCTTGCTCTCCAGGGAACACTATCAATACATGTAAGTAGATGTTCATTTTCTTGGAAACAAAAGAGCAAGACACTTTTCGAATACGTAATCACTTATTACAAGATCAAAACTAGGCTAGATTTTTGCTGAACATCACATCCTGTCTGCACTTTAGCTTTAGTTAGCTTTAATTTGACATTATAATAAAGTTTTTCAATACTGCCATTAGATTTTTTTAACGCAGCATATGAATTAAGTAGTAAAACACACAGAATTATTTTAAGGCACTTAAAAAAGAATACATACATTTTTGCCCTTCTCCTGAACCCTCCTCTGCAGTATAGGGTTCTGATTTAAAGTACATATACTGCGCTTCTCCTCTGCTCTTGCCACTTTCATCATATTCACTGTCTGTTCCCGAATCCTCTTCTGCTGTGTCCCAGGTTTCCTTCTTGCCCTGATTGGCTTTTGATCGCCTGCTACTGGTGATGCTGTGAGAATCCAGTCCATTAGCCAGGGGCAGGGGGGCATTGTCCACGTTGCACAGAGTGTCACTGCTGTGGCTGGAGCTGAGGATGTCACTGTCCACTGAACTCGTACTCCTGTCGTTATTCACATCCGAGTCCGACCTCTCCTCGGACTGCAGATTTTCTGGATCAGAAATCTGAATTTGGTTGTCAAGTTCTCTGTTTTCTGCTGATGCTGAAGAGTCTATTTCATTTAAAGGTGACTCAATGTTTTCAAAATCACTGGCTTCTGTGCTTTTGCTGCTGTCTCCATTATCTCCCTCCTGCTGCTGCTGTTGCTGCAGGGACAAGCTTTTAAGTTTTTCAGTGCTTTCTTCCAAAATTGCCTCTACAGATTTCATATTACCTACAGGTCCTTTTACTCTTTCACAAGGCTCATCCAAGTTGCCTGCAGCCCCACTAGACTTCTGATAAAGTGCCCGTCTGAGCTGGGATCCAGGCGCTTGCTCTGGCAATGAAACGTACAGCCTGATCGTGTTTGCGTGGCGATCCAAAAGCTTCCACAGCTGAGAGTCTGTGTATGTCACGTGACGGTCCAAAGACTCTGAGCTTTCAATGAACACCTGAACAGAAAAGAAGCGCTGCATCACGCAGTGTTATTTGAAATAAATGCAACAGCAAACTCAGGGTGGAGCGTACATTAGAAGTAATGGCATCAAGAAACATCACCTTTTATCAAAATGTTAAAACACATGCTTAGAAAAAAGACAGACCGAGGAGTCTGCAGTAAAATAACGATTTCACTTTTCCTTGTTTTCCATGTTAAGGTTGGAATGAAATGTAAGCAGACTGACCATCTACAGTAAACACGTTCAGAAGTGGATCCAATAAATCCATGGGCACCCTTCACTTGTGCATAGCACTGTTATGGCAGCAATGAGCCCATCACTGCAGCAGGCTGTGTCTTTATTTTCTAGTACAGTGTCATAAGGAGGTTTTAAATGTTTACACTGTGCAAGCAGTAGTGCAAATTAAATGTCTCTCTTCCCTTTGTCAAAGGGCTCTGTGTTGTAGTAACACTGATTGTGAAGGGCCTGAATAACAACTCAGTGCCATTGTTTTGCTCAGCTGTGAGCCATCAAAGCCTTCCTTAATCTTTCTTCATCAAGAAGATTTAACATTGAGCTTTAACTTCAGAGGCAGAGGATGTGCAAAATGTGCTAAAAGATGTGCTATTTCTACTGTAGTAAAAAAGGGCAAAGCATGCATTTAAAACGTTAAAGTTATTTGAGTACTAAGTTATTCTTTTTCTGAATGCATTACACAATTATTATTGGAAATACTTATTAGAAGCCTTTTGTTAAAAACTAATGTAAATTGTCCAGGGGGAATCTTCATAGTTAAAACTACTGAATTTAAGATAGAAACCCACCAAAAACTTGCTTGTAGTTTTGATATTTGGTTTTTAATAAGTTTAATTCTGAGAGCAGGTACAGTTGTTGCTGTGGGTTGACACGGTTTGGTTTTTACTTGAAGAAGGGCGTGGGGTATTACCCTGCCAGGACCTAAATTTCCTTTGGAAAGGCTGAACACCTTATCAGAGGCCAGTTCTTGGCTGTTTAACCACTGAGAAAACAGGATGCGACTTTGTTAATACCCTATAAAAACTGAGAAGGCAGAACAGCCACCCTCTTTCTCTCCTGGAGAGCGACCAGGTAACACCTCACAGTGGCTGCTGCGAGGGGCCGGGCCGGGCCCCGCTGCCCTTGGGCGGCCAAGCCTCAGGGAGCCACTGCCCCTGCCGGGAGCGGCCCCGGCCGTGCTTGGGCCCGATAACAGTGAGCAGCAGGGAAGGGAGGAGAAGCCCCGGCAGCTGCCCGTGTCGCCGGCCGGGGCTGGGGGGATGTTCCCCCCTCCCTTTCCTGAGGCCTCCGGGAGCCGCTGCCCCCGTGACGGAGCAGCCCAGCCATGAGACCGAGGGGTGGAAAAGGAGGCACCCAGCAGCCTTCCCACACCGCCAGCGTGGTTTGGAGGAGTTCGCAGCTCCCACCGGCAGAGACCATGTGGTCACTGCAGGCCTGGGCACATGTAACTCTTTTTTTGCCAGCAGATGAACTTTCAGGCACTGATTTTCCTGGAGTGAAGACAAGACAAAGTAATGGAACCAAGAAGAATAGAGAGCATGAGACTGGGTCAGTGAAGAGAGAG
>VYXD01011971.1:65309-105800 GCA_013397195.1 Hylia prasina | reverse complement strand
ACTGATGGAAGATCATTTTTGTATGGTAAAACTGACTGAAGTTACAGGTTTTGTCTTTTTCACGTTGTGTGTCGGAGAGTGAATACTTGTGGGGGGAGAAAAAGATGGTCTGAAAGTTTCATTTGTTGTTTATTTAGTGGGGTTTTTTTCTTACTTTCTTAATGTGTGTAAATAAATCATCTTTTGTAATTTTAAGGTAAGCCTGTTTTGTTTTTTGAACTCTCCTAGTCATATATAAAATTTCAAACACTAAACCCCCACAGTTGTTCAGGTGGTTTAGCAAACACATCCAGCAGGCTGCATAGCAATAAATCAGTCTTTACTCCCTGAGAATGCTTGAATTGTAGCCATTCATCATAAGGCTGTTAAGCTCAGCATCACGTGAATCAAACAGCCAGATGTCTGACTCTCAATCCACTCTCTCCTATGTACACTTGCTTTCATACATAGCCTAGAGTATTCATCAGCACCACTGAGCTGGGCACAGAAACCCCACACACTGCAGAGCAAAACACATGACAGTTACCCATTATCAATTCCATATGTACTTCCATGCCTTTTACAACAACAGGCAAACACAAACACAAGGAATGAACAATTTGAAAAGCAGAGCAGGTACCTTGTTGCTTCTAAAAAAGCCTTCAGCTTTTAGTGTTTTGCTGGACACGTTCAGCAGACGCAGGTCATTGTAGCACCGCTCCAACACCACCCGCATGGTTTCAGCGGGCAGGTGCGTGGCCTAGAACAGGACATGGACAGGGAGGTAACACCTACCTCACACATACCTTCAACACTGAAAAAAAGTGCTTCATTTCTGGGATCGTTCACAGGGAAAGGAGCAGGTTTCACTATCAACTTTGAAATTGCCAAAGAGAACATGGGGGGAAACCACCCAAACCTGTTCAGTCCCAATGAATTTCCTCCATCCTTTAATATGCAGCAACTGTCAGTTTTTCCAAAAAGTCAGATGCATAAAATCGCCTGGCTTTGCATAAAAAAATCATTTATGACAATGGTCTTGTCTGTAATGTATGAACCAACTGAAAACTAAAAATATTCACGAACAACAGGTTTTGCACAGTGTTCACTTAATTATGAGTTAGACTGAACTCAAATTGCTGCAATCATATTTTATAATAAATATCATGAAGTTACACCAACCACTAAATTATTTGACACAGAAATGAGCAAGTGCAATCTCTGTCTTCCAATGCAGTGGAAGCAGTTAACGTCTCTTGGTTTAAAACCACGTAAAAATCAATTTGCATCTTAGTAACAAGTGGCTGCTGGGATGAAAAGGAATGATTGTGCAAAGAATGTGGACAGCTGTGGATGTTAGGTTTCAAATACTAAAGCTGGGGGGAAGTTACATTTTGGTTCAGTTGTACAGTAACAGTTCACTAGTTCTGTCACCAGCTAGACTCTCAGTGAGGCTGTTAAAGATGCTAACTCTGGATGGAAGCAAGAAGCAGCCTGATGCTTTCAGGAGGAGTGAGCAGGTGGACAAATCAACCCTAGAGTCTAACTGAATCCTGCTGGACAGGACTCACAGCATGATCTGCAAAAGGTGCAGAATCTCATTTGAGGGATGTAAATTATGACACATTTCACAGTCACAACAAATGCAAACTCTTTAATACAAGTCCTTAAGGACTGTAAATTACCTTGGAAATTAGCTGTTTAAACTCTGAAACTGTTTGATTCAAATAAGCTCGCACACTTATTGGAGGAGCAACAGATTCAGTCTTCAAGTCAACTACATGAACCTTTACCATGACCTCTGCAGGGAGGAGAAAAAAGAAAACAAAGTCACATATATACACAGAGAAAATTCAACAGGCAAAGAAAACACCTGTATGCTTGTCTGATGGAATAATTAAGGGGTTGCATTAAATGCAAACAGCAAGAACTTGAAAAGCAGTCTAATTTCAGAATTACATTTTCCAATCAAATTTAATGCCAAAAAAGAAAAAACCTTCCGTTTGACAAATTCTAGTATACCTTAGACCTGCTTCAACTGGAAGCAAGACAGCAGCACAGCACATTATGTAGTTCTGAATACTGACTGTAAAATTTAGGTTTTCTTCTTTCAACACCTCATACTGAGGCTGTTTCACAAGTCCTGTGCTTGCACCATCACACAATATGGACAAGGATAAACTAAAAGCTTCCATGCAATTCCATGTCTTACCACCAGGCTTATAGCACTGGAAAATTTGGTCAGGCCTTCTTGTCTCCAACAGTAAGTCAAACATGTAGGTTGACTTGACCCCTCCGAGTAATAAACCCATGGGGGTATCCTCTTCTCCTTCATACGAGCGCTCCAAGTAGTCATGGAACTCATCATATTTGACAAGGCGACAGCAGTCCAAGGGAACAGCCTCTTCTAAATCCATCAGCTGCAACGTGCACACACAGAACCCCCCAAACATTAGCAACAGCTTAGCTGGGAGCTTAGTTCTTAACGTGCAAGCTAGAAATACTGTGAGTACATCCAGGAATCCCTTGAATTCATAAGTCAACTTGGTTTTAGAAAACACATCATAGATATTTTATGCACATGCAATATATATATATATGTTTCCAAATTCCAATAGAAGCCTGCATGAAAATGCAGAAAAGTGGGAATTTTGAAAAACATGTATGCAGGCACTTGAAGACAGATCCCAGAAGTATTTTCAGAGGAATACATTGCCTATCACTTATACCAGGTGGTATCTTAGAGGCCTGAGGGAGTCACATCCACTAATTACTCTCTGTGCGTCTCAAGGAGATGTTAGCACATCCCAAATCTGCAAGTGCCTTGCTGGGGCTCTCCCAGCCAAAAACATATATGGCAAGAACCAAAGAGTACAAGTAGGTGAGCAAGAATTGATGTCTTCAGCTCCCACCTGCTTGCGGAAGAGAGAGATCAACAGACGCCTTGGTATTCACTCCTGTCACTGAATTAGCTGCCCAGGAAGATTCTCAAGAACTCTGTTATTACGTATCTAATACAAGGTTTTTACTGCAACACAAATTAAAGTGTTCAGAATTCTTTCAGTTTGCTGAGGCCATGGTGAGTCTAACAGCAGCTCTCACTGTCTGATTTTAAAATCAGGGTATGCCAGATCATACTGCCTTTTACAACGGTAGGCTGCACCACTCCAATCAGCAATCAGCTGATGGCTACTGGCAGAAAACTTAGTCAATAATGGCAAATTAGAACACCTTTTAAAAAAAAACAGAACAAAAAAACCACATCATACAACTTCTCAAAAACTAGCCCCCAAAACCAACCCCCCAAAAAACTCCACAGCCAAGCCCTCTCAAACACTTCCCCACAGTATTTGAAATTTAATATCTGAAGACACACAGCAGAAAACACTACATCAAATAATTTCACTCTCCTGTTATGCATGGCATACCTTGTAAGCTATTTCCACAGCTTCCTTCAGCGTTCTGTCCTTATGAACTTCCAATTTGTTCTCCATCATTATTTGCTTTGTAGGATGCATGCAGAATAATTTAATCTATGAAATACAAAAGGAAGAAAAATGATCATGAAGTCCTTTTCAAACATCTTTCCAATATTCAAGCAATCTAATATGAAATACACCTTTAGCTCTGCTTCAGCTGTGGGATGGTTTCCTTTCAGGTGGTTACACAACTGCAGATGGAAAATGTCAAAGGCACACAAGGCATATGTGTGTATCTGAATCTTTCTCACAGCTAGGGTACAGCTTCTATAACCAGAACATCTTGTAGCCACAGGCAGTGAGCAAATGCTCCAAAGCAAAATGCACAAATGAACAATGAATGTGAGATCCTTTTTTCACATAGAGAGTCACACATTTTGCAATGAGAGAACTCCCTCATAAAACAATCATTTGATTCACAGATAGAGCAGCTGACTGCCATGCTTGTAAGGCACTGAGGTCCTATTTTGTTTGTTACTATTGAACCTAAGGTTGGAAAAAATTCTGTTCTTTCTGCTAAACAACTATTTAGAATTAGTTTAAGAAACACCATTGCACAAAGTTCCAATATGAGAAGATTTAACAGTAAAAACCACTATGTGCAGCATTACACATCCTTTAGAAGTAATTTTGCTGAAAATAAGTGATGCCAGATTAACTAGTTTTGTTTTGGTTTTAATACCAATTCAAACCCCCATGCAATACATGAATTCAACAAAAATGTCTGGTGAATACCTCTAACAGATGCCTGCACTATGAACAGGTTTCCGACAGGTGTGCAAGTCATTTAAAAGAATTGCTAGTGCAAACATTTATCACAAAGGAGTCCTTGTATTGTAGTAAAAAACCACTGTTTACTGGAGAAACATTTCCCACTAGCAATGTATTGTTACTCAGTCCAGCAGAAATTCTAACCTTGCACGTGTTGCGTTCAATTTCACGTTGCCTCTTTTCTTGTTCTTCTAATTCTCTCTCTTTCTGTACCAGTTGTTTAATGTGCTCGGGATATTCATGTGCCTCAAGAAATTCTGCCAGTAAAAAAAAAAAAAAGCAAGTTTTAAAAAAATACAGTTTTTCCACAGCAAGCAACCCTTTAGGCATTACATGTATATTTGAGATATCCTTCTTGCCTTTTCACCCCTTTCTTTCTTCCACACTAATTTCCCACTATACCATGCCCTGTTCTCTTTTTATTATTTAAATTAAACCAAAGTCAGCCTCTTATTCCCCTTACTTATGTTATCAGCAACACAAGAAAGTGAGAGTAGCAAAAGATTCCAGTACCAGTATGCAAAGCTTTGTGTAGTAAAGAAATACACTAAAGCTGATGGGTGCACTTGATCCTGCTTTTACAATAAATGCAAATACTCTTCTAGAAAGCGAATTAGTTGACAATAAAAGTCTCAAGATATCATCTACATTGTGATAAAATAAATGTTGCACTTCATGCAGATTTGTGTACTTTGACATTGTTTCATACCAAGAAACAAAACCACAACATACAACACTTAAGTTAAAAAACCCCCCAACTTTTGCAAATACAGCTAACTTACTTGCATTTCTTGTTGGATCTTTCAGTCTGTATATCAGCATGTAAGCATTTGTGGAGCTGGGGGAAGAGAAGAGACAGCTGAATTTATCACTCAGGAGACAATATTGGCTTCAGAAGCTGCTCTGGTTTCTTTATCTTTCAGTAAGGAGCCATGTCATATCTAAATAATACACTAACCAAGAAGGATTTTCAAAAATAAGTATCACATTGTTTTAATGATCTGAAACAGTAGTCAGGGTAGCTCTTACAACTACATGAAGCATTTGCTATTAATTTTAAGGTAAAATGTTAGGCTCATACACCTTGGCCATTCATTTGATTACACTAAAACACTACCAGAAAGAAAAGTAACATTACAGTACTACTAACCTAGCAAAAGCACTGGAATAATAGCCTCTGCTTCCAGAAGATCCTCCATATGTTTTCTTAATATCTTCCTGAGTTATCTAACAGAAAATCAATGTAATGATTATTTGAGAAACTTGCACTAATCGAGATGCATTTATTCTCACTAGGAAACATGGCATTCCACAACACACTACATCAATAATTCCAATTTAAAAAATATTTCTGCTTATTTGCTGACTTCCAAAAACAATTTCGAAGTGATTGGCTTCTCCATTGTACAATGAATGTAAACAGAGGTTTTTGGTTCTAAAAGCAGAACTTCCATGAGAAAAAGATCCAGGTTCCTGGTTGCATGGATCCTATGGATGATAGCTGGAACACCTCCATCAGCTGGACAGGTTTAATAGCACAGTCTGGACTGTAACAGGTCTACAAACACTTCTCTAAGCAAGAAATGTTCTCTACATGTACAGAAGGCAAAATTCTAAATCCAGCCTGGTCTGTACATGAATAAAGGCTTCTTTAGGAACCATCCCACCATCACTGCCAAGGAGAAACACTCCTTTCCCCACCACACAAAAATACATAGATAATAAATAAACTCCAAACCCCTAGATATGAGTTAAGCTAATGAGTGAAACATATGTATATGGCAGGACATAAGGATGAGAGGACAAAATCAAGGAAATACTTGAAATCAAGTATACTTGAAAAATCAAGGATACTTGAAATACATACAATGAAGCCGTTTTTATGGGCAGCTAAGTGGAAAACCACAGAACAGAAACTTGTTGGTCCATTTATGAGTAGAAAACATAACTAAAAATACTATTTTTACCTTGCTAACATGCTGATCATTAAAGCTGTACCACTGATCATCACTAAAAGATTTTATACAGGCATAATAATGGCCACCAGCAGCACTTCCAGAATGAACCATGACAGAAAAGAGCTCATAAAGTAAAGAACTCTGTGGAGAGAAGAAAAAGATGTGATATGTACCCAGTGAAGTAAAGCTAAGCAAATGTTAATTTTTAAAACAAGCACACAACCCCAGGTATGTAAGTAGCTGGATGCAAAGAGTGGATTTGCGTAACAGAAATTAATTTATGCAATAGTCCATGAATAAAACCAGAGCTCTGTTATGCTAAACTTTACACAGGAGTTTGCAGCTACAAAGCTTAGGTCTATTTGCTATCACTCTTCTCCACACGTGCTGTCATTCACTTTTTTTTCATGGATAAATGGATGGAAATACAGGGCACTGCCCTCAGTGCTGCATAAAAATTAAAAAACAAAACTGAACCATACTAACTCACAAGTGTTACAAGGATGTTTTTAGATTATGTAGAAGAAACACTGTGTATTCTCAGCATATCCGACATCCATTATTAAGATATCCAAACCAAAAAGCTTGGCTTGACAGCTTGTTTGCCCTGACAACAAGTAGTGTGAAAAAACTGACCAAAGCTACTGTCAATACTTGGATGTCCCACTTGCATTACAGACACATTAAAATATTCTGGTCTTGCTCCAGTCAAGTGACTGGAATTAATTTTTTCATCATGTCCAACTAAGAATGACAGTGTTCATAACATACACCAAAAAATCCTCTCAAATGGTTCAAGGTAAATACAAACAGGGCCAGATGTGGAGATTAACATGCAAGTAAGCCTTTGAAACTGTTATTTTACAAAAGCACCAGCTGAAGTCAAACAGCTTCCTAACAAGGCTGAATGAAAGCTACTGGCCTAATTTCAGGTGAGTTCACTGAACAATACATGAAGTACATATTGTAGACATTACCAAAAAGTTCCAAGATTTTCAATGAAAACTCAACCAAGCTTATTCGTGATCTCTACCAACCTGGATGTCTCACAGTAGGATGGCTGCTATCCTGGACTGATTTGATATTTGATTCCTTTATATTAAAATGACTGAAGGAATATTTCACGTTTAGACCCCTGACTTCATCTATACCACTGATCAAAACTTCCCAACCTTCTCCCACTAATCTGCAAGATGCATTTGCAGCTAAATCTTGTGGTAGGCCTTTGACAGCCGGCCACAAATAAAAACACTGCTCACAAGGCGAAACAGGTCTTCAGTTTGAGGGTCTGCTGTCAAAACAAGTTACTGGAAAATTCTCAGTGTGACAAGCTGGGAAGACCTTTATTCTCAGGTGACCTCCAAATCGGCTGAATTCTTTCCTTGGTCATAATGTCAAATTTTGGAAATTTAAATAAACTCACTCTCAACCTCCCACCTCACCTCCAATGCCAGAATTAATTATATTTTTATCATTTGCATTTGTGGTGGGTTGACCCTGGCCAAGAACAAAGCACCCCTCCAGCCAGTCAGTCACTACACCCCTCAAATGGGATGGTGAAGAAAATCAGAAGAGCAAAAGTGACCATGACAGTTTGATAAATAAAGGAAACACGCAAAAAAATTAATACTGCAGTGATGCACAGGCATAACTCAGCACCCCCTCCCAGCAGACCAATGCCTAGCCAGTGTCTGAGCAACAGCAACTTTGCACAGCCCCCCGTTTCTCCTGCTGAGCATGATGGTGCACAGCAGGCAATCTGGCATGGAATATCCTGGTGGTGAATCCAGGTCAGCCTTGCCAGCTGTGCCCCTCCCTCCAGCCTCCTGCTCACCCTTCTAACACCCCAGTGTTACCATACCTTTTCACTGCCAGCTTTAGAGATCCTCTCTGCTGCACTGTTGCTTTCAAGGCAGATTCCTTCATCAACGCCATCATCATTAGAAAAATCATTGCTCATCTGATCACTGTGACAACTGCCTTCATTTTCAGCTCCACTATCAGTGCAACTCTCAGTCTGAGGAGACTTCTTAAAAATAAGACATACACACTAACATTATACAACATTAAAAGTTACATGGAACAAGAAATAATAGTGTCTGTGAAAAGAAAAAATCCACTCTATGAAATAATTAAATTCCTCAAAAAACTCTATAATTCAACACCAAGAACTGACTCGTTTCTGTTGATGTCTTCAGTCCACTGAAGTATTCCTTCAGTATTCCTGGGCTCTGTGTGCAACTGAAGGGTAATTAGCAGCTTTCAGACTTGGCAAGGTTATATTTGTTACTAGCCTATTCCATGCACTAGCTATCCCAATACAGTACCTGGAAGTCTGATACCCAACACCAAATCTGTTGTACCATGGCCCTGTTAATCAGAACTGACTGAAAATATTTTAAATCACAAAGACTTTTTTTGCCATTTCAATTACAGCAAGACTGATCAGTGTTCTGTTAGCTTAACAGCAAGGCGTCACCAACACTGTGAATGCAGCTCACTCAAAATATTCATCTCTTACCTGATCCTCTTGCTCTGGATAATTGTTTTGATTTTCTGACAGTTGTTAATTTCATCTGAGTTCTGTTCTCCCAAAACAATCTTCATTGTCATTTATGCCCCCTGCCCAGTGACACTTTGAGAGGTATCAAATTATATACATGGCATCCTTCCTAAGGCAAGGATTTGTAGAGAGCCAGAAAAGTCTCTCCCATATGCACATCCAGGCAATATTTCTCTTATACCAGTGCAAGCCAACAAATGTTTTCAGGAATGAAATTAGAGAAGTTACTTTGGTCTTCAATGCAAAATGCACAGTAAATACTTCTTAGTGAATATAACTGCGGAACATGAATTTTGGTCAAAACCCAAAAAGTAAAAAGCCAGAAAATGTATGGGAAAAATTAAAATTTTTAAAATCTTATTTCTACAGTATACACTATATGGTGAGTCAGAGGGAAGGAATTCATTACTAATGATTTCTGGATTAACTTCAGTATTCAGAGTTTTGAAACTTTACATCACTTCTTATGACCAACACAATTCAGACACAAGTTTCAGATAATCTTCCATTCTGGAATTGCTGTATATATGTAGAAGCCCTGAGACTCACGTCTTTAAATCTGTCGAGTGAAAATGTAAGAAATCTGAAACAGCTTCTTTATGGAAGTAGGAACCCCAACTCCAGAAAACATGTTTTGTTTACAATATTAAAAAAAAAAATAAATCCACATGGACAGATTTAAGATCTTCAAGTTATAGCACTAGCATGGCTAAAGAATATTTTATGTAGACAATGTTGTTAAAATGGGTTTGTAAGATTGGAATTTTGATTTTCTTAATGAGAAACTTGAAGGAAGTTAAATGCTTTTCTCTGAAACCAAATACTTTACCTCATCTTCAACATCAATAAAGACACTCATGTCCAACTCCTCTGGAAAAGTCATGCGATCATTGAGTTTAATTCTGTGCATTGTGGTGTAATCAAAGTCAAATCTCTTGAGCTGTAATGTCAGCAGGTATGGAAAGTGCAAGAACCGCAGACCCTAAATGAAACAAGGACAAGATTATGCCCCTGTTATCAGGATTGGTATTTATTAAAAGTAATTTTTGCAAATTGTTTGACCAGTCTTTACCTTCCTTGCATCACATTTCTTCTTACATCGCTCACAAAAGTACTGATTTGGGCCATCAAGGATCTCAGGCTGAATGAAAGCATGTAGTGCTTCTTCCTAAGAATAAAAACATGTTACCCCATTTTTAAAGAGTGTTTACTATGCAGGTATAAATTTACAATGAGATTGCAAACACATACAAATATTTCATTTAAATCTACCACCAAAATTTGATTTGGTACAGACACAACATTCAGGTAAACATGACCAGGAATCAACCTTTCTACCCAGCCCGAGGTAAACAGTAAAACCATAATTAACTGTATCTCATTCAGTCTTTGATGAATCCCAGTTGTCTTTGGTTTAATTGTTACATTTACTCCTGTTACCTTGCACATCACATTCAGTCATGTCTGTGGAGTCATCTGCTGTGAAAATGAGCTTATTTTTAAACCCTGTCTAGTCCTTGTTCTCACAGAATTCTGAGATGGTTCTTCTGCATTTCTAAAGGAGTTTTTCTCAAGAGATCCAATCCAATATTTAGAGGGGGGAAAGAGGAAGTGGCAGAAAAAAAAAGTTACTCCTTTTCTCAATGCTCTGCATGAAGATGGCCTTAGCCCTGGTCTACCCAGGGTCTTAGGAACTACAAACTACAAACTACATTTGTAGATCCTATTTTTAAATGAAAGCTGGGGAAAGGACAGAGGGAAGAGTATTGAGTTTTGCTCCCAAAGGAGTAAGAATCACACATGGACATCTCCTATAAAGACAGAAGTAGTTTCCTAGATAAAACTTATGAGACAACTAAGCAATAACTGGAATTCTGTCTTCTGACAGCTGCCTAGTTTGGGGTAGTTCAAAAAACCCCAAGAGTTCTGTCACTAATGCTTACACTTAGGACTTCAATTTCTACTCTGCTCCTCACTACAGCAAACAATATTCAAAATATAACCAAACTGATCATTATTCCTCTCCCTAACAAAATCTGCAGCAATGACAATGCACATTAAGGCGTAAATACTTGAGAACAAACTTGTTCAAATAGAATTCACTAAAAATATTGAGACAGGTTCACTGAAGAATTTTACCGGGAGATTTTCAAAGTTAAAACCTATAACCCAGTCAGCTTGCAAGCCAATAGGCTCTGGCTTTCTGAACTCAAGTGGAAGCCGGAAGTTCTCTGTTCACCCGTGGAGGTGAAAACAAATACAACTTGCAATAATGTTTTTAAAATCATCATCTGTTAATGAAGGGCTGGGGCTGTTCCTCTGAAGTCTGAGTAAGAAGGGGCTTAACTGGGCAAAGTAAACTCAGCAGTCATAACATGGCTGGAAAGAACTTACAACTGCTATCTAAATTGTGTTGTTTGGCAAATCTGACTTTGGGAACAAATCAAGGATATGCCAAGTTCTTCACACATGTCCCCAGTTCTTCCCTTCTCCCTTCTTTCTTTCCAAGAATGGAGGCAAGCAGCAAGAATAACAAAGCAATTATTTTACAAAAGCTCTGTTGCTGTTCTAGGAGAAAGGACTTCTAAAAAAGAACTCTATTCCAGGTGACAACTATTCACAAATGAAAGACCTGTCAAACTCCATAGAACAACAGTGAAGGCAGTCATCTCAATTTCCTATTTTTTGAGCCAGCCAGAAAGGCCTTTGAACAGCCCTGAAATGACAGCTCTTGGGCAGAGACTTTCCAGACAGGTGAAAACCTTTTAGAGTCTGAACTGAACTGCTGTCTATGTCTTTACTTTCTAAGTGCTACAGAGGCTGAGTTGCTTTTTACTCCAGGGCCATAGACAGCTAATGTTTAGTAAGATTATGTACTGAAATGTGAGGAAACTCATTCTAAAACGTAAGAAAAAAGACTAAACAAGTTAGAACCTGCTTAAAAAGGAAACAGAAGAAATGCATTGCTGTATTTTGACTATAATTCAGAACTATTTCAGTGAAAGCAAAAAAGTTAATGGCCAACACAGAAAATATGAATCAGAAAACATCACATAATGACATCATAATCATAGTGACAGAACTCTCTCTTGTGAGCCAAATGCCACTGAAGGCAAGAAAAATGCATTTCAAGTGTAAGAAAAAAGTTGCAGCTCATGTATCAACATGAATATAAATGGGAATACATGAAGGATGGGACATGAATGTTTGTGTAATGCTTATGTAGACTCATGTGATGTGCAGTTTAACAAGGGAACACCCTACAAATTTTTACGTAAGGCAAGAAGTGATGATGCTTTAGACCCCTGAGAAGGCAATGAAACGTTATGACATCACTCTTGAGGTTTCACTGCTTACCACACATAGTGAGCTGTGCTTTGAAATGCCTGACTGAAGCTCCTGGGACCTCCATTTACAAGCCATGTATTTTTCAATCCTTGGATAATGACCTGTTGCCCTGGCTGACTCTTCTGCCTCCTACACAATCTCTACACCAAGGTTAGCTCTGCTGACGAGGAGGTTTCTTAATACAATTCCTATTCCAATGCAGTCACTGATCTCTGCTCTGACAGTTTGCTCAGCAAAAGCAGGGACAAAGCTGCCAAGCTGCACAGCCTATCACAGCACACATGCCCTGCCCTGCAGCATCACCACAAGCCAGTGTTACCTCAGGAGTTACCTTCAAAGGACAGCTGTTTCCTACCTTTGGAGTTACTGAGCATTTCCAAAACCCCCATTATTCAAAATAAAGCATAAGTGACCAAGGTACATATCAGGATGACAAAAGCTATTTAAGCTTCTTTCTAGTTCCAAGAATCAAAAGAAAAATACAGGCTGAAAGCAATTTCTGGAGATCATCTGATCCTAATCCCTTGCTCAAATCAGGTCCAACTTTTAAGCATATTGCTCAGAACCTTGTCCAGCCAAGTTCTGACTGCATCCAGTTTTTAATATTCTGAGATTTCTACCACTTAGCACACTAAAATGCTGTAACAAATCAACCTAATTATTGTCTGGCTCAAGAGAGGCACTGCAGAGAACCTTCCCTCCATAAAAATGCATTATGATCTAGTCACTAGTTTGACAGGTGCCATACTGCAAGCATTCCTAAATGTGTCAATCTGTAAAACCTCTGAATAGGTGCAGTAGGACCTTTATGAAAGCTCACACATCAAATGGCATTTAGGCAAAACTGCTCTTGGAAAAAGCCAGAAACTGGCTGCCATCTCAGGTTTTCAGAGCTCATCAGTTTCCCTGTGTTCAAAGAGTTCAATGAAAAATACAAGACCTTGTTACTGATGTAGCTTTAGAAACAAAATGGAATTACCACATCATCCATATTCTGCCTTCAACAGTTTGGCAAGGACAACAAAAAGTAAGTTCACATAAAGTTCAAACTAATTTCTGCCCTAAGAAGGACTACTTGTACACATACTTACTCTCAAACACATACTCTCAAAAGAAAAGCTATGGTACAAAAGATCTTGAAAACTAACAACACTTAGCAAAACACAACTGTATTTGCTACACCTCCAGAATACTTGGATCATTATTAGTTTTCTGGTGTTACAGATCAACTCTCATTGTATTCTAGTAACATAATTTCAGCATCACTGCTAGTTCCTAGTTGCATCTTCCTTTCTCTCTGCTGTTCATCCTGCATAATATTTTTTTTTACTGCAAAACATTTCAGCTTATGCCTAGTGCTGTTAAATTCAGGCATGTGTACAAAAGACACTAGTACCTACAAAAATCAGAATGTGAATTGTTGCTCCTGTTTACCTCCCTGAAATAAGCCAAATGTTTTTATACTGACCTCAAGAAAAGCCTGATTCAGGGGGTTTTTGACACCATACTCTTGAACAATGCAGATTACATTAAGTACTTGTTCAGAAACCATTTGAGTTACACACTGACAGCATCTCAGTGCCCCAGAGCTGCCCTAGTGAGTTTGCAGCTATGCTACATGGAGCTGGGGGATAGGGTGGGGAATCAGAAAAACTCCAAATGCAAACCTTAAGACCACACTGAAGAATTTCAGAATTAGTTCACAGTAGGACATAAAGCAAGCATGACATTATGCCTCCCAGTTTTTCAACATCCCTATGTATTGAGAAGTAATACACGTATCAATTAATGCAACATTTCAAGTATCTGCATTTCTTTGGTAGTACATAATGTCAAACAGTGGATAATGCTCTTTAAATGGCATTCTACAGTTTAACCTTACTTAAGGCTCATCCATCCATTCTCTCTTATTTGAAAGTAATGGAAAATCACTTACCTCTAACTAGAGTTCTTTGAAGGTAGTATCCTCCTTAGATCCCCTATCTTGGGTTGTGTCGCCTGCTGCAAGTTCCCTCAGGAGCTGACTAGCAAGGTCTAAAAAGTTTTACAGTCCCTTCCATAAGCCCTATTAGCGCATGTGTGAAGTTTTTGATCTCTCAGACCCTTTTACCTACACCTACTAAATCACACCATCTATGGATCAATGGAGGATACTACCTTCAGAGAATTCCATTTAGAAACAGGCGATTTTTCCCTTCTCCAAAAGCAAGTATCCTCCATATCTCCCCACTGCTGAAGACTATAGAACTAAAAATTACATCTGCTATCCATCATACATATGCAGGGAGGAGAATCAACTGAATGTAATCAGAGTAGGAATTGAAAAAGCTCAAAAATTGAAGCATCAATACAAGCTGCAACCATGTTAGTTTGTGTAACAAAAATCTTAGAACTATTTTCCTCAATAGTAAACCCAGTAATTGCTGACTGAAAAATATCAAATACTATTAAAAGTAATCTGATATTTAAGTCCTTATTCATTCAGGTTTTCTGTTTTTACAAATAGACCAAGTCTTTTTTAGCATTGCACTACAGACTTGTCCACTAAAGAAAAAAATTTTCCATTTGAGACACACGAACAATGCATTGTTAAATGCAGAATTAAACTATATGAACTGAACAGTTTTCATTACTTTTAATAGATCACAAAAATCTAATTATTTAATAAAAATTACAACAAACAAAATTTGGTTCATGGACTACTGCTAAAAATTAAGGTTAAAAGGTGAAAAGGGAAGCCATCTTTATAAAATATCAATCTGTATTAAGACAGCTTCAATTAGCTGGATAGTTTCAGGAAATTTTAATGCAATCTTAAAAAGAATTCAAAGGACTAACTTGAATCCTTTTTCCAAGATCAATGTCCCTCACCTTTTACTACTTCTCAAGACTGCTATTTAAAGTTTCAAAGTATGAAGTACTTTGAAGCTATACTGCAGTTTAAATTAATTCTAACAATTCTTAACAGAATTAGTGTTAAGAATTGTAGACTATTTGTGCTTTAAAAATATTCCCAGCACACTAAATACAGAAGGAAAAATATTTAATAAACAAGCCAATTACACAAGTGTTTGTTTAAAACAACCTTTACTGAAAGACTTGTTTGATTTGTTCTTATTCTTTCTTTCAACTCCATCCATAGTATATTGCGGAATTTCACAGTTTGTAATCTTTTTTTTTCAGGGGGGTGGAAAAACTCAAACAAAAGAACTTCCACAGATTTACTAAGCAATAGTTATGCTCGCCAGCATCAGTAAAGCTGGAGCAAAAGAGACCATGAACATTGATGTAGGACAGGATTTTTGAACCATCATCAAATTGCTTATTAAAGGGATATGGTATTTAAGAAGTGATCTTTAAAAAGCACAGCAACAACATGGCAATTAAAGTAAAAAATTTATTCTTCTTTCACTAAGACTTTCAATAATGCTATGAAAATTTAGCAGATGTGCCAATAAAAAGACCAACCCAAATAAAACTTTGTGATCTCATAAAAATCTCTCAAGTAAATGCTGAAGATTTTATCAGGAAGAAAATAATTGATTACTACAGCCCTAAGGCAATAAAGTTGCATTTCCCCTCCCCTTATACATGCACCAGTAGGACTCATTGAAGGGCAAAAGAAAAAAAAAACCAAAACAAAAAATAAACCAAAAAGCCAAAAAGAAAGAAAAATCTTCTAGAACTTGCTAGCTGGTTCACTGCACAAAGACGAACACCCCAAGATGGAGTATCTAGGATGATACTTACCAGGGAACCAATTCTACCACTGGGGCATTATGTATTCTATGTGTGTATGGATGCACTATTAGGACCATAATAGTACACACCACGCTAGCAAACGCCTGGCTGGAGCCATAGGGCCGGATGACCAGAGGGATATCCAGGTACGTGTCGATCCTCCAGCCTTCATAGCCACACTCTAGGCACCTCACATAGTCCTTCAGTTTGCCTTGGTACAGTTGATTTATAAGATCAGCCTGGAACAAACAGATGCAGCAAGAGGGATTTTAAAAAAAATGACCAATACTATATTTCTTTAGTTTTACAAGAAAAAATATGTTTTGTCAATTAAGTCTTAATTGCATGGCTCCACATTTAAAATACCATTGCCCAGCAGGACATCCATCTCCTGATTTCTTATTTTCCCCTGCCCAAAACATGTATCAAACGAGCTTCTCAAATCATGTTACGTATGCTTCAGTGTCCCTTACAGTCAGGTCTTAAGTGACTACAAAAGCACCAAATTGAAGTTCTAAAATGAGCCTGATCTTGCAGACACTGTTAACAGACTGACCCTGCAGCCCTCTGCTGTGTCTCCAAGACAATTTACCAACTATCCCTATGTACCAAAACTGACCTGCAAGAAGGTAGCCATTTATAAGAATGTATCCCATGCCATGAATATATTCCTAACTTTGTCCTGCATTAAGAAGGGAGAGCTTGAGCTTCAAGAGGCCACAACAAAGCCTAATAAATACTGACAGCAGAGAAGTTATTGTGGGAGTTACACAATTACTTTCTGTGCTTCAAATAAAGACTGAGTATCCAGAGTGCAGAATATTCTACTTTCAAATGGGGGAGGAAAACAGATGCAACACACTCTTGGAAGTCACACATCACAGTAGCTTAACTATTGCATCGAACAAGAAAACTACCACAGATTTTCAATAAGCTGGTATTTAAAATTTAGTAAATGATTTTTACAATCATTAGAAAACCCAGCAAACCCCCACAATACTACACCACTAAATGAAGACAGTTTTTCCAAGCTTACCTGCTCCGTTTGCTTCCATTTCTGCTCCAAAGCATCAAACATGACTCTACAAAGCTCCTGCACATCATGCTGCTGCCACGCTGTTAGAAATTGAAACTATTATTAGTTAAAACAGGAGATGCTGTTAGTCCCAAAACTGACTGTGCCCTGAGAATGCTTCCTAAAAAACTAGTCATTAGTTTAAGTGTGTACCTACATTACTCACTACTGAGCCAGTATTCAATTCCACAGGCAGCTGCTTCTCAATGTAATTCAGAAAAATAAGCAGCCGTCTTGCTCACAGTGTTTATGCATAAACAGGAATTGTGTACACAAGCAAGATTATGTGAAAAATACTGAACTGCTAATGTACACTGCTATAAAACAAACTGCTTCTGATTTCTGTCCCACTTTCTGCCGACTCTCCAAAACCCAACATCCAACTCCTTTTCATCAAGTGATAATGGAAAAATCAACAGGTTATGGAGCAAAATTACACCACACAAGTGTAAAAAAGACACACACGGTGCTTGATTTGAAGTAGACATTAATATGAGTAATTCCATAAAAGCAACATGGGCATTTGGCATTTGTGATTCAAAACAGAATCAAGTTTCCTATAAAGAATTACTTCCTTAGAAACAATTAACATGTGTAAAGACAGGTTAATTGCAAAAATGTAATGCTTTTTACTTTAACAGCCCACGACTCACAGATGCCATTTCTTTAACAGTCAGACACACTCCATAACTAAGTATCTGTGCAGGCTATTTTGCTTCGATTGAAAAAGTCGATTCTATTAATTAGTCTTAATTATTCTGGAATTTTCCTCCATGAACAGCAGTTTAGCCCCTAGCAGGCAGCAGCTGAAGCAAACCACAGCAGTTTAACAGCTGCACATTACCTTCACTACTGTCCCATCCAAAACTCCGTGTAACGTCTGTTGTTTCAATTGCCCTTTTTTTGCTGGTCTGCAGTAAAACAAACAGTCTTTGAAGCTGGTAGGGAATACTCCTCTCAGGATCCTCTTCAGATTCCTCAAATTCCCACCTATTTGCAATACAAGATATTTGACAAATGAAACTGCTTTGAAAACATTACTCAAAAAGGCATTAAATCAACATTTACTACATTTCAGGTCTGTCACGTCACAGGTTAACTGCAGCTCTGTTTCTTTCATTGTTTCCAAACACAGTTGCTTTCCATTTCTGCAGTAAATGGCAATGATATTCTTCAAATGTATAAACATAAAAACAAACAAAAATATTGAAGCCATTCACTGTACAGACATGAACTCCACTTAGCATCAAATTTAAGCTTGATGTTTTCAAGATTCTTTAAAAACCTTGTCCATGCCACAACAAGTAACTTCTATTTTACTGAAAAGCTGAGGCTTTTGAGCAGATATAATCTAGAAGTCTATCCAGCTTGACTTCCGTTATGATTCCCAGTACCCAAACAAGGAAATTCTGACAGGTGAAATCCCAAAGGGTCTCCTACCAAGACGAACCAGCACAAATTCAAGAAGTTTTTGATGCTATATACTCACTTATACAATGCATTTCTAAATTCAGGAGTCATGAAAAGTGTTTGCAGAAGGCTGTTCAAGTAGCAAGTCATTGCTTGATTTACCAGCCCCACATAACCTAAAAATATGAGAATAATGAGATGGAAATAATGCAAAAAGATGGCAAATCACTTCAAGAGTTAGAACACTTGACAACAAAACAATTCTGTGACAGTGTTTAAGAACTGCATTTGTCTGTTATTATTTATCATTATTTACATTATAAATGAAGGGAATATTATAATTTCTGAAAGTTATAGAGAATAATGATTTATATAAGAAAAATAATTCTCCTGAATGACATGAAGCTGGTTTTTTGATCACAATAAAAAGTAATATTTAATGCTGAATACTACACCAATGGGGGTGTAGGTAACTGTATACAGTTTAACAGCAGACTTAAATATTTTACAGAATAAACTAGAATTTTCTAAGAAACAATTACGTACCAGCTTACTTATTGCTCGATGGCTGCAAAAAGTATCCCAGTAATAACTGTTAATATAATTTGTATCTGCACTGGTTTTATTATTGTTTTCAAATAAGAAATAATAAAAAAAACCTCAAGTGCCCAGACAACATTTCTATTCTAAATGCTTCCCCCTTAAATAACAAATTAAAAAAACTAAGTGAACTACTAAAACACTGCTGTCATTTTTACTAGCTGAAAATGATTATACTAATCTAAGATGTAATTTAAAGATTTTCTCCAAAATATGCAAATTTGGCAACAACTGATAAGTAAGGAGCATATACTGAAGCACATTATAATAATAGAATTAAAAATGCCTTTTTATACTCCAAAAATTACTGCAAAAAATAATCTCAGTACCCTACTAGTAAATGAAAAGGCAGTTATTCCACACACGGGCATTTTCTGTGAAGAGACTGAGTTAGAACATTTGCACTTTATTTATTACTCTACACTACATAAATCATGGAACAAAATCAGTTTTGTTAAATGAAAAAAAAAGGCAGATAAACTTTCTTATGTGTCAAATAAGGCCTTCAGGAGGTGAGAAGTGGTGCAATATGAGTGTCAGCCTTGTGGCTGCTCAGTAACTTCACTCAGGAGTTTCTCTCCCTCCTGAGCAGCCCCCCTGAACCCGGCACTCCCAGGGAGGCCCTGCTGGCTGGGGGATGCAGGAGGAGCCTCTTGGGGAATCCTCCTGGAGGCAGAGAGAGTGCAGCCCCTGGCAGGAACTCCCATGCCAAGCAGAGATGTGGCAGGAGCCCCTCCAGAACAGGGCATCCAGTCTGCCTTCAGCTGGGAGTGAAAACAGCTTGAGCTGGGCACTCTGCTGACCATCAACTAGGGATGAGCAGCACACAAACACTACAAAGGAGGACCCTGACAGAGTCTGAATTACCTGACCCAAGTAAGGAAAGGATGGAATACAGTTCTTCCATTTCTAAAGTGATGGGATAATATCATAAAAAGCATGAATAAAAAAAATGTAGCAGTGATGTGGGTATTTTTAAAATAAATTGCAATTTATTAAAAAAAAAACCTGCTATTTGAACATGTGCTAAAATAATTACAAACTAGCATTGCCTTTAAAAGAGGGAACACGATACCTGTCTCTGATTTGCTCAGGACTGAAGAATAGGAATAGCTTTGACTGACATAGTCATTGGTACATCCAATGGAGCCTTCTCTTGGAAGAGGGCCTATAAATCTCTCTTGTGCACTGTCCTCTGCTGTGCCTGACTCCTCCTGGGAACACAAACACACCCATCGTGTGCACATGTTAGACAGCACATTTTTACTGAATTACCTATGACATTTACTTTTCTCTAATGGCTGAGAAACCAATTTTGCTAGGCACGTCACACAATTTTTTCCAAATTGCAGATACACAGTGTAACTTTAGTTCTGCCCTTCAAATTCTCTACACATTGTTCTTAGCACTGGCAGGAGGAAAGGTCCTTTGGAACACTGCACAACCAAATTCAGTATTACAATGCACACAACAAGCAAGTTGGCAATTTAGCATCTCCTGTGCTCAAGTTTTCTGCACTGAAATGCAGACTAAGACTTTTTCCAGACATATAAATTTCACTCCATTACTTAGAGTAATTCTTAAATTCTGATCTTGAGCACAAATATTTACACATGGGATTTTTTTTTTTCCTTTTTCAGGTAATTAAACTCCACAACAAAGACTAAGTAAGCCAGCATTATGCTGATACAAGAGCTAAGTAATAAATCTTAATGTATCACTAGTTTATCCAATCCTTGATTTGAATGTATTGCAGCTGTGTATATCATGTATTTGAGAAACAGGGTATTTCAAAATATTTGTTATGGCAAACAGTGACTTCTAGCAACACTGCCAGCTCCTCTTATATATAAATATTTGTATTTGTTTATTTATTTTTCCATAAATGTAAACGTGGAAGCAGCTGACTGCTGCTGATCCAGGGCTGCCATTTCTGAGAATTCTGCCAGAAAGGCCTAATATTGCTTTCAAACACCCAGAGGAAAGGGATTGGATATATGATCAAATATGTATTGTTAAGACTTATCTTTGAACATGTCAAAGATTAATTAGTTATATAACCTTGGAAAATTTCTGGCAGCAAACATCACATAAATATTTGACGAGCATGAACAGAATGACAGCAAATCGTTACTAATGGAACTGGTCCCACTCAGGAGAAATGTGAATATAGATGTAAATATAGTCAAAGTCTGTTGAGAAGGTTCCCAAAAAAGCTTAGGATGAAATACTCAGCCCAGTTTTATCTCATGTTCTGATCTCACACAAGCACTACAAAGAACACACACCTCTCCCCCAACACTGGGTTTATGTAGCTGAGTGAAGATTTTACTCACCTGCATTACGTGAGGTTGCTCACCATCCTTGTCTGTCAAATGCAGAAAGTTCTTCTTCCCTGGCTCAAAACCAGCATCAAGAATGGTTTTGTCACTGTTCTGATCTATTGGAGTCTGCTAAAGAAGAGTAAAACATAAAGAACACCTTTTAGAAACAGATCTATATGCAATTAACAGATTCCATCCAAGTACATTGCTTGATGTGGGTGCTGACACAGTAAGACCCCATGAAAAGAAATAATTATCCAGTAAACAAAACACACATCATCAGTACTGAAATAACTTGGGAACAGTTTAAGAAACATTACAGTCTAATGTAGTTAGTTAATCTTAACAGTTGGTGAATCTATTCAGGAGTCACACACTGGTCTGTAAGTCTCTTGTGAACATCACATTATCCAGTGTCCTCTACTGCAGACACTTTTTTCTTTAAAAGAAAAAAAAAATTACTTTCAGCAGCCATAAACATGACCGGAAATAAACTAATGTCTATTTCTTAACAAATATTAGGAAGTTTTCTAGGGGCACGTACAGAAATAATATTAACTAAAAATAACACTGATTTACCATAAAGCATAGGAGTGATACTAATTTTTTTTCAAGTCTAAGAAACATCAGGACTCACACAACTTACACAACATGCTGCTGCTGAGAAGAAAGCATTTCTCAAACAAGATCACAGGAAACTGAGGCAATTTATCATGGGTATTATTATAAAACATACATACTGATAACAAAAACTAATATTGCATCTGAATGATCATATTAGTTTTTGTTTAATGATTAAACAGCTGTATCATTAAAGAGCACACTCTGAGACTAAAATTCAGCCAAATCAACAAACACAGTGGGATCAGCGTGCTGTGGTGCCCCCACCACGAAACGTTACAGGAATTAAATGAGCTCAGTGGGAGGGTTTCTACACCGTGAAGCGTTTGCCATGCAGAGGAAACAGAAGGCACTGCTGCCATACCGTGTCAGTGACACTGTCTCCATTGCCCCACATCAAATCAAAGGAGCCATTGACGTAGCCCACTTTGGCAGCCACGTCCTCAAAGAGCCGTCGGAGCGGGGTGGAAGCCGGCAGGTTCAGGGTGACGCGCTCGTTCACCGTCTTGGAATTCGTGGTGTCCTGTATTATGCACAGCACCCTGGGCTCCTCAGCAGCACATTCTGCCTGGAATGACAGCACACAACAATTCAGGAGCAAAAGTAGGAACACTGAGGAGTTTAAATGAAAAATCAGAACAAGGCTTCACCAATAAAATGTAGTATACTTTTAAAACCTAAAGTTCCTAAAACTGGACTTTATTTTCAAAGTAACATTTTGAGAAAGCAAGGAACCTTCTGGTTTTGGAAAATCTATAAAAACAAGCTCCATTTTTATAGAACAAGAAGGAATTTGTACGGCTGTGGTGACAGAGAAACCGCTCAGGTTCCGCACAGAATTTCAGGCAGCAAGCAGATAGAAGACTGTTTCAAAATCTGGAACAGACCTCCAAGTCATCACCTGCAGCTCATGTTTTGCCTTGACACAATCATAAATCCTGCTGGGGCAGAATATACCTTTTGTGACTTTCAGGAATGCAACCCAGAAAAATTGCAAGCTTCCAAAGCAGCCTTGGAAGCTGATCACTAAACAAAAAGCTTCATAATCGAGCACCAACTTCCTACTGACTCCACTGCTGCCTGAGTTGCAGGATATATTCTTCTGCCTGAACAAAGTAAGAAAATTAGCACTGACAAATGGCTACTGGACAAAGTAAATAGAATTTAAATAGAAACTTCAATGTATCTGAAATCAGAACAATAATGATCTTGAATGAAAGTGGCAATGGAATAATAATACAAGTTTCTGGACCCAGGTAAGTCAAGAAAATGGCATTTTTCCAACACTTTTCAGTGTTCCACCCAGGAAGTCAAACTTCTAAGCACAATTAATTAATTATTTTTCTTAATTATCCAAAACTGTAGAACAAGAAGGAATAACTGATATATAAATACCCATCTCATAGGAAAGGATCAGGTAAGTAAAAGGAATTAGGCCTTCAGGGACTCAGCCTTTCCAAGCTGTAACACACAGAAGCATTAGTAATGCATTGTCAGAGTGCCCAAATCTCAGTCCGTGGCTAAAGGCCACAGCACCCAAAAGGGCAAAAATCACATGCAGTGCTATCATGATTCTCAGCGCATAAGAACAACAAATGGCACTTAAGTTCATGCTCAAACTCTCAGCCACATCACAAGCAGCTTCTAGAGAATACAGAATTACAAAGAAGATCTGAACTCCTTCAGCATCCCCAGTAATTCTACACAACCAGCCTCACAACACAGATGAGCACCACCAAAATGGTACAGCCTCTTTTGAGAGCTCTTACATCACCAAACCCCCGGAAAAGGAACACAGGCATTCCAGCTGATGCTTGCATGCCTTCATTACAGGGGATTGCAAGATCTGCTGGCAGTGTTCACACAAGGATAGAACAAAATGTTAGCTGACTGCAGCATCTATTCCTATCAGCGTCACAAAAAAGTTCTTAGAGGCAGGCAAATAAAACCACCCTCAACCCAATCTGTATGACATTAGTTTGCTTTTGACTGGGATTTCTTTTAAGACTCTGGAGTCCAATTTCTTTAGGTTTATCAAATGAAATATCCTGTGTGGAAGCCTTCATAAACTGCATGTTAAAAAGATTCAAAGCACCATTTGTAGCTAATCTGTAACACTTCATACCTTTCATCTTTACAGAAGAATTTTATATTTATGAACTACTTTCCAAGAAGACACACAAAACTATTCCTGAAACATTAACCACACATTAAAAAGAAAACACAATTTGCAAGTCAAAGTAATTTTGACATATTATATCCTCACTTTCATCTACAGCCCCCACAGAAACAAAAAGGGCTGTACTTAAGTAGACTAAAATTAAATTTCACCAGTGATTACTTCTCCTGGGCTCTTTCCTTAAAATTTCCCAGCACAGCATCTTTTCTTTTGGTTGTGTTTTTTTTCCTTTCCTTTTTTGCTGAAGAAGCAAGTTCTCTCTTTCACTGTGTAGTTAGGAAAGAGAAAGTAGAACTTGTTCAGCGGTCTTCTTTCCTGATTTTTTTTTGAGAAGGGGAGCAGCATCTAAGACCCAACAAACTTATAAGAGCTCCCGCAGCAATGGCAAAGACTTGCTCTGGGTGGAGCCCACCCTCCTTTGTAGAAGGCTGCAGGGAGGTTAAGAGGCATTTGCTACTATTCACACAGGTTCACCTTGGAAAAGAGAAATTAATTTGGATTAAATTATCCCCACACTGATTTTGCACTGATGCTGTAACTTGAGCTACAGTGTATGATCATGTCGTGAGCAGTTCTCCACTGGAGACTCAATTCCTTGTGGTACTGCCTTTACATAACCAACACTGACTCCTCTCCTCCCTGCAGGAGTTCCCTGAAAAGTCCTCCCACTCACACTTACCCTGCTACCCTGCACGGTGAAGCAGTTGTGCCTTGCATTAGAGTTCCTACTGAAAATAATTAAAGCACACAGTATCTGGGGGATGGAAATAACATTAAGGGGACAAATGACAGAAGATTTGCTGGGTGGGTTGCTGGATGTTGCAGGTCACACAAATCCTCTCTTCCTTGTTCACAGATGTAATTCTGACAGACTGAACTGGTTTAACTCGGGGTCAGTATAGCAAAGGGTATTAAGCCGTCATTCATTCACATTGCCACTGCTTCAAGTTGTGAGTAGTGAACAGATAAAGCAAAAATAACCTCAGCCCAACTCTGCTCATGGAGAGCATTCACACACACCAGCTCAACTAGGAGACAACAATGCAGCACCTTGTCTGGGGCTACTTTACTACAGAAACAGTGTGAAAAGCAGGACTGGCCAGTGATAGATCCCTCAGCTATTAGGGGCTAACTAGGCTGTTATGAAACCTAGTCCACAACAGAAACACAGAAATTAATTTTAAGCATTGCATAATCTGATATATTATGAGAGTGAAACCATTCCTTTTTTTAACACAGAGACAGAGAGAGCCACAGCCTCACACACCAGTGTAAAAGCATATAAACACATACTCAGTTTGAAGCCACCACTAAGACTGAATTTAATACGTACATCATCTCTGGATTCAAGAACATGCAGAGACTTTAATGTCAATAGCTCATGCTCATGTTAAAATAAACAGAAGCTACAGCATCATGCTGCTATTATGTTTCTTGGTTATCATTTTATAAAGTTGATTTCATCTGTCTACCTGTGAAAATTTCTTCTTCATTTCAGCAAAGATACTCTGTCTGCAACTCCAAAACACATCCTATGGTATATGAAAACAAGATTAACAAGTCATAATAACTGAAAGTTGTAAATTGTCTTTTATTTTATATCAAGTCAGTTTAATAGTATTAAAAAAACATTACTGAGTTTGGAAGCACCATTCACAGAACAACTCAAGAAGGAATAGCCTATTTTAATATTTAAATTATCATAGGAGCAGTGTTACAGACCATGTAAGTTGTAATACACAGACTACATTTCATAAAGTAAGAAGTGAATGGATAAGAAAATGTAAATTACAATTCAATATATAAATTCATACTAACACACTTTCCTTGATTATCTTTATAACATGCCAGAGACATAGGTAAATATTTTACCTCAAATGGTTCAAGGGTAGAATTAGCACATAACCCTGTAATTCAGTTTATTATTGTATTTATAAATTATGAAGCTGTTCAGTTTCATATGAAATTTGTTCTTTCATGCCTGAATTACTTCCTGTAGGGAAGTTTTATTAATATGAGCCTATTTTGAAGCATTCAGCTGAAGGTAGTAAAGAGATGAAGTTACTGACTTTATCCCTACCACTCTTAAAGAAAGCCTGCCTTGATATCTCTGATGTATCATCAAAAATGCAACAACAAACATTAACTGCACAAAACTTTTCTGACTAAACATCAAATTAACCAGTTTCTGAATCTCAAGTGGTGCACTTTGTATTTTTCCAGAAAGGAAAAACAGGAAGTGAGAATGAGGATGCTCATAACGTCACTGCTCTTTTCCAAATTTTTTCAATTGCACCCTCAGTAAAGATTATTAAAACAAAAACCACTGACATGATCTTTACTGACGTGCCCTATTTGCCCCACCAAATGACCTACAAAAATAGCCCAAATTAGACTAGCACATTTAATTTCTCAGCAGGATGACACATAAGGCAAGATTTTTCTTTTGTGTACCAAGAACTGAAGATCCAGTTCAGAAGTTTTAGCACGACAAGACTGTGTCTAGCAGTTTCCTTTACACACCAGTCTGTAATTTCAGGTTTGAGAGATTTCAGATTTAAATCACACAATTTAAATGTTTTGCTGCTTACTGGTTTTACCTGCTCTTAATTGAAAGTAATGTACATTTTGTTAAAATGACCCAAAGGTTAATGAAGTCCCAGAACCACAAATCTGAAACTGCTGATTTGTAATATTATCACTGCTATCAAATATGTTGACCTGTGTCAAAGACTTAATTAAGACTTCCAATTTTCCTTCTTATCAGGGACTCTAAAGAACCCTGACTTTAGCCTGAGTTCCTGCTCTCCAGAGACAAGTAAGCCAAGTCTGGTACACACACGGGCATGTGTAATTTTGTAGTGCACTATTTCACTTGGTGCACACAGTGGGGGGTGGAAGGGGAGGGCAGATTCCAGGTACCACCTGCACAGAACTATCTACAGGTTGCTTCTTTTATAAAAATCTTCCCGTGCTGGCTTCTCAGCTCTTGTTTTTTCAGTTAAGGTCTGCTGGAAGGTTTTCAAGTGCTACTTCACTAAACAAATTCTGTGTAACAGATCAAACAAATCAGATTTACAAATTATACTGTTTATACGATGTTCATAAATTTTAGAAATAAGTGAGAGCTTCTCTGACAAAACAGATCACAAGTTACAGGATCACAAAACCATTCAGGTCGGAGAAGACTCCCAAGATCATTGAGTCTGACATTTAAGTGACCATTACCATGTCAACTACACCATGGCACCAAGTGCCACATCCAGTTGTTTTGTGAACACCTGCAGGGATGGGGACTCCACCACCTTCCTGGGCAGCCCATTCCACAGTCTGATCAGCCTTTCTGTGAAGAAATTCCTCCTGATGTCCAAGCTGAACCTGCCCTGATGCAGCTTGAGGCCGTGTGCTCTCATCCTGGCACTGTTTCCTGTGAGAACAGGCTGATCCACACCTGCCTCCCCGCTCCTGTCAGGCAGCTCCAGAGAGTGATGAGGTCTCCCCTGAGCCTCCTTTTCTCCAGGCTGAACACCCCCAGTTTCCTCAGCTGCTCCTCAAAGGACTCTCCAGACCCTCCCAGCTCCATTTCCCTTCTCTGGACTCGCTCCAGCCCCTCCATGTCCTTCCTGAACTGGGGCCCAGAACTGCACTTGAGGCGTGGCCTCAGCAGTGCCCAGGACACGGGCACAGTCACTGCCCTGGCCCTGCTGGCCACACCATTGCTGGGACAGGCCAGGGTCTCACTGCCCACCTGGGCACACCCTGGCTCATTTTCAGCAGCTCTTGACCAGCACCCCCTGGTCCTTTTCCACTGGGCCCCATTCCAGCCACTCTCGCCACAGCCTGTAGCAAAGCATGGGGTTGTTGTGACCTAAGTGCAGGAGACAGCATCTGGCCTTGCTGAAATCACAAGGATGTGTCCATCTCTCAAATGCAGCGTTCTCTATTTTTCAATTAAAGTGTTCACTCAAACACTGCAAATAAAGTTTACAACAGCCACTACTGCAACTCTACATTTTACAAGAAAGCTCCCCTCAGCATGGAAACGTATTCAAGGTACAATTAAGAGACCAAAGGTCTTCTATAAAGTTGCTTAATTTTACCCTGATAAAGTTAATCTGGAATGCACCAAGCCAGTTATTAATTCCACCTCACAAAATCAATAGGCATATTAACTATAGAGTTCAAGGCTTTCAAATTAACATACACACTATTCACAGACAAGCGCAGAAACAGCTTCCTGCCTCTTCCTCAGAAGTAAGAGCAACTACGCAGGTAGCAAGCACATCTATCCAGTCAGTGCTTGGGAGAAGTCCTCAAAGCTCCATGCTGCTACTTTGCCAAAATGTGACATATTACACCAGTGGCTTAGGAAAACCAGTTGCACTCAACTGCATAAGCAAATGCAAATGGCAAATGCATACTACTAATTAAGGCTTCAAGTCACAAAATCATCCTACGATTATTTTAGCACAGAAGTCTTCTCAGGCTAATATTTTGGTCAACAGATATTAGAAATTATAATTTCAACTGTTAACTATAATTTAAAAAAAATATATTGAAACACTGACACTTTCATCCCAAGTCACTCCATCTTGCTGAGGGTGGGAATCCCGTGGGATGGAGAGCATCCTTAGCAAGTCTGATGACAATAAGCTATGTGGTGCTGTCAACATGTTGGACAGAGGAGATGCCATCCTGAAGGACAAAGACAGCTTGAGAGGTGGGGCTCTGTGACCCTGAGGAAGTTCAACAAAGCAAAGTGCAAGGTCCTACACCTGAGCCGGGTCAAAGCCAGACACACTTACAGGCTGTGCAGAGAATTGATTGAGAGCAGCCCTGAGGAGAAGGACTTGGGGGTGATGGCTAATGAAAAACTTACCATGAGCCATCAGTATGAGCTGCCAGCCCAGAAAGCCAAATATTTCCCAGGCTGCATCAAATGGAGTGTGAGCAGCAGGTCAGAGGAGAGGATTCTGCTCCTCCACTCTGCCCTTGTCAGCCCCTACCCCAAGTGCCTGGGCACATGCCCACAGCATAAGGAGGACACGGAACTGTTGGAGCAAGTCCAAAGCAGGGACATGAAGTTGCTATGGGGACTGAGGTACCTCCCTGCAAAGACAGGTTGACAGAGCTGGCTGGCGCTGTTCAGCCTCGAAGTTGCAACAGAGACCTCAGAGTATCTGAAGGGCCTACAAGGAAGCCAGAGAGCAACTGCTCATCCAGGAACTGTACTGGCAAGACAAGGAGTAATGAGTTCACATTGAAAGGGGAAATGTAGACTAGATACATGGAAGAAATTCTTTACATGAGGGTGGCTAGGCACGGGCACAGGTTGCCCAGGGAAGTTGTGGAATGCCCCACCCCTGGAAGTGTTCACAGCCAGGCAGGATGGGGCGCTGAGCGACCAGGTCTAGTGGAAGGTGTCCCTGCCCATGGCAGGGGGGTGGAGCTAGATGATATTAAAGGTCCCTTCCAACCCAAACCATTCTATGGCCGTTTACATTGTTCCATTTCTAGAAAGGTGATGATGATAAACCTGCATGTAGAAAATTTCTGACAAGTAGACCAGACTTACAAAAGACTCTTTACAACACAAACATGCAATCAACACACAGGTCTCAACCTGGGTGGACATTCTAGAGGGTCATGCTACACAAGAATTTATGCCCCATATACGTTTCTAAAAAATATTTCATCTTTCTTCCATGAAAGATCTGCACCTGCAAGTTGCAGAGCATAAAGCATGTTGTTGCACTGAAGCAATTCAAGCTGTATTTCTGTATATACAAAGGCAGCATTGTTATTAGTGCCATCTGCAAGTCAGACATTTGCTTTGACCATATAGTTTCTGTATTTGTTGAAAATAAAGGAACAATAAAAATAAAGTGTTACTAGATCTGTCACAACAATAGTCAAATGTAGAACTGCAGTGGTTTTAACACTGCATTTAGATGTGGCTTGCTATTTTTCAGCCTTGAATCACTGAGTTAATTAAAATTCGATAGCAGCATTTCACTATTTTAACTCCTTCATTTTAATAAAGTTATTTTCAGAGACTGAAAGCAAAACCTAAAGCTAAGGTCAAACTTCATACAGATTCTACCAAATATTTCCAAAGTCCAGGTCAAGAGTTGAACCAACAGATGTGTGAAGTTTTACCGCCAAGTAAAGCTAATGGCCTATTGAGACTTAAGAATATCACCACTAGAGAAGATTCTACATGTCCACACCCTGTCAATAATTCTCACAAATGCCTGCAGTACAGAGGAAAGACAAAGAGATCAGCAGCAAGCAGCAGATATCAAGCTTACATTCACAGAATTACTTGGATGATTAAGCCTAAGACAGCAATTCTCAAATCTAAGGTAGCTTCAGCAACTTCAGATTCCTATATGAAGTATACACAAGTGACTGCTGCCTGTCACGTCACTGCTGGGCAAACTCTGGGGTGCACATTCCAAGTCTGTGTCAGTGACTGGCTGAACATTTCCAGCAACCACAAGGGTAAGTGAAATCTGGAAGCTTCAACGACTCACAAGTAGTCTGCATCGGTACCTTTTATTTCTGAAGAACAATCGAGTAGTTGAAACAAGCATCTGTTCAGTTGAACCACTGTTAGTGTCTGAATGTTTCTCTCACAGCAATGACAAACTACTATCAAATCAGCTCCTTCAGAACGCACAACCAAAATTTAGGAGTTTTTTCACCTATTTCAAGAAGTCCAATCCATTAAATGCCACACTGGATACATGCTGACTGCTTTCTGCAGAAAAGGCGAAGATCAGAGACCTTCCCAATAGACAGCAAATAAGGTGACAACAGTCAGTGAGCACAGGGGGTACCATTTCCAGCCGTTCCCACCATTTCCCCTCTTTCTACCCTGTGTGTTTGAACCATAGACTCCAGAGAGTCCTTACAACCCAGGACCCCCTTTTACCCCAGCAGAGCTACTCATGCTCCATGTTTTTTTCCAAGCCCAAGGAAGCTCTTTTTAGATGCCAATTGCCTTGGTACAGCCAGGTGAACAGGGTCCCTGCCCCGGGAGCTGAACACAGGGCAATAAAGGTCCTCGGAATGAGGGAATGTCCTAGGTTAAAAATGTAAGATGTGCCCAAAGTATGTATTCTATCACCATCTTCATGAGGTGGTGGAACCAGGTGGGGCAGTGTTTCCCTCATCTTCTGCTAATGGCCCATCAATGCCTTGCCCCATGACTCATAGATAACTCCCTCTGGGAGCTGTCTCTGTTTAATGGGCCATCAAGAACCCATTACATGACTCATAGAATGATATCAGCCCATTGTGAGATGCTCTGCCCAGGGGGAGGAGCCAAGCATTTCCCACCTGCATATAATCCTGGGTTTGGGACAGCAGAGTCAGCTTTTTCCCCACTGGATTCACGGAGGACAAGAGCTACCAGACCTTTCTACAAGACCACTGCTTCGACAAGACCATTTCATCTGGACTGCTACTAACACCCTAACTAACAGGGTGTCAGGTTGTATTCTGACTCTGTCAGTGGTATTTTATACTATTGAATTTATTTTATTTTACTTTATTTTACTGCTTTTCTTTTGCTCTTATTAAATTGTACTTCTGACTTGGAGTTTCTCACTGGTTTTGCTTTCAAACCAGTACAGGGAAGCATTGAGCAGGTAGTCTCAGACTCACGTCTGGCTTTATTTTACAGGAAAGCACCACCTTATTTTTGAAATACAGGTTACTAAACTAATTGTGTCAGAGCACTGAAGTGTTACTCAAAACAGATACATTGCTGCAGCCCAGTCTGAGTTAATAAGAGAACAGTGCACCAAGAATCCTGTTACAAATGCTTGAACCAGAACACTTACAAAGACGTATTTTATAGCACACTTGTGGCAAACTGAATACACTTTCTAAAACACAGATCCCAGGAGGTCTTAAACAGAATAATTTTGAGCTGTTAACTTGATATATCTTGTGTTGGAACATTTCCTGAAGAAAAAAAAATTCTGAACAACCTTTAGACACAATCATTTAATTTTGAATCTGACTGACTTTGAAGTATCAGGTTTCTGAGTACCTCAATAACATACTTTATCCTCACCTTTGAATTCTTCATTATCCCTGGGGAGGCTTCAGACAAAATCCAACAACAATGTTTTGAAGCTAGTGAAACTAAACAGAGGTCTTCTGTCCCTTTACAAGTAAGGAAAAATATTTGCTTCACGAGCCTAAAATTCCACCAAAATTCAAGAATATATATCCTGACTCTGACCATTTTCCTAATTATTGAATCTTTGATCCCTCCCTAGCTTGTTGGGGGGTTTTCAGAGGAGTTAACAGTACCAGCAGAGGAGTAGTAGCAGTATTTTAAATGAATGTATTATATGCACTAGTGCTTACATCACTAAATACCAACACCAACTGGACATAACTGCAACTTTCTGTAGCATCCTAAGGGACTGAAAAGAGACCCTCCATCCTTGGGTAGGGTGTGAGTCTGTAAATGGCAGTGCTGCTCACAGGACAGGACTAACTCCCCCTTCTCTTTGGAAAGGCCTAGAAGAGCAAAAAGTGTCACTGCCGTGGCCATGCCATTGCTCCATCAGCATGCCACACTTGCTGTGTTTGCAGCTGCTGTGGGTACAGAGGAACTGCTGCAGATCCCAGAGAGTACATGGGCCACACTGCCAGCCCTGGCCCTGGCCACATCCCAGGGGGCACCTGGGCCACACTGCCACCCATGACAAGTGAACCCTCCAAATGCTCTCCCTACAGGGGGTGACCTGATTTAGGGAGGAGGTACGAAATCAGTTCTGTAGCAGAGCCTCTGTGATCTTGTTCCCTTTGGGAAATGGGGCGTATGTTTTACTCTCTTCTCTGCCTTGTGTAGATTATTATTGTTTTCAAAGGCATCTTCTCAGAAATGCTTCCTTAGTTAACAAAATTTTAGTTAAAAAGAATTGGAAGTGCCACCTCACTGAACCAGCAGCATGCCAGCTGTCTACTGTCACTCCAGGAAAATGCACAGGGACAAATTATTTTTATAATACATATACACTTCAAAGTCTACCACTTCCAACTTTCCAAACATGTCCAAAAATAACCCCATGTCTCAGAAATAAAGAGTGTGTTATGAGGCTAGTGTTTCCCTTTGAGAGTTTGTTCCTACTGCTGTGTATTACTGAGTCATTTGTAAAAAACACTAACAAAAGAATAGGAATGACAAAAAAAATAGGGATGGGGCCAGAAATAAGTCTGGAGGTTGTTCCAAAGACCATAGAAAAAGATATAGTGTGAGGGGACACATGTCTGGGGAGAGCTGAACTGGAGACCAAAATATCCACTTTTCAGTTTTACAGAAGATATTTTTCATATTTTAGAAGACTTTAAATATGTCTTACTAAGGACATCCTGAAGAACCAGTCTTCTTACACTTATCTCCTTATGGCCTTTTAAATATAGTAAATCAAGGTGATTCAAGATTAATTACTTCCCTTAAAAAGAGTCAAACAAAGCAGCTGTCAATAACAAAAGAGTGCAAATATTTCCTGGTCATGCCTGCAGATCACGAAAGAACTAACCAAGTTTCCTTCAGGGGTAACAATGAATGGTTTAAATATCTATAGTTATCTCTTAACCACTGGACATTGTGAGTATTTCACTCTCTTATTCTTAAATGTTTTAATTTCAGCCGATCCAATTTTCTTTCCTTCTCTGACCCAAAGCTGTTGAACTTGCAAAGGGTTTTGTAACCACACTAAAATAATTGTGAGAATTAAATGTCAATGAAATTCTCTACATTTACAAACTATCTGCCAGACTCCCTACATTCATTACAGTATAACCTTTACATTCAGATCTGAAACAGCCTCATCTTTTTACAGCTTCCTTGCTTGTAACTTCTCTCCACCTTCCTAATCAGCGTGCTCTTTGATTTTCCTCAAAAAACCCACAACATAGAAGCTAAAAAAGGGGATATGTGAACACCACAAGACACTACACTTTTATATATTACTTGATGATACTTGCAACATTTATCTCCTGTGGAGAGTCACAGAAGTAGTGGATGGATTTGCCCTTCATCTCTTCAAGTATGAATTTTATGGGAACATTTTCCTTTGCTGCTCCTATTCTGAAGAACTTTCTGGTGGACTGAATTACAAACACAACATTAGCATAAAAACAAAGTAAGAGTCTGAGCAAAACCAGTACTCAGAAAAGTCTTCTCTTCATGGACAACCTTGAAATGAAGGTTTACTTCCCTACAAAATCACTGACAGACACGTATGCTAGAAAATTAAAATCCCGTACGGTTCATACATCAAAACATTAACTTCAGGCATAGTTTTTAATTCTTTAACAACTCTCTAACTTTAAGCTGTGTAGCTACTGCTGGGGAAGGAAAAAGAGAAGCTGAGCAGCGAGGTGTGTAAGCAGGGATTCTCTGTGCAGCTCTCTGGGAATCCTGCACAGAACAAAGGGTCCAGCACAGAAGGGAAATACCTGGGCATAAACTCTGCCTGCTGCCACTGCCACAAAGGGCTCCAGGGAGAACACAGAACTCCGGAGCATCGTCCCCACAGAAGGAACAGGGATGACAATGCGTACATGAGAAAGCACCTACACAATTTTTCCATATATAAACTTATGAAAGCATTTTATTTACAAAAACCAGGTACTATGTAAGAGTTTTTGTATCTGCTGTTTTTTTCTTTTCCTTTACTGTTATTGATCTCAACCCAGTACCTACACAAATCAGTGAGCATGGCTTCCTTCCATTCCTTTAGCTCCTGTAGTACGCTGCCGAACTTGTTCAGAAAATGCTATTTACATATTCAGACAGTATTTATTGGGTAGACTTTCACACTATATCAAATCTATTTCCCATGAAGCTCCAAAACTAGAGCATTCACCAATCCTCAGGAATTCAGGCACACTTTCTCATATTACAGAGGCAGCTTTTGTCACGTGCTTATTGAGAAGCTACACCTGAACTGCAGCGTGATAACCAGCTCTAAGCTATTCACAGAAATGCCAATCTAAAAATAATCTGTTGCCATTTTTCAGAAGCACCTAAAGTATCCTTGTGATCACAATCTCAACAATTACATTGAATCAAGTGATCTGTACCAATTTCACCCCTTAGTATTTTTAGAACATGCACAACATCCTTTTTAGAAATTATTTCATCTGCCAATTCTGTGCAAGAGCATTTGCCCAGTGCAAGCTGACTACATGCCAAGCATTGCAAAAACCAAAGAAAATAAAAAACCTGATATTTCACTGTGCCTGAAACTGTGGTCAAGTTCATTGTTATTTTATCAGAACTCCACAAAATAATTCTGTGACTTACTAGTACTCACAATTATCAGTTCTTTAGTATCTAGTAGCGGTGTTTTGAGAATATTTCATTCAAGACAAGAAAAATAACAAAATGTTAAATGGCAGCTCACCCAAAGGTACACCACATTAAACCTTAAAGGGCAAAGTGTAAAATAGCAGCTTTAAATGTTCACAAAGGAATAAAAAACTTTTTCAAAGTGAATAAAAAGCCTGAATATGTACATGTAACTCAATCACTCCATTTTCTACAGACATAACTTTCACCTTTATTTTCTTGGATAAAACCCAACGTATTTTCAAACATAACAAAGAGTGAAGCTGTGACTGGATATATGAACACTTGTACATAATACAGCGCATTACAGTACCAAATGTAACGTACTGGGTGGGGGGAAAGGTTTAGAATAATGCTCTGCCCCACTCCCATTTAATTCTGACAGGATGAAAACGTAATTCAAAGGTAGCACAAATTCAAGGTACTGCTTTATTTCAGTAAATCATCACAGTTTTAATGTTATATTGATATCAATACATTCTGTTGAGGCGCACAACAATCATCTTCATCAGTACATGTGTGTTTGTACAACTAACATTTTAAAACTATTATGCAAGGCTGCTTTGATTATATCCATAGGTTTTAAAAAGAACAGAAAATGGCATTTAGGGACTTTATTTCATTTTTTGATATCTGGATAGTATACTGATAGTATACTATCAGCATACTGATAGTCTGAGCTCAAAAGAGAGCAGAATGTAACACTCACAAATCTCTGAAGTATTCTCTGTTTACAAAAAAGTTCATTACTAGTCTGAGAAAAAGTGTGTCGCTGCACAAAAAAAGTAATTAAGGTTTATATTTATTACTGATGCTTTTGATTCTGAAATTTTAATCACCAGTGACGCACAAAACAGTAGAGAAAACAGCATTTACTGTTTGTGGTGATGTTCAGAATGTATCACTGCAGGAACAAAAAAAGAAGTATTTATTTGTCAGATTATTCTCCTGAGTAGTAGCTTCCGCCAGCAGCATTTAGTCTGAGGCTCCAGTACCAAGTGCTGCCCATCAGGCAGCTGGTACCTCTTAGGCAAAAACATTTCATCAGATGATCTGGAGGTGCTGATACTTCATTACTGATCATCTTTCTCTTCTGACGATTAAATACCCAGATGACAGCAAGGGAAAGTAAATGGTAACTGGGAAGCCCAATGGCTGGAAAAAAGCAGGGAAAACTTGAATTCTACTCCTAAGCTTTATTCACCAAACTCAATAACTACACGAACATCACTCAGAGCGTGTCTGCAAGGAACAAATTATTTGGTGGAATTCCACGTGGATTTTCTGTTTGTTTTTTGGAAATTTGATTTCCAAAATACCTTCTCAATCACTGAATTAGTTTCTCTAGTTGTCACAATCATACCTTTATGTTTTCTAATGGAACACGTGAGAAGGAAAGCTGGAAAAACTGATAAACTATGCAAGCTGTAACCATTTGTAGAATCTTTTAATACATGGGAATGAGAAAACAAGGATGTCATCAGCATTGAAAAGAACACCATCCCTTTACTTAAGAAAATTGCAAAATATCTTAATCAGATTCCCGCTCTTCTAATGAGGAAGTCAGAATGATATCCATCAAGAGACACACTTGATTTGTTCAGAGCAGAAGATTAAAATGGATTCATTAGTGTAGGGATGAAAAGACTCACATTAGTGAGCTGAGAGAGAACTCACACCACCTTGCTCAATTTAATGGTAGCAAGTATATATTTATATTTATTCTGACAGGTGTACTTTGGATAGTTCATGCTGGGACACGTTGAAAAGCATCTGCACAGCATTTATTTAATCAGTAACACAAACACGTCAAAAACCTCATAGCAGAACACACTTCTCATATTCTGACCAATACCCACTAAGTTCTCATACATCTTGATTTTCAAGATAAGTCTTTGTAAAGTTCACTTATATTACCAGTAAGCACACATAGGCATTGTTCTCACCAACTGTGTTGACAAGAATGTTTTATTATTTTCTATTTGAGGCAGATTTTCCCAAAATAAGTTTCAAGTCAACTTTTCCTGTAAGAAACACTGAAAGCATAGAAACATAGAAATGTTTTCCCTTCTGATAACATCATTTTCTTCTTATTTCCATAATAATCTTACTCATACTATTTACCTTCTCTTCCCAGGGTTACTGGGTAAAAATCCACACCCATTAATAAAGCAATTTTTGTAGAATATGCTCAAATTTTGCTACCAGGGTGCAGCAGTGAACTGAATTTTACTCAGTGCCTTCTGTTTACTGGATATAAAAGAAAACTGATTTAAATCTTTTCATCTTTTAGATGAAGAAAGCAAAGTAATTGAGGGTTGGATGGAAAAGGAACAGGGACCAGTCTGAACCCCAGATCCAGTGAACAGGGATTCTCACTGCCCCCACCATAAGGAATTACTGGTCACACCATTACAGGAACAGCTGGGAAAGCACGAGGCAGCAGTGGGGATTCAAGAATGAACTTACTAAATGCCTGCACAGCCCAGGCAAAAACCTTTGAAAAAACAAATCCCAACATTGGTTTATTAGAAACTGCTTTAATACATCTCTTCCAAAGGAAAAAGAACTTTGTCCTGAAGTTATGAGCAAGAGAAAATAACAAGGCCCTGATTACCTGGACTTCAGAGATGCAGCTGAAAGTATGCAATGTCAAAAAGAAAACTTTTCATAAGAGACTAATAAAAGATAATTGAAGTGCAGTGGTGAAACTTTGTATCCACTTTGTATCCATGAAAACATGGTATTACTCCTTACAAATGCTAATGAAAAAAAATCCAAGCAATTCTACTCTGCAAACAGCAATCCGAGCTCCTGTTAACACACACAAAAATATGGATACAAACACAAACTGAAGACTCATAATCAGCTTAATACCCATCCTTCCACTCCACCACACACAGGCTGGTACTGTTAGAGACACCTCCTACCACTTATCTACCAAAGCATCAAGTAACTTGTAGACAAGAACCAAAATCCTTTACCCATCCCCTGCTTTGGATGATTAGTCATTCCCTAAACCAGCCTAAAGCAAACATCATTACATTTCTACTTGTTTTTTCACACTGGAATGCCAAGGAAAATCTGGTTATGTGCTCATCTTTAGCAGATGCTGGTCCAGAGCCCAGCTGAAATCTCTGAAGCAGCACTGGACAGTGAGCTGTACAAGCAATACCAGCCAGCCCACCGGGAAGGAACAAAACCCTGAGCTGTGATCCCTTATCCATCCCTGAAGGGCACAGCTGAAACTCCAAACGATCTGCTTTGCCTCCAACTGCTCTTAGGGGCGTAATAGGAATATTTAGGAGCAGGCTATTGAGAACTCAGAGACTTGGAGAATTCTGTTTACCCATAACTCAGTGTTCTCTGCAATGGGACTATTAATGAATCTCAGAAGGACTTAATGGGAATGCTGCAATGTAACATTCGTTAAAAATCCACATCACTAAAAAAACATTAGGATATACTGAAAAACACTGGAAAAGTTGAAGACAAACTTCTGTTACAACATATATATAGATATAACCAGATGGGCTTAACACAAATAGTTCATCTATTTTCTTTCTCAATTTGATTTCATTAATATTCTGTCTAGTTTCATTTATTTTAAAAACACACAGACACAATAAAGAACTTGAAAAACTTGCTGAGAAAAAACAACTCCTGCTAGCGTTATCAATGTACAAAGTTTATGGATTTCACACTGTTTGTTTAAGATACCTCTATCTATAATCACATGTATTCATCTTCCTTTCCCCATAATTCCCCCCCTAGAGAAAAAAGTGCATTCAAAAGCCTAGTCCAACGAGTCAGTTAAAAATACACATCTGAATCATAAGTATATTCTGAATACAACTCTAAAGCCAAGGGGGATACTATTAATACATATAACTAAAGACACAGCCTTGGCTAGCTGCTTTTATTAATACCTTGTCTATTCCACTTAACTACAGCTACTGCCACAATGTTTCTCCTGCCACTATCCCTTATCTGTATGTTTCTTTGGTTTTCAAATGACATGTTAAGTACATCAGCTATTCTATCTTCTCTCCCTGGTTTTACATTTTTGAAAATTTTTGTTAAAAGCTAGTATTTAAGCATATTAGTTATTACACTCCATCTTTTCTTTAACGTTTCTGGAGATCTCACTTTCCTGTAAAAAGACAAAATATGGTCCTTTAAACCTCAGTATTTTGAGAATGGAAATGAGGTAAAGTTACCTTTTTCCTACATATATCCTGTGTTTACACACACAACTGCCTGCACAAAAAATTGTTTCTAATACTCAGTGCTGTTATTTGCTTCCTAGATCTACTCAAGAATACTGTTGAAGGATCAGCACCTCATTTTGCTAAACTCCACAAAAACGAAGCCCTTGCCTGGCAAAGCTTCCTGTAAGAACACATGATGGAACAGGTAAACATAACAAACGCTGACATTTGACGAAAAACAACGGGAAGGGTTTGAGTAATTTATCAGAACTGTCAGAAAAGTTGGCAAAACGTGTAAGTGTACCTGTACAGGAAGCAAAGTTTCTGCTGATACTACTCTACCAGTAGCTGTTTCCAAACATTTCATGCCATCGCTCGAACTCCTTCCCCTGCACAGTATCGCTCCAACTTGACACGTGTCATTCTCCTATCGCAGCAGGACAGAGGCTTCGCCTTCCTCTTTCACTCGAGGTCTTATCTCTAGCCTATAGCCAAAAAGAAGCCTTTCCCCTTCTCCCTCCAGCAGGGAAAATGAGATGAGGGGCCCAGAATAAAGGAAGCAAGCCGCGGCTCAACCCATTCCCTCCGGCAAGCACGGCGGGCACTGCCGCCCGTTCTGCGGCGCTCCGGGAGGCGCGGAGCCGCCCCGCACCCGGCCCCGGCTCCCGCTCCCCGGCCGAGACCCTCCCGGCNCAGGCCAGGCCGGGCCTCCTCCACTCCGTCCTCGGTCGGGGTCGGCGCCCCAGGCCTGGCGCCCGCCGCGGCGGCCTCCGCCTCCCGCCTCACCTCTTTGGGGACGAGCTGGTTCTCCTCGCTGGGCACCATGTGCGGTGGCGGGGCGCGGGGCCC
>VYXD01011971.1:0-64778 GCA_013397195.1 Hylia prasina | reverse complement strand
CGGCCGAGCCTGCGGGGGAGCAGGGAGTTAGTAAATGGAACGGGCACTGTCTGCGGAGGTGTTCAGGGAAAGACTGGACGTGCTACGGTGGTGTTCGGTCATAGGGTGGACTGGATGATCTCAGAGGTGTTTTCTACGCTAATTGAGTCGGTGCAAATGGAGCAGCAGGAGGCGAGCGAGGAGGAAGCACGCCCGGGTCACTGCCCCGGGTGCGGCTCGGAGCCGGCCCGGCCGTGGGTGCGCTCGGAGCGGGGCTCGGGGCTCGGAGCCGGCCCGGCCGTGGGGGCGCTNGCTCGGAGCCGGCCCGGCCGTGGGTGCGCTCGGAGCGCCAGGCTCCGCCACACGGGCTCCGTCCTCTCGCAGCGCTCCCCCAGCGGCCCTTCCCGGAGCCCCGGGCTGCAGGGACACCGGAGGCTATTTCAGTGTGATTCACTCGCTCCTTTGCAATGTTGGTGCCAGGCTGGAGTGGACGCGTAAGCACAGCCTGGTCTCGCTGCCATGTGAGCCCTTTCTGGTGCCCAGGAGTTGTTCCTTGAAGTCGTGCGATGAAGTTCGGCGTGTGCTCGCTGTAAATCCGAGGTTAAGAGTTCGCTTTCAAACCGAGTGCAAGGCTATTTCTGTGGCATTACTTAGCTGTTGATTTTTGTCCATAACAAGCTGACGTATCTGGGTTTTGTGCCACCTGAAACACACTAAAAGGCAAATCACTAGAATTACTGAAACACACTAAGGGAAAAGTAGTTGACGTCTACTGCACTACAAAATAGTTTGTAAGTGAAAAGCATTCTACTTAGTTAATGAATGACGCTGTAAGGTAGCTGTACATTCCTGTACAACAGTTTTTCTTACTATTTTAGTGTCCTCTTGTGGAAAAATGCAGTACTGAGGATAGTTTTGGTTTTGTGTCCGTGAAGTTTTGGGGTAATTTTTGAAACCCAGTGTACTGGAGGCTACTGAAGATTTGGTAAAATGGAATGATCTCCCTTTTCTTTTTCAAAGTATGTCACTTCTCAGGTTCTTCTCTGCTTTTGCAGATATAAGTGGCAGCTTTTGGAATCAGGATATGTTATTAATGTTCTTCTGTTAGTATAGTATATTAATGCTTTTTTTTAAAAAGGCTTCCAAAAGGATATTTCTATAAATCAGTGGTTTTATTTTCATCTTTCACGTATGCTGTGGAAATATATTTCTGGCTTTGTTGTGGTTGGTTTGTTTGGGGTTTTTTTGTTTGCTTGTTTTTTATTTTTAGTCCTTGAATTAAGCACAGAAATCTCATTGAAAAACTTAAAGCAGTTTTAAAGTATATTTCTAACCTGTTTTTCATTATATAACTTAATGGATTATATATAAACCCATTATATTATATTATGAGTTATATTATAAGTTATATAACTTAATGGGTTCAAGTTATTTATCTTGTAAAGGTCAGAGGGTTCTTTGGAACGAGAGCTCTTGCCTCATGGCTTTGAAGTATGCTGCGCCTGAAAGTCCCTCATCTTAGATCTTTGAGCTCTAATATGATAAAATCAAGTACTGTGAAGTACAGGAACCTGCGAGTCCTTTGCTGTTAAGGTCACTTTATGTTAAGCACGGAGTTTTGTAGAGCTACCCCTCTATAAGAAGAAAAATATCTAAAATAGTGGGATTCTTAATAGGAAAGGCAGTATGAAGTTAATAAACCTGTGTCTTTCTGTAAAGAGGTGTTTTATACATGCTGATCTGCTGTGTTGAGCGTTATAAGGTTTGGGATTTAGTTGGGGTCTTTTTTTTTGAGGGGGACTTTTGTAAGCATCTAGGTGTGAGAAAATGTTTAACTGCAGAAGAAGTGAAAATTTATGTCAACATCTGTAGATGCTTGAGGGGGCACAGCTCCCTGGTGATCTCCAGTTGTCCAGTGGTGTCCAAAGATCCACAAGATCAGCGAGCAGGTGCTTGTGCTGAAGAGCCAGAACAGAGCTGAGCTTCCAGTACGAGGAATCCAACCATCAAAGCAAAGCTGTGTGTGCATGACTGGTCTGCTGTAACTTCCCCACTTCCCCTGCTCTGGGGACACACCCCACACAGCCTCTCAGACTTGGAGGATTCTTCCTCTGGGTTGTGAGGAATCCAGAATTCAGGGACAAGAAGCTTTCACAGATGTTACTTTGGAAAGTTTTTTTGACTCTCTAAAATGTTATGACCTTACAGGTTATTTTTTGCTGCATAACAAGGGGAAAAAGCTGCAGAACTCAATGACTTTATTTGAAATATGTTGTTTTAATAGACTAAAGAGGTAGCTACCACAAATACGTGCCTACTAGATAAGAATCAGGAGTTTGTTTTTTAAAGAAATACTTCGTTACATCCTCCTGCCAACCTTTAAAACTGTGCAAACATCCAGTGTAGCATGTGTGCATAAAACATCTTTAATGGAGTAATAATCTCTAGTTAATAATTAAATCTCCAGGAGCTTTTGTAATTTGTGGATGCTACAGTATTTAATCTCTTTATATGAGACTTCTTAAAGAGGAATATTCAGTATTTGAGTTTCATGAAGGGAATCCTGGCCTTACACAGGGGCTGATTTAATATAGCGCAGGTTTAACTTGTTATTAGCTTGAAGGAGAAAAACAGTTGATGCTGGATTTGCAGTTACACTTAAATTTTTGGGCTGTTGATTGTCAGACTTGCTCAGAGATAATGAGAGTCACAAGTGCTGCACTGTGTCAGTTTTCAGTCAGTACAGTGCTTGTCATACTAAAGTAAATAGCAAACCTCTATTTTAAAGGATGCTGAACTTGTAAATTAGTCTGTAGGAACGGGAACCTCTTTTAAAGATTGTGCTCTAATCATTCCTCCTCCTCAGGAGTCACTGAATCTCACCCCAAGATTTGACAAATGATTAATAAAGTTTTGAAAAATGTTCTAAGAACAAAGTGGGGTGCTGCCATCTAGCTCTTTCATGTGTGCAGTTAGATGCTGTAAACTGATGTCTTTCTCAAAGAAATGTTATCCTGTTTGAAATGGAAAGCCTATGGAAAGAGGATTTTGTAGATTAATGCCATGGATTTGGGATGTCTTCTCTGAAACAAAATCAAAAACCTGGGTTTGATTTTTCAAATAGGCTGTCAGTGGGAGATCCATGTCCTGTTCCAGAGGCAGAGCCAACATTGCAGTGCTTGTTTTCTTCTGTATTGTCCTGTTAAAAGCACCCAACCAAACAAAACCCCAAAAAAACCCCTCCCACCAACCAACAAAAAAATACCAGAAAAATTCCCAAACCCTCAAAAAACCCTGAACTTGAAGTTTGCAGTCCTTGGCAAGTTGCTGACAAATTACCAAACTGTCCCAGCCATTGTGTGTTTGCCAGCAGTGGCAGCGGAGCCAGTGCTGATGCACTGTCAGCACTCTCAGAAAACACAGCTCAAGGCCTCTTCCCTTTTCAGTCTTTGGCAATTGCACATCTACTGATAGAAGGGGAGGTGTGTGAAAGTTCAGGATATCACAGTCCAGCAGGTCCTTGCTCTGCTGGTTACTTTGCTGTTTGAGCCTCAAATAACTTTTCCCCAATTGCACAGCCAGTTTTGGAATATTCCTCTGAAAATCTGCCTGCACCATCCAGTCCTTTCAATAAGGAAAGTTAATTAAAAAAAACCAAACCAGTAAATTCAGCCCTTATATGGTTGGAGAGGAGAACTAATAGGAAGAACAAATAGAACTAGTAGAAGTAAAAAAACCCAAAAACCAAAATGGTAGAATTCTGCATTTTTACATGCCCTTTTTACTAGATAGTAATCTCTTTGATTTTAGCTCCTTAAGTGTGAAACAGATCAATAAAAGGCTAAAGAGCAAATTGAGTCTTTGAAAAAAGAGCACTGATTATTTTTAATTCTTCTATAGCTGTTAAGAGGCTTTTATGTTTTAGTATTTTAGACTGTTTCTTGAATGTGTTAAGCATTGGAAAAATTACTTTCTATGATGTGTATTTTAAAACCCCCATATCGACTTTTGTGTCTGAAGATATATATTTTGAAGCAGAATTTTAGAAAGTACAGGATTCATTTCAAATAGTTGAGAATGGTGTGGAAAATGAAAACATGAAATGGGAGATATACTGTGGAAAAAGTATTCTTTTGCTTTAGAGGGACCAGTGATGCAGGTCTTGTGGTTGTAATAAGTAGGTAAGGAACCCTCTGAAGTTACACGTCATGAGATTAAGGAAAAAATTTTTCCTGTTCAGTGCTAAACATTGTGTTCTACAGTTCTTAAGCAGTGTTTTCTGCCACAATCTTTATGAACAGGCAAGTGCTTTTCTTTCCTCTGACATGGTATTTCGTGCCAAGATCTTTTTGATCAAAACCAGAAGGGGATTATTTTAATTAATTATAAATCAGCAGCCAGGGTTCATTAACATTTTTGTTAAAGATTATCTTATTACTCTAGTTTTGAGGTATGGAGTGTTCAGATACTAGCTTAGGAAGTTAGTTTTCTTTGCCATGATAGCATTAATCTTATGTCTGAATTCCCAAAAGAGGTTAAAGCTCAAATTACAGTTGTAAAGAGAAGCAGAAGTACTGCAGAGAGTTTTGCAGGACCGTGTATTCTTTTATTAGCACTGAATTCTTTTACCAGCTTGGCTTGAATTTTTCAGCGTTGTGTACTTGTGACTACAGAGTGGTTTCTGGCATTAGTAGCCAAAACAAAATGCAGTTCCAGGGTGTTTGACCTCTTGATGCACTTGTCAAAACCTTCCTGGTGTCACTTGGAGTAAAAGGTGTGTGGTAGCAAGCCAAGTTCCACTTTGTGTGGTAAGAGTTTGGAAAGAGAAGTGGGCTGGTATCAGGTAGAGTTTGTGAGTTCCAAGTGGACCTCACATGGAGTTTGCTTGCTTGGTCACGGGGCCAGGCTGGCACTGCTGGATCTAAAACGTGCAGCTGCTTGGAAATCTGCTGTCTTTTTAAATGTGCAGCCTGGTGGAGTGCATGCATCCTCTGGAATGTGGGCTCCCATGTCCAGCCCTCCGAGGCTGGGAGGTGTTGGGGGGGCGAGGAGTCTGCACAGCAACACAGGCAAGGCTTGCCTATAGGAATGCAAGAAGGAAGGAGACTTGTCTTGAATTCACACCATGACAGTAATTAAGTCACCAGCATGGTTCAGTTACTGTAGAGGTTCAAAAAGAGCTCGCAGTGACATAGCCAGTGCATTTAAAAACACTGAATTACCACTTCCTGCACGTGAGGAATTGCTGTCGTAATCAGGCAAGTCAGCCTGGGAGCACAAAGGCAGCAGTAAACAAGAGGCTGTCGTGCAAAACTAACAGAGCAGCCTGGATTTAGCATGCCCTCAGCACTGAGGAGCTCTCACTATGGACAGCAAGGCATTTATAGCTGCCTTGGCTCCTGGGGAGTTTAATAGTTGAGGTTTGCACTAGAGGTTCCCAGTGCAAACCCTTCAGATTACATCTGGTGACGTTTAATATTCCGAGGGAGTGCTCATTACGTTGCTTGCAGCTCTTTGGGCAAGCAGGAAGTGGTTTCCCATCCTCGGCGTGCCCTAGCACATAGAGAACATTCCATCCTCCCACATTTAGGTTCCTAGGGGACCTTCCCCTGGATGAAACATGCTTTCTTCACCTTTTCTTTGTAAGGTGTCATGATAATCAGTGGAAAGAGCTCACAGCTGCCTCGGCTCCAGCCCATCCCCTCATTGAGAGCAGGGAAGAAAAGACATCTTTTGAATGTCTCAATTCATGTGTTAGGAGCTGCAGCAGGATCTTGATGTGATCTGCCTTTGGCCTGGCAGCAGTGCAGACCTGCCAGCCTCTCTACTGGGCAGGGCCGGAAAGCAGGAGGGGACTGCTTTCACCATCTTCCCATTCCTACTTGATTGGTGCTTACTCTCAGTGCTTGACGCCTCTCTCTGCTTTGCTCTGTGCTCTTGGATAATTTTCTTCCACTGGTGATGGGAGGAACTTCGTATTTTGAGGAGTCCTGGGCTGGACCTGGTTATATTATAGCTGATTGAGGACGGCTGAGGGGAGGGGGGATGCTCTTCATCTGCTGCCATTCCTCATGCCAGGGCCTGGAGCAGGCTGTGCTGAGACCTTTCTAAGGCAGCTTTTGTGCAGAGCTGGTGGGAGGCTTGCTCTAGAAGCAGCTGCTGGCCGCGTGTTCTCCCAGCTCAACCTTGTCCTTGTTTTGCAATGTGCTGTGTCCTGAACATCTGCAGCATTCTGGGGCTTTAAGGGCCACTCTGCTGTGGGGGTTGCTGGGCTCTTTTTTGCATTAATTAATGTAGCTTTACCTTTGGCGGCAGCAAAGGGAGCTGCCAGAGGTCTTACATAGCATTTAAAATGTCAGCTGTCAGTCCAGAGCAGCTGCCAGCACTGGAGCTCTGGCAGGGGGAGTGTTGTCACAGGACAAATGCAGGGAATGTCAGTGTGGACACAGCGTGAGTCAGTCGGGGCAGGACTTGTGTACAGAGTATCCTGACGTTGGTGAAATGCCCTTTGGAATCTCCCAGCAAGTTGAGACCTCTGTTGCTTGGGTCATATATAAGGAAATGCTGCTTGCTCCTTTGGTTTGTATTCAGCCCTGACTGTAAGTAGTTGTCAGAGGGTGGGGTGTATACTTTGTACAAAAGTGTAATCCTTTACTGTAAAGTAAGGATTTTACAACTATTTTACAATTATGTACAATTACTTTACAATAAAGTAATCCTGTGGTGCTGGGACTCTTTTCTGGGTAAAAGTAGGGCAAAGCATGGGTGGTAAGAATGTTGAGAGAATGTAGTTTCTAAAAGCAGTAGTTTTGGTCACATATATCTCAGTTTGAATTCTTTTTAATGGACTTTTTATTTCAACTGTTTGTAATTTACCTGTTGATTGAACTGAATTAACATGGGATAAATAATAAAAAAAATTTGTAACTGCTGTCTGTTCTTGCTTGTCATCATTGTGTTTGTGAATAGGTGTGCCTGCAGAGCAGTTGTTTCTTCAACATTTGGATTAGAAGGCTTGGCTGCCAAATTTGAATCTTATATTTGCTGTTAGTATGGCAAGTAGGTTTCTTTCAACGTTGTTACTACTTTGCAGTGAATTGTGCCGGCCGTTTTAGGTTAGATGCATCCCCATTTACCTTTCACCTGTGATTTAAGCCAGGCTCTTTAATGGGGCCTGTTGGATGTAAGCACATCCTCCAGAGGTGTCCACATAGGTAGGGACAAGTTCCACATCATCTGGACTGAATCCAAAACCTTTCCTAACACTTAAGTCTTCAGCAGAGCGTTCTTTTGTACGCAGTTAAAGGAAGAGGGCTCCTTGGGGTTCTGGGGTTGGCTGGTTACTAATGTGGTGTGCATCCATGGAATGCAGGGGTGCATGAATCAGCAGGATCTCAATGCCAGGCTCAGGGATATAATCATAGGCTGGCTACTCTAGTATTTACCACAGTGCTTTGCATATGGAAATAATCTCTGCCCTTCCTTGTGCTGGAAAGGTGTGCCAGTCTCCTACAGTGTGCCTTTGCATAGATGCTGGCTTTGTGTTCCTTATGGGAACAAAAGATTTATGTTAAGCAGCCCAGACCAATTTTAAATACTTACAGGCACTAGAGCTGTGCTTTTGATACCACCAGCAATGCAAATACTTAGAGAAAACCAAATTCCAGGCTAGCTGATGGGAGTGCTCTTTACTAGGATAAGAGTCATCCATAAACTTTTTGATGTTCTAGGTTTGTTTCTACCTACAAGAAAACTGGCATGCACAATAAAGCTCCTGTCCTGCTCTACATCCCAGATCTGGGCTGTATAGCAGATTTCTCTTTTTTTAGGTTTAGATGGGTTTCTCAAATGGGGAAAATGGAATTCTCAGACCGCCAGAGGCTTGTTGTCCCTACTGCCTAAGAAGTTATAAACAAAGATGATCAAAGCAGTTGTATTTGTCTTTTAGGATTTTTATCTCTTTTGACCTCTGATTCTAAGAAAAAAAGGAAGCATGATGATAGCATACTTTTCTAACTGCAAATTTCCTGCTAATACCCTGACCATTCTTCATTATTCTTCCTTATTTTATATCTACTCCCTCAGCCTTTTCCTTCAGAGACAGGCTGAAACTGTAGTTTGTCTTGAGTTAATCTGCTTTTTGCATCCCCATGCTATTTATTTTCATGTATTTGAATTTACCCGGGATGGCACTCATGTAGTACACACACATTTCAGGCTTGAAGAGGTTAATGAAGCTTGAACAGACTGCCTCATGATAACATCCACATTCTTGGCAGCTTTGGGACGATGGTTCTTGCCTGCAGCCACATACAAGGACTTTTATCCTCTTGGACTTCCACATTTCCATACAGCCAAAGTAGATTTAACAGGATCTTTAGGGGAGTCCTTTTGTATGTTCCTTGGTTGTAACAGCACTTTTGTAGTGCCTCTTGAAAACTGAAAGGGTGGCTCTTCATGAACAGGTAATGAAACCAAGAATTCCTTTGTTGAAATGAATAAAATAATGTTCATGCAAAGGTGTTTTGAAGATGCCTTTGTGATTTAAGTTTTGGAAATAAATTTGTGGCATAAGAAATGATTCTCAAAGCCTCACTGCAAGTCTGATTCTGGTCCTTTGGCTGCTTAAACCATGGCACTACCTCAGGATGAAGTATTTAGCTGTATTTTTTCTTTTTAGTTGAGGAAGGGGGAAAATTGAGAGCACTAAGAATGAAGCTGGACGTGCAATTTTTTTTCAATCTCTAAAGTGATTATTTATGGAGGTTTCTGAGTAGTAACTAGTGCTGCACTGGCTGTTTAAAATCCATCATATGACTGAGAATGATGCCACTCAGTGCACTTGGATTGCTTAATACCTTTTTGCTGGGCACTGTTGTGTTGTAAAACAGTAGTTAGGTAAGGTGTTGTTTCAACCAGAGTTAGTTTAGTACTACTATGCAATGTGAAGAAGTCTGGTTAAAACTGTAACACCTGGGGGACATTCACAGGAAGAATGAAAGAGGCAGATATGAAATACAAACCCAGTGCACTTTCTTCTGCAGTACTCACCTCATCTGACTAAAGCCTTGAGGTGTGAGAAGTTTGATTTTGAATACATGGCTATGTTTGGTCCTGTTGCTCCCTTGACTATTTGCCACATCTCAGCAGTCTGTAATTTATTGCTTAGGTACATGAGATGTTCAGTATATCTGAGTATTGCTGCAGCTTTGAATCTTGGAAACAGCTGAGATTTATGATTTGGAACTATCCACTTACATTTCATTAGCATTTTTGCATTTTCTTACATTTATAAAAGGGAAGTGCCTTTACGTATTTGCATTATTTATTCCTACTTAGCAAACATCTAAGTCCACACTGTCACAGCTGAAATAGTTGAGCTTAGAGTTTTGTAACGACCATAAAAATCCTGAGATAATTAGAGATGAGTGCTGCGGTTTTGAACCCAGAGAAGGAAATTTCTGGTTTTCAAAACTGAGAGTAATCCAGGCAGTCCCTTTTGCTGTATACTGGATGTATCTGCACATCAGAAGAAGTTAGCTATTAGAATCCTTTTGTGAAATGTTGACTGCAGCTTGATGTTCTTCCTTCTTTGAATTTATAACATGCCTTAATTTCATTTAAAAAACCAGCAACCTAAAGTTTTCTTGAGAGCACAATTAGACCTGCCTCTATCACTATACTAAGAGGGTTGATGTGAACAGATTCACATCTCTTAGGGTCTCTCTGCAGGGAGACCATTTTTCTTTTAATAGTGTGTTCTAACAGCATATTAGCTATGTTTCCTTGTGCTCAGTGATCCTATAGTCAGAAAACACGTGAAAAGAATATGGAAATTTCTAGTGTGGGAAGAGTGGGAACAGCATGACATAGATGCATGTGAACATGAGTCTTTACCATGCATGATGCAATTTGTGACACTTCAAATTTTGCAAATTACTGTATGCACTAGATTTTTCTTCACAATAATTTCAAGACTTTCTTCCTAAGGCCTCCCAGTTAAACCTGGAAGAAGGAACTAAACTTGCTTAGGTGATATAGATTTGAAGGTTAGTGTGATGATAAAGAACTTCCCAGAAAAGGACATGGCAAGGTGAAAGGCAAATCCAGAAGGTTTGGAAAATAATGAGATACACAGTGAGAAAAAGAGAAAATGAAATATGATCTCTACAAATAAAATCTGTATGCCTGGAAAAATGCATGGATAGCCATGATGCTGATCGTAGAAGGAATAAACATCTTCAAAAGAGCAAGCAGGACACTGTCCAGCTCCTTTTTTGTTTTGTTTTTGTACCCAAAGACATTCTGGGAAGAACCAAATCATTTCTCCAGGTGCTTTTATAGGACGGAAGGCAAAAGTAATAAAGCTGCTTCCTGGTACTGCACTAGACAGTGATAATTGAGAAAGCTTGATTTAAAAAAAACCCCCTATTATAAAACCACTAAAGCATTAATATCAAGTGAAAAAAAAAATCCATCTCCGTGTCCTTTCTATCCCACAATAGTCTTGTTGCTGAGCAAGCTGAGCCTAATGTCTGGGATGTGAGAGGCAGCTCTAGGTGTGAGACACCTTGCAGCCAGGAGCTGTTTGGGGGTGGAACGGGAGCGAGGTGTGAGGAGAACAGGGAATTGCATCAGGCCGGCTCTGTGGCTGTTTACTGGCGCCAGTGGCGCTGGAACAAACAGCTGTGCAGCAGCACAGTGTCCCCTTTGTCACCCAGCCTGACAGGACTGGCACTGGAGACTTGGAGCTCAGGCCCTGCATTCAGCGAGGGAAGCCTGTGGGATAAGGGAACTTGTCACAGGCCCTTGGAAACTGGGTAATGTGTGCTGGGTTTGATCAGGGGCCGGAGCTTGCCAAAGCCAGGAGCTGTTCTGGCCAGAATTGCCCAGGAAAGCAAACTTTAATAGACACACAGAGAAGTTGAAAGCCTTGCCCACTGCCCTTACGTCTCCCTTCCCCGGTGATGTACAGTTATTTTACAGTTTTCTTAAGGTTCTTTGAAGAGAGAAAGGTGTGGTGAAGGGAGTCCGGTTTCCCACTGCAGCCTGAGAGTGAGATGGGGAAGGGAAATTCCTCAGCAAGAGCGTAAGCAATGCAAACAGAGACCATTCACAGTTCTTCAGCCTCAGCCACCTCCTCATTAAGTAGGGAAATACCTGCAGACTGACTCAGTGAGCAGACCTCAGTTTGCCTTGCAGAGTCAGGAGTGATGGTAAGGAGTGCTTTCCTCACTAGAAGCTACTGGTGATATTTTCGCATATTTTCTAAGCATACGTAAATATCTGGAGCAACTAAACGTCTTCCTGCAGGTGTAGTATTTTCACAGGAAAGGGAAAATTGTGACCCCACCGAGTAATAAATATTTAATATTATGATCAGATACTGCTTACATTAATCATGTTTCTTTACAGTCAGAGGTGATTCAGATGCTGAGTTTTCCAGAACACCGGACATGAATCCAGTGCCAGAAAACAGGGTGAAAAGAAACCAAACCCACCAGGAATTTAATAAGACTAAAACATCTTTGTGTTCCATTGCTGAACAAACTACAAGGAACGTATTTACATGGATTCAGGGGCACTTGTTCAGGCTGATTTATTTCAGTACAGTAGAATGCAGTGAGAGGATTGTAAAGAAGTGTGCCCTTATATTGAAATTATTACACCTCTAGCAGAGATAAAAAACTCTTGATTTATCTTACTGAGGTCTGTGTTCTCCCCAAGCCTTCTGCACGATAACATCCAGAGACCTCTGTGCACCATTGTACAACATCAGCTGGGTAGGATGTCTTATAAGAATATACTTTTTTCTAATTTCTGGGCTGGGAATAGTTTAATTAGTTTCTAGCCGAATAACTCAAGCTGAACAACCGTGTTCCAATGTTAATGTTAGGTTCTGTAATTGAAAGAAAGGTCAGCTAAACAGGGAAGGATTTTGTCAGCATTACAGAAAAACCTTTTGTGGTGCTCTTTTCTGATACTGTAGGAATTGTCCTTGGTACCATGACACGTGTCCATCCCGGGCATCTGTGAAGTCCTACAATAATTTACTGTAGGTTATATTTAGACTGTTTTCAAAATGTATTTATTTTCAAAAAAATAGCAAATCTCTGTGCAGTTGGTTGTGTTGGGCAAGGGGGAAGAAAAGAGAGGCAGAAGGCTGAAATTAATGTTGGATTTGGGTCTATCAAATTGAAAGGAGTTCAGAGTATGTCAAAGAAATGCTGCGTGTTCTGGCTTATAAAAAATACCACTAGTCCAAAAATAATGTATTATGAAAATATTTTACTTGTCTTCTTAATCTTTTATGGCAAATTAGTTTCTTTTTAATCTAAAGAATTCTTACTCAATTTTGATTTAAATAGTGCAGCCATTTAGATAAAGTTCTTTAGTGCTGCTTTTATATTTTCTAGAAAGCCCTATATTAATTTAAAATTCAGTATTGCATTTGTATGCAGGGAACATCATACTTCTCCTTCATCTAGCAATCTGCACCACCCATATATTCTTTTTTAAACCTTCAGATGTAACCTCCTTAAATATTTAAGGCATAGCTCCAACAGAGCAGTGGTAGGCTGCTCTTCTCTTAACTTTGCCCTCTCTTTTCTAGGTCTTAGTGAAATACTCAAAGTGCCTTACTTTTCACTGAGGAACTTGTTATTCAGATATTCTAGACAACACCAGAAGACCTCAGCACCACTGCTTTGGTCTCCAGACCTTCTGCTGGATGGGTTGCACTTTTTGAAGGTTTCCTGCTGTTATAGAGAAGCTCTGCAAGAGATATCCTGCATTCCCCAAAATTCCAAGTAATTTGGGATTCCTTTTTCCTTTACTTCTCTGGTGAAAGGTTTCATTAGTTTTTGGCTCCTCTGTGATTATTTCACTGTGTGTGTTTTTTGTGTGTTTATTTGCTGTGCAGAATTACTTATTGCAGCCAGGAATGGTAACCAAATAAGAAATTAATAAAGAGAGAGTAGTTTAATATCCAGCACAAGCTTAAGTATGATGAATAGTTCAGGTGAAGATAATTTATTCTAGAAAGTAATGTTTTTGAGCAGCCTGGTGGTTAAAAAAAATTGTCTTTTTTGGTAATGTTTCTTTGTATTTTTTTTTCTTTAATGTCTGTTGCTTTTCTTAAATCTTATTTTGGACAATGATGTTCTTTTAAGTAGTGATACTGGTTGTGTGTAGCATTGGCAATTGTGGACATTCTAAAGGAAAGTATCTCTTTTAAAACCTCAGTTTTGTTAAGTAGTCATTCTTTCATTGATATTTGCAATACATTAAGCTCTCTACCTGCAAGGTGAAGCACTTAGTATTTTGGTTTAATTTTTTGAGGGAGGGCCAAGTGTACCCTGAATGGGTCCAAATCCTTAGCTGTTGATTCAGAATATAATCTTTTTTCCAGAAACTGTCCTGGAAATTCTTAAAATTCTGCACTCCTTACCATACTTGTATAAACAGCTAAAAACAGTTTAGTCGTGTATAATACATCAGATAATAAATGCACAGAAAGTTTTTTTCCACAGTATTCTCAAGATGTACTCTGTGAATCAGATGGAACAAGATGACTCCTATTTAGTCATGGTTTGGCTGAGCTGTATCTTAACTTATATGGATATTTTAAGTTGCTTAATTGCATTACTGAAAAATGCTTAGACACATCCTCATTCTAAACTTTTTTTTTTCTTTTTTTGTTAAGAATTCCTCTAGTTTAAGAAGGTGATCTTTCATTTTGCTGACAGAACTTTTGCATAAAGAAGTCCAGTTAGAATAAGACCCAGGCAGTTAAAATCTGAATATTCATGATGGTTGCAGATACTGATAATGATCATCTCCCTGCAGGTATGTTGGATACTTGGCTCAACTCAGGTGGAGATACTTTTGTAGATCTTCCCCATGAACATGTATCCATGACTGACACTCCTTCAAAAGAAGAAAGGAAAAGAAGGCTTTGAAGGAAAAATAAAAAACCACAGAAGAAGAATTTTGTAACTCTGGAAGTTTCTTAGTGTTTTCAGCCCCTTTGCACTTCAAATAGAGTTGTGAATGTTCACTGCTTGCCAAGAAAAGGTTTTCTGACATGGGAATTCTTTAGGAAGCTCAAATCGGCTCAGGGGAGCTCAGGGATTCAGACCTCTTAGTTCTTGTTGTGGTGCCCAAACTTCTGGAATTGTTTGGAGCAGAATTTGGGTTGTCCAGGTGGTCAGAGCTGTTCCTGGCACTTGTAGGAGGCTGCTGGGTGTGGCTGCCTGGGTACCCAGGGCTGCAGAGGGGGTGTGGGGACATAGTGACCCCCAGACTCTGTCACTGAGTCCCCACGGGGCATTTGCTGACTTGGGACATGTCCTTGCTTGGTCAGATGGGTGGGTTTTATGTCTTTTCATATTTTGGAGGAAGACTAGTATGTACACACCATCCTTGCAAACATCCTCTGTATTCCACAGTTCTTGGGGGTTTTTTAATAGGTTCAAGACAGCAAAATAATTCAGGTGTGTAGGAGAGGTGAAATACCTGAGGGCAGGTCATTCTGAGGTGAGATACAGAGATAAATCACTTTAAAACCAAAGCCCTTTAGCTCTAAAGGGACACTTGAATGCTGGCAGTGTAAGGTTGCTTTCCAAGTGAAATAGGTATGACTCCTGAGTCCATTTTTCAAAGAGTTCTCAGACTCCAGCAGATTAAAAAGCTCAATTTTTAATCAGCTGGGTAACCAGTGCCAGGAAATACAGTGAGTGGGCTTTGCCTGTAAATGGGGGTCACATCATCCTTTCCCCTTCCCTGCTCCTCTCTCTGGCCAGAAACACTCATATGTACAGGAATTAACATGGGCATGTGGAGCATCAAAGTGTTCAGAGGCTGTTGCCCACAAGTCCACAACAGCTTTGCAGATGGAGGAGAAGTACAACATATTCTAGTCTCTGCTTAAACACAGTTTATATTAGGCTGTGATTTCAGATTAAATAACTGAATATAGAGTTTAGAGACTCCAGACTCTCTAAGTATATTGAATTAAAAATAAAATTCAGGGCTGTTGTTGTAGTGAATAAAAGGCAACATGTTTGGCAGAGGACGGGTTAGGATATATCTCTTGATTAAGTGCACTTCCAAGTAATTACAAAGAGCAGATCTTGCTGGTAATTCAAACAACAAAAACATTTTATAATTACATGGGGCCAGATTGTCTGGTTTACAGTTTCCCAGTGAAGAGCTGTTCTTTGGAAAGCCCAGGGTAGAATTTCCCCTCTTGTGCCAGCCCTTCTGAAGGAGCAGGGAAAGAGAAAAATGTGTTCTTGGCTCACAGGATGCATGCAGGGTGGTGATGCAAGCTAATAAATACATGACACATAGTTTGCACCTGCTAAGTGCCAAAATGTCTGATAATCGAGGCTACATGTAGTCCTTTCTTTCAGAGATACCAAAACATTTTACTTTTGTGTGAATAGCTGTTATTCAAAGACAGGGCACGATGGTGGTTTACACTCCTTTTCCAAAGGAATAGATGAAGAGCCAGGGCTGTAACAGACTGTGACAGAGCAAGAATAAAATCTTACAGCAGTGGTGGGCACTGTCTCCTCACCAGCTGCTCCAACTGCAAAGTAACAGATTCATTTCAATAACACCTGTGAGGGATTATTAAAACAACTTCTTGTAACATAAGAAATTTGGATATTGGGAGAGCAGAGAAGTTCACTGCTTACAGCCACAACTCTAAACCCAAACAGCAGGAAGCTGTTTCTCATGTGAGAGCCTTGCAGGAAGACATGCATTTTGCAGCCAGGAAGTGCAGGTGATGATTTNNNNTTTTTTTTTTTTCCCTAGCAAAAGGAAACCTTTAGGCTTGCTAATAAAATTAATTCTAGGACATTTCCCAGTACTCCCATGTGAAAACTGAATGTGCATAGACTCTATGGTGTGTGGTCTCCAGAATACCATACATTTGCTAATTGCTTTCAAGAAACGAAACATTATAAAATTGTATTTTCTGCATTACATATTATAAACACAGAAATAAAAGATATAAATACTCCATTCACAAATATGAAGTCAGAATATTTTGATCATATTAAAGGTACTTTATTTCTTTTTCAAAATAGATTCATGCTGAGAGCATGCAACACTTGAAGTGGCATTTTCAGCTGTAAAAGCAGTTGGAAAATTTCACTCTGGATTTAATAGCAGTCAGTGTTTCTTTAGCCCATGCTATTGCATTCAATCCAACTGTAGGTGGTCTTAGTACTTGTCTTGAAATCTGGTGTGCGTGCATGAGGATGAGAGTATGAAGGATTAGAATATAGAGATTTAGAAAAATGTAAGGTATTATATTAGAATTAGAATAACAACAGTCTGTTACTTGGTGAAAAACTCAAGAAATTGCTTTGTTCCCTTTAGCTATACTCTGTTCCTTGATCCCTAATGTCAAGGACTGATGGATGAATGTAATATCTGGCCATGCAAAATGCATTTTTTTTTTTTAATTGCTTGGATTTTCCAATCTAGCAGCGCAAGGTACCAGCTGCACAGTGGAATTTAGAAGAAAGGAAGTGGAGTTCACCAACTATTAGCATGAACTGCCTGTGGTTCCTTTGCTTTAATTTCCACCTGAAATGCAAGTTCCCTTAGTTTTGAATGTCCCACTGCAGTGTGACTGTTCTGCTGCACCGAGGCTGAGCTTGCTTTGTAGAACTTTAATTCCTGGGCAGTGTTGCTTGTCCCCTCTACTCTGTGTCCCAAGAGCTGGGTTTGGGGAGGGAGAGCAAATGTCCAGCTCCCATCCCTGGCCATTCCTGACCTGTGTGTCCCAGGTCTCCAGTCACTGTGGATACATCTTGGGACTGGAAATAAAAGTGGATTTAAGCCTTTCCCTCACAAGATGGCAGCATCACTTCAGGGAATAACATCACCTGCACCAGTCACCCTGGCCGTTTGAATATTTCCATTTTATCCAGTATGTGAAAGAAACTCTGATAGCTGTGCTCATTTGTGTTACCTGAACTTGGAGATCAGCATCAGGCACGGGACTGGACGGTTTCATTCACTTGCTGCTGTGTTTACCATGAAAATAATGAATTGTGTTGAAACGATGTCATTATTATTGTGACTCTGTAATTGCATTCCTGAGATTTCAGCAGCAACATTTGATGGTTTCAAATGCACTAAGCAGAAGTATCTTACAGAAGTTCAGTTTCAGATTCACACATATTTCCCTCCATGTCCACAGAGTGTTTTTATTTATCCAAGGCTTGATCCTACTTTCCCTGAGGTCAATGGCTGAGTCCGAAATTTAGGGTAAGGACATAAAAACACCAGAAAAGAAAGGTCATGAAAGTGGGGGTTTTAATGGGGTTTTTAATATTTTTCCCTCTCCATATAAATAATCAGGAGTGATGAAAGAGCTGCCGTTTGAACCATTAGAAGCAGTGACCTTCAGTTAACTCTGGGCAACACCTTTATTTTATTTCAGGGCAGCACTGATCAACTTCTAAGGGAACTAGGTCGAGTTTGTTTCTGATTCTAAAAACAGGTCTACCCATTAGGAATAAAAAGCTTGGCAATACAGGAATCCTCACAGTGTTTTTTGAATCAAGTTGAGCTTCCCAAAAAATATAGATACTTTTTTGTTGCTTTTTTTAAATTACCATTTTGATTTTGATTTTACAGCATGAGTTATGAGCTGAAGAACGATACTTTCTAATTCATATGGTTGTTTTATAACTTTCTTCACATATTCCACCAAGAAGACCATTTTCATTTTTAAACCAGAAAAGCATTTTTTCATGACTGCCTGGAGAAATGCCTCTTTTATAGTAATGAAGATGTACATTGCTGTCCTGGGTAGCAACTGTTATTATTTCAAGGAAATATTGGCTGGTGTGCAATAATACTTTGACAAGAAAATAGTTAAAGTCTTTGTATTTTCATTTTCTTGAAAGTTTTTATGCTGAGCACACAAAAAGAATTTCTTACCTTTTATTTCAGTTTCTCAAAATCCACCATGCTTAAGATATGGTTTTACTGACAGGTGGTCACTTTGTTTGCACTTCTAGGATTAAGGCAGGTTTAGTCTGCAAGTATAACTTTCTAACAGCTCAGGGTGTTGGACTTAATGTTCAGAGATATCCAAATTAATGTGTTTAAACTTTACCAAACTGTAATGCATGACCTGAGTATTTAATTTGTTCTTTAATGCACCTAGGGATTTTTGTTGGTGCAGTTCTCCTCATCTTCAGCCATCAGTACAGCCTCCCAAACATGAACTTGCCATCAGTATTGCTTATTTTTGTGGCTTTGAACATATTTTCTAAAATTGCTGAAGGAAGGAAGCTGTGGATGTAAATGATATTGGGAGAATGAAGTCAGGTCCTTGGGTGATAATGATTGCTGAATTCTGCTCTCTCCTCCCTACCCAGCACAGACTGTAAGGAAACTAAATAAATGATCCCTTCATTTGTAGAGCCTGGTGTCTCCACTCTAACACAGATTCTGAGATGTTGTGAGGACTGAAGTGCAGCACACAGGCAGCAGTGTGGGAGAGCTTCAGAAAGGCAGCTTCAAACACTGGGGGGTTTTTTGGCTGCTGCAGGTCAGCACACCTCCATCATCCCCCCTCTCTTTGGTTAGAAAATGAGAGAGAGCCTGGATCTATCCTCCTGGTCACACAAAGCCTGTGATATTCTCCAGGAGCCTCCTCCTTCACTCGTCCTGGCAGCAGGACAAGTCTGGCTTTCAAAGAAAATTGAAAGGCATCCTGCTTTAAAGAGGAGGATAATTCAAGGGCTGGCCTGTAGCAGAAAATTGAGAGATTGTTTAAGGGAATGAAATAATTGAGGTTATTGGTGATGAAATGTGCTATTGATTACATTCAAATCCCACCCACGCTGTTAAAAGTCAGAAGCTATTTTTTACTAGGCTGTATGAAATTAATTTCTCCTCTTCCTAGTGGATGAGACTTCTGGTTATAAGTGGGTCTCACAGGTTTAATCAGCAGTGTTCCTATTTGTGGGTCACTATCACTTAATCTAGAAGTATTAATGCTCGTGTTTAAGTTAATTTGTTTAACTTAAGTTTAATTTAAGTTAATTTTTGCTTTATACTTGTTTTTAGTATGGCCTATTTATTTTCATTGCTAGAATAATACTAATTCAAGTTTATATTATGATCCATGTGTGCAAATTTCATAGAATATCTTGGTAGTTGCTTGACTCTTGAAAGCCATGTTGATTGAGTAGAAATTTCCAGAAGAGGCATAAAAATAATTAGGAGCATTTCCTTTTTCAGTGACCTCGCTTCAGTCATGAAAGAATTTGCAACAACACTGTTGACTATGACCAGATTACGAAATTTACTTCTCCCTCAAAAACACTGAAGTGTTCTGCTTCAAATTCCCATCCCGTTTTACTTCTCCATTCTCTAAGGATTTATGTTGGAATTACAAGGACAGACAGAGGTGAACATTTAAATTTCCATTTGTTCATATCCTGACAAAGGTGCACCATTGGAAAAGAGATTCTTCATGAGCATACTTAATGTTGGAATGTTGGACAATCCTAACAATGATTTTGAGTAGCTGAGTACTGGCCAAAATCATAGGATGGGTCGGCATTTGGCTTCCATTTTACTACAAATAAGAGATATTGAAATCCCAAACTTTAATTTAAAAGTTTCTGACCATTATATAATGTAAATGTGTCAAAAATCCCCAAACTTACTCTGAGAAGGATAATTAGGCAAATGGCCAAAATGCCATTAATCCTTTTTCTCAAGAACATAATTAGAGGAACATATGTTGTATGGTGAATAACGTTGTTTCTACTAATAAAAGAAAGGATTTATTAGAAGTAGTCCTTGGGCCAGATCCCACTTCCTCTTTCTGCTATAACAGATGTGGAATAAACTTAAACTGAAAAATACCAGAAGAACACAAGCTATTGTTTGCAAGGATTTTATACTGACATATTTGAGATTAGTGTCTGTTCTGTCTGCTGTATATGAATTTTAAGTGGTAGTAGGTGTGGTAACTGCAATACATATTATTTAGTCCCAAGCATATATTGGCTTGCCTGGAAAGTAGCATAATAAATTAATAAATGTTATACTTTACAAGTATTGCTAAGAAGAAATTTGGTAATATTCTGCCATTTGTAGATGGGGGTGGGTTAAATAATGCCCCAAAGCAGTGGTATTAAAGTAAAATGCTCAGCTGTTAATGTAGGAGAATATGTAAGTTAATTCTCTTTGTAAGTCCTCAGATCTTTGGGAAGCTTATTCAGGAATAATTTGTAACAAATTAAGCAAAACAGAGGTTTGTGAGCTATGGAAGAGCTTTTCAGGAAATGTGAGCTGTTACTTGATACAGCAGCTCCAAGCCTTGCTAACAGACCGACTTCTTTATGGCACATCCCTTGCTACACCAGAGCTGTAAAAACAGACATCATTTAAGGTTACAAGTGATATATTTTATATAAAATTATATATTAAATATTTATTTAGAGTCCATCACTCCTGACAGGTGAAAAATTGTAGGTGCATGCATTCCACTGCATAGCTGGAGAACATGCAGGAAAGAGAAAATAAAAAACAGATTATGAACTACAACTACTACTATAACTACCCACTATAGTAAGTTTGGAGATATTGGAAAAGAAGCTGAAGGGCCTTAGAATAAAAAGGAAGGTAAATTAAAAGTTGTAAAGGAGTTTGCAGATGAAAATGAAGCCAGGGGCATCTGCAGGAATCCCAAGTAATGGAAAGAGTGGACAGAATATATGGGAATATGGGACTGGAAATTTAGGAAGTTTTCAGTCTTTAAAATGTAAACTTAACTGGGAGAAGTGTGAACGTCCCCTAATCCATGCAGGTTGTTTAGGACTCCATACAGCCCGGGGGAAGAGCAGATGCTTTTGTTCCATTTACTCTGCAGTGAGGAGCTGCAGGAGAGTTCTCAGCAGGCTTGGAGCAGGAACAGGAGCTGCACATTTGGATGCAATGCCCGGGCTGTTACAGAAACCCAGGGTTATAAATATACCTGTCAGGGAAAGATACCTGCAATGAATTTTTTCACAGGTAACAAAATGGAGATAAAACACCTGACAGTATCCTAACACTTCATATACGTAGGCTGAAAAAAGGATGTTCATTTCAGTGTTCTGGGGGAAGTTGTTTCTTTGTTTCTTTATGAAAGCCCTAGGCCAGAGTAAAAGCTGAAAAGCAGAACTGACTCAGAGTGTTTGCAGCAGAAGGAGCAGCCAGAAGAGGAAAGGGTGTTTGTGTCTGCACTGAGTGTGGAAGGCTGTGTTATTTCCACCATAATCAACAGCAAGCTTACATGATCAGACGTTATTGACAGTTATTGAAGCCAAAACGAGGTGTGGGCTCTGAGAACTTCTCTGCAAGACACAGAGCTGTGCTACACATGCAGGAAGAGCTTTTGTAATTCCAATCTCAGAGGGGAAGAAAGAGAGATGTGTACAAGTGATGTATATTGATGGCACTGCCAGCAGCAAAAGTTAGCAGGCAGCAGGTTTTGTGGAGAATATTTGAGGTAAGATTGGAAGAACAATCAACTGAGAAATAGAAACCTTGACTGTGTTTTAAGAACAAGCACTAATAGCTGCTGCGAGCCTAAAGCCTTTAATTGTGTATTTCTGAAAGACTAAAAACTCCCAAACCCATCCAGTATGTGAAATAACTTCCAGTGTAACTGCCCATGGTGAGCAGATAACTCTCACCTCCAAACTGCCCTCATGGTTTTGAGAGGCTTTGCTGCAGAGCTTTAGGTGCAAGGCACATTGGAGGCTTGTAACAATCTCTGTGACATGCTGATCCATTGCTAAAAAATGGATGGGTGTAAGAAGACTGCAGCACGTTTATGATTTCTCTTGACTGAGTAACGTGAAGAGGTGAAAGGTGTGGAAGACATTAGCTCAGAGATTGCTTGAGGGAGTCCCCAATACCTTTTGCAATATAAAACCCTGAAATTCTGTCTTAGTGCTAACATCCTGAGTTAGGATTTACTAGCAGGGTTCTGACAAAAGGCATCTGACCTTTCTGACAAAAGGATATTTATATGGAATACAAAGTGGTGTTTTTTTAACCATTCAGTGCTTCTGAAGATAGTTTCCATGTGTTTTCCATGTTAGTTCAGTTCTGAAATGTGCTGCTCAGTGGCATTGAATTATGCTCTGATTTGTTCCTTTGCAGGTGAAATACACCTTCAAACTAACCAGAAATGCTGTGGTGGAACCAAAAACCCAACTCAGTTCTTTTAAATTTGTTTCAAATACTTTGTAGACTGCATTCTGCCTTCATAGCAAACCTTGCCTTTTGCAAATCTTGTTGTCTAACTTCAGCTGAGTGAGACAGGATGTGTTCAGCATTTGAAATGAGCAAGGAAGGGGCTTTGAAGGAAATGCCATGTGTATTACCGAGTTTATGTTTCTAACAGTGGAGACAGTAGCTTAACAAAGATTGTGTGAGTATTTCTGGTTTGGTTCAGACCAGCTGCAGATGGGACACCATCAAATACATTGTTTAAACAGGCCATAAAAACAGCCTTGCTAAATCTGAGCAGTGTGATGATTCCAGCGAGCTCGCTGAAATGAGTTATTTTTGGCAGGAAAGAAAGAAGATAGGACTTGGGATGTGCACTGAGAACCTAATTTTCTCTTTATTTAGGGAACAGGAAATGAGAAGCAATACTACAGCTGAGGGTAAGGCTAGCATAAAACAAAGGGGATGAAAAACTAAGATAAAACTGACCTCTTCAGGGGAAGAAGTCAGGCTGATAGCTGTGTCTGGCTGGCCTGGTGGAGAAGACATGATGGGAAACTTTGGGGTTATTTGGGTTGGACTGATGTCTGAAAAAGGCAACCAATGAGGTTCTTGAGGAGGAAGGGGTGAGTTTTGTTTAACTCTTACATACATTTCCTATATAACATTCTGTGCTTTCTGAGGTGCCTTTTTAGAATATTTTTCCAGATGACATTTTTAGTCCTGTCACCTTGTGTTTGGAAGGCATGTGTGAAATCCTGATAGTAATGAAATGTCTCTTTTTAATTTGAAAAACAATGATAATAAAGTTTATAGATTTCCACTGTTCTCTGCTACTGGATGTCCTTAAAATAAATCATTAGTAAGGATGGCAGAGCTGGGATTCTGTTCTCTGTCCAGTGTTTGATGGCTAGTTCACCACTGCAACTGAATTTGTAAACAGGACAATTGAAGTTAGGAAATTAACTTTGAAGTAGAGCAAAAGGCTAAAGAGCACAGGATTTGAAAATAGATCTTGCCAAATTCAAGGAAGGAGTTATATAGAACTCTAGGAGGTTCTTGAATATTTAAATGGTTTAGGAAGAGTTGTTAGACTTTTGGTTTTAATCAGTTATCTTAGCTGAGGATACCTGAAGGATTGAATAATAATATTTTTCCCATCTTTCCACTATGCATTTTTTTTCCCCATCATTACATTTGTTGTGTTTGTTTGTTTCTTTGCTAGGAACTGAAGATGAGAGTCTGAACATGCCATACTGTTGTTCCTATGGGAAATCTTAATGATCCTGTTTATGTTTTCCAGCCATGCTTGGCAATGCCATCTGGTGTGCAATTGCCAGATTTGAGGGGAGTAAGGAATTCTCTCCCACCCTCTCATCCTTGTTTACACTGGCAGAGGCTGTTGGGATCTTTATTTTTCTGTGCTCTTCTGTTTTATGGAGTAAAGTTCACTTCCTGGGCTTAGTTCAACTGCTTCACTGTGGCTCCCTGGCAGTGTGAGACCTATAGTGCTGCTAAATATATTTGTTCTTTATTTCTGTGGGATGTCTGAAGGGTTTTTTCTCTCTTATACTAAAGGTACATTACAGGCTATGAGTTTATTTCAGCTGCTGTGTGTGTATATATGGACAGAATGGGTGTTGTTCTCTATTTTAATTTAACAAATACTACACAGTTTAGGACTCCAGGGTGACCAAGGCAGTCCTCTCCCATCATTTACACCCCTGTTCTGCTAGGAAATGTCTCTGCTACAGTCATGCAAGCAGCAAAATCAATGTTGTGCTTTAACCCTGAATGCATTTAAAATATTGCTTTGAAAACTCGATGATTTTAGATTATTTCTTTGCTATGCAGCACTCTAAGCTATACACCCTCAATCTGGTTCCTAGGACTGCACCAGGAATAGACTCAAACCATTTACATTCCCATTTCTCAGTGAAGGAGCTAGAGTTTTCAGGGGAAAAAAAAAAAGGCTCTGTGATTTTAGAACCATTGCCCAAAAGGTGTTGAAAAATTTAATAATTCTAACACTTTTATTTTTCAACAAAATCAGAGCACTCCTACCCTTTCAAATACTTTTCCATGTGACTTAGAAAGCAAAGATGGTTATGCAAATGTGAAGGCTTTGAGCTACTTGAATATTATTTACTTTTTAAATCTGCTTCTATTGTGATGTTTGAACATTAAGGACAGTGAACATTACATATTGATAAGAATGGCTCATCAGTGAAAACAGAGTTTGTGTGACTGTTGAAGTCCTGTTAATTTGTTATTGGTCTGTTCAGTACAGAGTTAATTTTTGAGGTGTGAAGTGTGACTTGTTCACCAAACGCAATAAACATTGATATGTTTCCAGGCTGAGGACACAGGACAAAATGAGTGGGAAGAACCTATGTTGCAGATCAGGTATAATTGATTTCTGTGTAATTAAGTCATGGTAATTGCCGTTGGAAGGGGTGCCTGGAATGTGAGGATTAGCAAGCTCCTCTCTAAAGAACTGTCAGATGTAGGGATGGAACTAAAAATGTGACTGATGGCAGAGTGAGGAGATTGCTGTCACTGGTGAGCAGGGAAGTGGCCCAGAGGGGCCATCTTAATGTGAAATACATGTACACAGGGTACTTCAGAGCACTGATGCATTGGCAAGAGAGAACTATTAAATCACAAATCTATTAGGCGAGTCAGATCCATTGGTGGGCACCAGCAGGGAATAAAGGAACCAGGGATACCCAGTGATGCCTTGGGAAGGCTGACCAGAAACAGAGACTGGGCAGAGCTGGAGAATATAGTAGATATTTATTGAAAGGCCTCTAGGACACACCTTGGGCAGGACAAGAGCCTGGCCAGGGCTGCACCCAAGGTGGACTGAGAATGGTCACAAAATGCCTGACCAGTCACGAGATCTGACACTTTGATAAGTTTTGGTCCATATTTGCATATTGGGGTTTAATTGTCCAGTTACAGCTTCAGGTTGTGAGGTCCCATCCTTCTTGTTCCTCCCTTCAGCCACCCTTGTTTGTGCTTTTGGGCCTGAAAGTTGTCCTTGGTCCCCTGCAGGAAAAGGGTTTGTTTTGTCTCCCTACTCTGTGATGAGCTGACTGACACTGAATGTGAGGCTCAGAACTGCACCCCTGGGCAGAACAGAATCTGAAAAACATGAAAGCTGAAACTTAAGGCATCACCAGGGCCTGAGGACCTGATGACCAGCCACAGGGGAAGAGCCCATTTATTCATGAAGCATAAGCTAAAATCTGCATTGTCAGAAGTTTGGGATCAAACTCCTGGGTCCTATGGGAGTGCACAAGTGCAGGTGTGAGAGCACAGACAGCAGAAATCAGTGTGGAATACCTGTTGAGGTAGTGGAAGGGTAGAGCAGCACCATGGCCCACCTGAGAGAGAGCATAGGGAGACAGAAGTTGCTTCCTTCAGTGCCATCAGAAAGCCTGGATTATAGGCAGGAAAGAATCCAATGTTTCTCAGCCATTTCCCCTGCAAAACAGAGAAGCTGTTTTATTTGACTTTACCTACCAAACCCCCATGCATTAAAATGAATAGATTGTTACTTTAAGCATGTTTGCATCACTGTAATTCATGTTGAATGTGCAGCTTCCAGCAATCTCTGTATAGATGCAGAAAAGGATTCAATTCTTGAGCCTGTTTATTGCTTTTATCTGTGATACATTAGAAAGAAATGGGATAGCGTAGAAATGCTTTTGTAATAAATGACTACATCAAAAGTATAAGGTAAAGCTGGGAGATAACATGAGGATTCAGAGAAGGAAGGCTCAGAAAAAAGCACGGCAGATGTGTAGGGCATACTGTGATGGAACACAGATGTTTTCCTTGCTTCCTATTTCAAACTAAACAAACTAAAAATCATACTCTGAAGCAGGTAAGAATAAAGTGCTGATGCTGTGCAGCAGTCCTTGCTGAAGGATGGCCTTTGTCTCACATAATTACACTCACAGTTGTGTTACAAGAGAGGTGTGTGCTAATGGGAGGCTTTGGCCATCAAGCCAAAAGCCATACTGAGGCCATTGGAGTGCTGAGGGTGTCCTGGTGAACCTCCCTGGGCACCTCCTGGTCACCATCTGCAAGGAGGCCAGCTGGATGCAAATCACCTTTCATGGGAAAATAACCCAACCTGTAAGGGTCACACTGCAATGACAAATATGTATGGATTTATCTGGAGGAGACATTACCAACACACCTTGGTGCTGCTCTGTGCCTCTGTGTACACCAGCTCAAGTGGAAAATCAAATGACAGGTTAATGCTATGCATTTGCAAAACCCCTGTGAGAGGAGCAGACACTGCTGCCCATAAATATAAACCTTTTAGGAGGTTAAGATGGGTGAAGGTGAAACAAATATTACTGTACTTAACAACAAACTGCTCTTCCCCCCCTGGAAGTCAATTGTGAGGCTTCTATTGGCATTAATGGGAGCAGGTTTGGCCTGTTTCTGACCTGTAGAGGGGCTGCACAAAGAGCTCTTCAATGTTTTGGTTAGGTACAGAAATAAAAATTTAAAAATTGGAAAAAAAAAAACTTAAAAACCCAAACCCACCAACAAAAAACCTCCCAAAACCAAAATCAACCGAACAAAAATCCACCCACCCCCCAAAAAAACCCACCCCAACAACGAAATACCACAAATTACCTACACATCATTTCCAAAGCATGATAATGACATCTATATTAGAACCAAGAGGGAGCTGGGGAAGGGGTTGTTAAAACTCTGTTTATTCCTGCAGGAGAAATCATTTAGTGGAGAGGGGTGATATTTGATAGCTGGCCTTGGTGCGCGGTTACCATGGTGAGTTGCAAACAATTCCCCTCTGGATTCTGGTGAGTTTGTGCATTTGCTGAAGTTAACACTGTTACTGAGTGAATTATTGCATTCAGAATTCCTGGCTTATACTTTGTTGGTAGCAGAATTCTGGGACTAAAGTCTCAGTCTCTGAATGGTTGGCTCCTGATAAAGCAGTTTGAGGTGACGTCTTATGCTCAAATAAGCATTCTCTGGAAGGTGTGAAATGTACCAAATACAGGAAATGGAAAAGAGCCTCTGGCATTCCATGAGATTTTTGAGTGTTCCTGAGTGCTTGCTAAGGCTCTTTCAAAGTAAATTGCAAGGGTTACTTCCTAATAGTTCATGGGCAGTGACCCATGTAAGGAAAAACTTCTGCAACTTCACTTGCTTTACTTATCTAAAAGAATTTTTGGAAAAGGGCCTGCTAGATTATGCACATTGTATTTATATTTGCTGCCTTCTTGCTATCGGATATTTCTTTTAGGTGGGAGAGACTAACCAGATAAGGTTTGATCTTCTGTTGTTGGAGAGAGGAACCAGGATCTGAGCTGGAGACCACAAAGATGCAGTTAAAGGTAGAAAACAGGAGCTGTCCATACAAGGGAAGAAATTAATATGGAAGCCATGAACTACAATGTTCTTCTGTTCTAGGACTGGAGTCAAGCTGACAGATAAAAATCCAATTTGGAAAACAGCTGGACACATCTCAGAGTCTGGGTTAAGGCACAAACTTTAATCCCTGAGAGAAATGTGGAAGTTAGTCCTGAAGGCAGCTGTCCAGACTGGCTGGACATCCAGCCTGTAAATGCAGTGGGGTTGCAAATAATAGTGAACTTCATGGAGCTGTTCACCTTGGGTTTATTGTAGGAGGATTTTTTGCTGTCCTTACAGATGCAAGAACAACTCATATATCCTTCTCCTTACACAGGATATTGTGTCACTTGGACTTGGAGAAGCACTGAATTTATGACAGATCTCTGGGAGGAGGTGCTGTGCTCCTGCTGCCTGGTCATTCCATGGCACTGTGGAAAAAATGAATTCTGACTCAGATGTTTGTGTGGCACAGGCTGGAAATGAATTAATGTGTTGCATTAATTGGCTCTTTAGAGCTCCAAAGTGGGAAGAAAAGAACAGGTTTTGGCTAAGTATGCTCTTGATATGGTGAGGAAGCAGATATGTATGTGAAATAATACCTCCTTGCTATATAGAACTTTGTCTGGACACATAGTTCTTTAATAAATTGTACATTCTGCATGATTGTAGGCAAGGAAGTCTTGAATTCAGCTTTTCATTTCTTTACATAATACAGAATGCTGTTGGGTTTTTTCTTACCTTTTTCCTAGACAAAAGGGCACATTTCTTTCCCAGTAAAATATTTAGAATATTGTAAATAACTTCTCAGCAATGCATAGCTGTCTGCATTAAAAGGGAACTATGTCAGTAATGAATGTTGACTTGGAATTACAGCTGGTATGGTAATGAAATAAAGCCCCATTAGATTTAAGTAATTTGCAAATTGAGGTTGTTATCAGTTAATAATGATATCCCTGGCTGATGTGAGGAAAGGGTCGTGCTACTCAATCAAATAGGAAGTAGGACTTGTAAACAGATGTAAACTAGTATAAATGTTAAATTATGGATTAATTCCATGCATACATTGCAGTAAATCCCACCAGTAGACAGCTGTCAAGACTGCCTAGGAAACTTGGCTACATTTATTTTCACTGTGATCATTCTCCTGCTCTTGTTCTGCTTCTAGGAAAGCTCTAAGTAATTACTTTTGTGTGAATTCCAACAATATATCAGTTTATCACAGTGCTTGTGTTAGTCAGATATATTTGTAATTGACCACAGGTTATTCAGGTGCTAAACAGGTGCATCAGCTTCTAGGTCACTTTTGACTATCTTAACTAGAACCTCACAAAAGAGTAGCCATAATAAATCATGTTTGAAAGAGGATTCACCCAAGGTATCTCTGGAGTTTTAAGTAAATGTGTATTTTTACCTGAAGGAGCTTCAGGAGAATCAAACTGCAGCATGAACCCCTGTGAACCCGGAGTGTTTTGCTCCGTTTGTATAAGTCTGGTTTTGTGCTGCTCAACATGAGCTCAGATGCTTACATTACATTACATCTTTTCTTGCCACTGGGTTTCCCCTGACACAAGATTGACCACAGACCTGTGTGGCTACAGAGCATCTGGGCTGTCTCTTTACCTCCCTTAATTAAAATCAGATCTATTTATTAGGAAACTTTGTGGAAAACCTAGAGGCACCAAAAGGGAGCCTCCAATAGAGAAACTCACTGCAACACTCTGGAAATTTGGAAGCTCAGAACAATGAAAATCTCTGCACCTGTGGACAAGCAGAGTATCAAAGAACAACAGAGTCACTCTGACTGGTCAGTAATTTGAAAGTAGATACAAATAAAACCTGAATTCTCTTACTGTGTCAGCTGGGGTCCAGTGAAGCGTTTAATTTTCCAGATATAAGTTTATCCTATAGAATGATTGATTAAACATACCAGTCACATAGCTTCTCAAATCAGAAATACTTAACTGTTCTTCGTCTCTTCCAGTAGCTGTGACTTTTGAAAAGATTTTGGTTCTGTCTACATTTTCCCCCAAGAATGACATGATATTAATGGTTAAAGGTTTGGTTGAATGAGAGTGCTACGAACCTGTCTGAGGATATATGGATGACATCAAGACTTCCTGCTGCTGTTCCAGCCTCTGTGACTGCAGAAAAGCTTACAGGAGTTTGCTGCCCTTGACTTCTCACTGTTTGTAGATTCACTTAGGCCTCCAGACAGAGTGTCTAAAGTGCTGCTAAATCAGAACTCCTCTTTCTGAGTGTCTCTACAGGTGTGACAATGGGCTGTAATGCTTTTATTCAGTAAGGATGTTCTGTTGTAGAACTGTCTGTGGGTTATTGGAATGTGGTTTAACCTCCTCTCTCCTGTCTGGAGTCAGACACCTGGCACTGACTGCCTGTAAACAGGACACGATGTTGCTTCAGTCACACACCTTTTCTCTTGGCACTGAACACTGGCAAGTGCAGGTGGAAGAGGAATCTGCTTATTGCCAGAGGAAGCTGCAAAGTGGAAAAGGCTGAGCTAGGTGATTCACAGGGGGGGTTCATTTGTTTCCCCTAAAGGGCTGTCACTGTCCTGTGAGGGCACCGGGGTGTCCCCTATCCTGGCGGGCATTAGTTCCACTTCAAACTTCTATTTTCTCTCTGCATATGAATGTGTATATTATTCAAATATTAACTACATGCTCCGTATTATAAGAGTCAAGGATGACTACTGCTAACTATTCATCTTATGCTTCCTTTCAAATACGATAAGAAAAACTTGCTAAAACTCTGTTTTAAGTTATTAATATGAGACTAGATGGCCAAGCAGTTCCTCCTTTTCTCTCATGCCTGAGCTTCCTAACCTGACAGCAAGACAGGTGGCCTAGAACTACTGTGATGAAGGAAGCTTGACCAGGGTCAAGGGGTCAGCTGGAGTAAAATTAGACAAATAACCAGGGTTCAAGGATATGCTGAAATGAGCAGCATCGTTTGCACTACCTGTTGGCAGTTAAGATGCATAAAGCACAGAGTCCACAATGTCCTAATATTGCAGGGATAGGCTGTAAAGATCATTAATTCTGTGAAAGAGGTCAGACTCTAATTTACAGGTCTGATTCAAAGCTTGCTGAGGTCAATGAAAACCTCTTCTATTAAGTTTAGTAGGGTTTGGATCATATCTTAAGGAAAAAAAATTGTATTGAGAGAGTGCTGAGATTAAATAAGAGTGGTAAAAGTTTTCCCAGGATAAATGCATTTTTCATCTACCTATCATTGAAAGAGGAAAAAACCTGTTTCTAAGACTGATAGATTCTCACAGCTCCATTTTAATTTATTTCAAAATACAGTGAGCCTAATGAGTGAGGAGGGAGATTATTCATTACATGCTGTTTTACAGTAAATGGAAATGCACCCTTGCCTCAGGGATCCAGGTGAATAGTGGATTTGGGAAGATGTCTCCTGCCAGAATGGCTTAGAATTATTAAATTATTACATTTTAAATTATTAAAGTCCTCTNCCCCCGAAAACTCTAGATGCTTCACTGAGAAATAGGAATTTAAACAGTTTGATTCTATTCCTCGTGCAGGAGTAGGAACCAGGTTGAGGGTGTACAGCCTAGAGTGCTGCACAGCAAAGAAATAGTCTAAAATGATCGAGCCCTTTTCAGTACAGAATGAACCAGAAGCACTGTTGGAATTATTTAGTCCACTGAACACACAATCCTGGAGCTGTCCTCTGGCTAAAAGCACAGGACTGTGTTTCCTGCTGCTGGAAATGAGAGCTGCTCCCCCGGCACTGGGAGCCACATCACCACACTGTGCAGAGAACTTGGTCTGGTTTCCTCTGCTGCTGCTGTTTGTTTGTGAAGTCCCCAGCCAGGACCTGGGCTGTTTGTCACTGAGAACCAGTGGTGAGATGGCTGTGAGGAAAGGCACTGTACCAGTCATTGATGCTGCTCTGCATCAGCTGCCCCACAGAAGGGAAATGGTCCTTAAGTCAAGCACCAAGAATCCTTTTAAAAGAAGGAAAAATAGTTTTAAGTTTGCTCTTCTGCAGCAAAATAGGAATTTCAATCTTAGGCCAGGCCAGGCTTTGGTGAGGATCATGGGGCATAAATGACTTTTGTTTTGCTGTTAGGGAGAGCAAATTGTATGGCTGTCAAGTCGTGGCATGTCAGTAAGTGCTGAGTGAAACCTTTGCTGGGAGTGATGAAATTAGCGTGCCAAAGGAGAGGGAAGGATGCACATCCATCAGGGGAACCTCTTAGAATCCTGAAGCAGGCTTAAACCAGTACACATGCCCTGACCACCTACTGTGTGTGTGGTCATAATTGCACAGAACAACTGTCATTGCATTTTTTATAAAAACACCTTAGTTTGCAGGATGTTTGCAGCTGAAGGGAGCAGCTTCTCCCTCCAAAACCCGTGCTCTTGAAAAAGCTCTGTGTTCTTTTTTAATGCTCAAATTCAAACAATCTGGTTTCTTTGAGGGTCTCCCATTGTGTGTAGGAAGTTCCATCCTGCCTGTCCTGCAGGGGAAGCTGGAACCCCTTGCAGTTTATCATGGCTGATGTACCTCAGAGTTTATCACACAAGTACCAAGATGCTCTGAGCTGTGAGGATGATCCCAGAGCTTTGTCCTTGTGGCTTACATCACTGGAAGCCATGGCAGGGCAATATCTGCACTTTCTGGCTGCCTGTCCATTATTTTTATTACAGAAAAAGGCAGTTTGAGCTTAGATCATGGGAGTGTTGCTGCTCCTTCCTGTGCATGTCAGGGCTGCAGAAGCCACAGAGATGCATTTGCAAATACACAAGATTTAATAGAACCTAATGAAGGCTGTGGACATTTTTGTGTGCTCAAATATACCTTAATGGATGATTTTAAGTATTTAAATTCACAAGTGGCAGCAGTAAGTTTCATTCACCATTTTAAAGCAGGGATCTTTTCACTCCAGCTTCCTAAGCACAGACACAGTTTAAGTAGAAGCTCAGGTTCATTCTGGTAGGAATAAAAAGTAAATATCCTATGCCTGGTCNTCCAGCTTCCTAAGCACAGACACAATTTTAAGTAGAAGCTTGTAAATATCCTATGCCTGGTGTCTGTCAAGTGACTGACTGTGTCTCAGCATGGAGTATTTGGAAACTGTTCCCAGTTTCTGGTTTTGTCACAGTGTCTTTGCTTGTTTGGGATTTGTATAATGAGAAAACAAACTAGAGAAATAAGTGAAAGGGTATTGTTTATCTCACACCCTGTTGCATCTACATTTCACATTCCTGTTACTTGGGTGATGAGCTTTGGTCTCCATTTTTCTTTCTTTTGGAGAAGAATATGTATATGCAGAGGCTGAGGTTTTTCAAAAGCAGATCCACTGTAAGCACAGGAAATCTATAAAAAATGTTTATAGAAAAAAAGTGATATGGCTGGAGAAAATGTCTGCGCTCACTCTGAGATAAATATTCAGGGTTTTCTATTTTACTGTCTTAGCAGGTTTTGCTAGTGTCACTTTATCTTTAAGCCACATGATTATATCAATTTAGCTTGCTAAAATAGTAAAAATATGTATAGATAGATGCATAAATTCTAAAAATCATCAAACCACTTCTCCCGAGATTCAAAAGTGAGTCAAGAAGGCAATCGCCTAAGACTCCCTTTTCCCCCATAGGTTTCTTTTTGTTTTCCTGACATTTTTGTTTGAGATTTCTCTAGAAGCAGATCTCCCAGTTCTTGAAGAGCTCCAAATGCCACAAACATCACAACACACCTGGGTTATAGGGGAATGTGTTTCGTGCTTGACACACTCTTTGTCACCACATGCAGAGCAGCTGGAGTCCCTGTCTGAACGGGAAAATACATCCCTACATCTGGATCCTCTGCTGTGAGCACAGGCTGTGCTTGATGGGAAGGAGAGGGTGGAAAGTTTGCCTGGAAGTCCCTTTGGTAAGACCCTGCCTGGTTGCATTGCTCAGTGTTGGAGACACACTTAAGACTTCCAGACTGCATCTTGGTTTTTTTTAAGTACTCAGGCAGTTGATATTTAACAGCTTTTCTTTTTCATTACCTCTTCCTGGAAACCCTTCCCGATGAACCAAATTCTGCTTCCAGTCCTATTCTTTAGCTTCCCAGGATGCCATCTTTATTCAAAACCAGGAAATACACTCTGGAAAGGTTTGCCCTGATTCTTAGGGGCAAAGACCTCTTATGCAGGCTCTTCTACCACCTCCAGAACATTATTCGCTCTTTGCCTTTGGAGATGCTGCACCACTTGACTGTAATTCAAGTGTTGTACATAGAGAGGTTGCTCATTCTAAGACACACTGCTAGTTTTTCTATTCTTGGTGTAGAAATGGGGAGGAAGCCTTTTAGTCTGATCCAACCTGATTTAAATATAAAAATAAAAGTCTTTTACTAGTCGCTGTCTAGAATTATTTCAGTTTTCTTTATACTGCTGATGGTGACCAAAATATCTGTCAAGACTTGCCTTTCTTTTCAGTTTGGTTAAAGCTGTATTTAAACACCATGTTTAACACACCAGCATGTTCTGTATTTATAGCTATTAACTATGGCATCACTCCAAGTTCTATTTTAAGACAGCTTTTGTTCAGTGTTTGTGTGATGCTCCAATTTCCCTATCCTTCCAGTGCAATGGCGGCTTCTGTTCCTCTGCTGCATTGTAGGTTTTGTTTTAAGCTCCCTGTAAAAGCTCAGCAGATTTATATTTATCATCTGGGTGATTATCTGACGTTGCTGAATAATTGCATTTTTCTAATGTTTAGAAGCTAAAGCTGCTCATCAGGCTTTTTGGTATTACCCTTCCTCTTGCTGCTCCTTTAAGAAATGATGCCTTGCTTCTTCAACTGTTTCCAGTACTTTGGTATTTGGGTTCTTTTATTTTTCATCTCAGGTTTCCCAGGAGATAAAGATGGCATCTTTTTATCTAAAATATATTCCAGAAACTTACTGATGAGGCTGTGGTATGTATGTTTGTGCCTTTGCACAGGGACTATTTTTGCGCTAGAGGTTTCCAGATCAACTCACAGAATAGACTCCAGATGGTCTGGAGTCCTTCTTTAGAGATCTATAGCTAATCAAACATTCAGCACAAACAACTCTGTTTTTAAAGCTGAGCACAGTCTTTCAGAAAAGCAGCACTTTGATCCTTAGCTTTACTTTTCATAATTTCTTTTGTTTCATTACTTAGTGTTTTTCATTGCACTTATTTTATTGTGTGGCTCAGGGGCTGTGAGGCGCCTTGTGTCTCAGTCAATAAAGGAAATGAATAAGGCCTTTGTGGGCCACAGCTTTTTGTTTTTCTGAGTTACTGTGAAGGGGAGAAAATCAGGTTGTGCTGTGGTCTATATTTGTAGCAACCTCCACCTGCCAATTGATCTCAAGGAAGAAGACAAAGGGAGGTGAAGTAGGTTGGGAGAACAGCTTTCTTTTGTTTTCACAGGGCTGATTTGAGGTAAAATATAAATGTATGTTGGCTTGGACTGAGGAGTGTTATTTCTGTGTCTGAGTGCAAACTGCACAGCACAGTTAGTGCAGAGACTATTCCTGGCCACCTGTAGTCAGAGACATATCAAGGAACAAACCCATCTCTAAAGGGAGCAGATTCTGCTCCTTAAAAGGATCAGAATGGGGCTCCCACAGGATTTTTCTGTCATGCACTCAAATCAGGACCACGTGTTACCCATTGTTTATTAAATGGTGGGAATTATTAAATGCTGAGCATTATTCATTCCATTCTGGAAGCATTGTTACAGGAATGTTTCCTCACTATTCTAGAGCTAAGGGGCCACCGCATAGTGATAATATTTTTACAGAGCGAAGACAGGCAAATATCAGTTAAAGGCAACAAAAGGTTTTTATGCTTCTTATATACCCAAAGATTATCATTACTGTAAATCCTTGAATAAAGTTTGGCTCAGATTAACTCTGCATGTGATTCATTAAAACAGTTTCAGGCTTCTTGGACAAAGTTATGACCATGCTTATTAAATATTTTGCTGATTAAAAGCCAGCATATGTTATGGTTACAGGTATATTTGCTCAGTATTCAAGGTGATATAAACTGGATTTTAAACAATACATACGAATTATCTTTAGAAGAGCTTAATATATAAAAAAAAATATATCCTTTATGAATGTGAAAATGAAATTTGTGGGGGTTCTTTTGTTCATTTAATTGAGCTTTGGTTCTAGAGGCCTGTGGGCCACTCTGTGACGAAGTTATCTATCAAAACAGGCTCTTCCAGGATCTGATGCAAAAAGTATTAAAGGCAGTGGGAGTTCAGAGGCTACATGCTGCTCTGGGACTTCTTTCAGGTTTGAATGTGAGAGTGAATTTACTTAACAGGAAGAAAAGAGAAATCTGAGAGTAACTGGAGGCAAATTCAGACATATATAGAAATAGGTAGTGCTCTGTTTTTAGTATAAGTGAATGCAAGCTGGACTTAGTAAGGTTTCTGGACTTTTCAAGTTATGACACTGCAGTTGAGTTACTTTTCAATTAAAAATTTAATGTACTTAAATCTTAAAACTCATTGGATGAGATCTGAAAATTTATGACCTTAGCCTACAGCATATTTTAGTCACTAGACTCTGGGACAAATTCTGTTGTAAATAAAACATTAGAGTGATATATTATGAAGGCAGAAAAACTTTTTGCTGTGGCACTGCACTACTGAAACTTAAATAATCTTTTTTTTTTTTACTGAAATGGGTTTTCTCTCTACTCAGGAAATGTGTGAAGAACTTCCCATTGGATCACAGAGCACAGTCAGTGAAGGATTCTCTGGGATATCAAGTGCTGGAAGAACATTCTGTGTACAGGCAAGCAAGGAAGGCTTCTCAGTTAACCTCTGTGGGTGTCAGGAGCCAGTGCCCAGAATTTACTGCATCAAATACCTGGTATACACAGAGGAACAGCAGCACAACGGATTGGCTCAGGTGTAATTGTCCAGCTGCTTTGTGTTTAGGAACAAGAAAGGGCATTCGAGGGCAGGCAGAAAGGGAAAATGTCTCTTTTGTAATCTATCTTCTTTCTATCATGTCCACACGTGTCAAGAAAAACACAGTATTTTGTGGGACAAAAAAAAAAAATCCCCCAAATTGAAGCACGTCTCCATCTCCAGGTCCCAGAAAGGCCAGAGATGAAGCCAGGAGAGCCAGAACAACAGCTGTCAAAATGAAGTGGGGACAGATAAAGTCCTCAAACTGCCTCAGAGAGGTCTGGTTCAATGTGCTGCATTGCTTTTCCAACCCAGCCTTAATTTATTGTTCATATTGATTGCAGAAGTCAATCAGCATCCTGTGTATGTCTATGTGCAGGTAATAAATAATTCCTAAATGAAGGCTTGCTTTTCTATGTACACCTGCAGGTGCACAAATATGCTTTAGGTGTATGGTGAAAGCTGATGGCTCAACTCACAAATGGGATGCCTACAGGACTTATTTTTAACTTTTATGAGGAAAGGAGAATTACAACAGATGTGGACGTGAGTTAGGTAAGTGCCTTCAGAAGGAAGCAGCAAAAAAGCAATTTCTTGGATTAACACTTAAATTAATTTTGCTTTCCATAAGTTTCTAAGTGCACTGGACTTTAGTATCAGGTGCTCCACTTCTGCCTCATGTTCATATTCCTACTATGTTTGTGTGCAAGGAAAAAGCCTTAGTATTAGATTTACAATGCGTAATGCTAAAGAGTGCCATGAGGAAAAATCCAAGTTTACATCATACTGGTTAACATGATAGGTCTCGGGAATTTCTGGTGAAAGTTGCAGACTGAGATATTTGTTAGTAAAACTTCCCCTCCTGTGGGTGCTGGAATATCAGTGTATGGGCTGGGGTATTCCAGTAAATCCTGGTGAGCCTGGAAATCAGCAGCTCAGCGTGGTGTGATGTGCTTGCAATGAATCTTGTCATCTGTAAATCCCAGTTCCCTCTCCTAAAGGTCACAACTGCCAGGACTCACTGGTGCACCTGGCATTAACTTTCATTATTTCCATTGGCATTGAAAGAGGATACAAATCATGAAGTGTTTCCAAAATTAGATGCAGTATTACAATCTCTCCCAGGTCCTTGAGTCTCCTATGAGTCATTTCTTTACTGTGAATTTCAGTTCACGTTCGTACAAACAGAGCCTGTGCTTGTATCCCCTTCCTGATGAGATTTAGAAACTGAATCAGGCACAAAGGGCATCTTTCCATTCTGGGCACCCTCATCCCCTCAGCCCTGTCGCTGGGGAGCAGTGGCTCTGCAGAATTCTCTCTGACAGATCATCAAACACGTGCTTCTCACCCATGGTGGGGCTGAGCTGCTTTGGCTTAGCTGTAACTTCATCCCAGGGATTAGAATTATGTCCTCCTCACTTAGCAGAAAAAGGCTTCATCACCAGTAAATTCCACTCTTATGAATGAAGCTGGGTTGCCACTGAAAATCCTAACTTCTCTACTTCAGTGGCTTCAGCTTTTAATGTTGTTTCTAGAATTCTTGAACACCTAAATGATGCAGTCAGACATGAAATGATCACACAGAGACCTGGAATCTTTTGAGATGCAGCGCTGACGCCGAAAAGAAGCGCCTTTGTTTATTAATTTCCAAATATATACTTTTATCAAGGTGACAATGGATTGGAAGGTGAAATTCCCACCTCTCAACCACATTGGTCAATCAGACTATCAATCACATTCTCCTCCCATTTGAAGGAATGCAAACATTGGCCATATTTACAAAAAACAATTCTTTGTTTATGTTAAAAGGCAAGGGAAAATGAGAAACTCTGACTCCAATATGAAACATCAGAAGGCTAAGAAAATTCTGGGTGACACCTAAAGACAAAGTTGTCCTCCTCATGTAAATCCTGAGGTACTGCCTGGTGTGGCACAGGCCACTTGTGAAAGCATCACTGTTGTCATTCCTGTGTGTGGATAGCAACTCATGGATAACAAATGCATTGTTTTAGTTGATAAATTCATTTTGATAATTATCAACTTAAAGCTTGGTGACTATATAAGAAGTAAAAAGAGCATCACCAGTGCTGTTTTGCAGGTTAATATAACATGGTTCTACAGAAGGTTTTAAAAAAGTTATTTCTTTTTCACACCACCCACAGGGTTTTGTGGTATATTCTGATTTGATTGTGAGATTTTTGGAGTGTACTGGGCAAAATAAGATGTACACAGTAATATTGCTGATCTGGCGAGGCATAAGCACTCAGTGATACACTGATGCATGGAAACATACTGCTGTTCTGCATTTTTAGTTGATACTTAAATGATCACAGAATTGTTTCATGGAATGGTTTGGGTTGGAAGGGACTTTAAAGGTCATCCAGCTCCAACACACTGCCACCTTTCACTAGCCCCATCCAGCCTGGCCATGAACACTCCCAGGGATGGAGCATTCACAACTTCTCTGGGCAACCTGTGCCAGGGCCTCACCACCCTCACGGGGGAGAATTTCTTCCTAATATCCAATCCAACCCTGCCCTCTTACAGTTTGAAGCCATCCCTCTTAGTTGTACCCCCACCATTCCTTGTGAAAAGTCCCTCTTCAGCTGCCTTGTAGCCCTTTTAAGTACTGGGAGGTGTTGCAAGGTTTCCCTGGAGCATTTTCTTGTCCAGGCTGAGCACCCCCAGCTCCTGGAGATGGTGTGGGATGGGCTGCCCAGTCTCTCAGGGCCAGTAGTGAACATCAGGGTAATACTACTGTAGGGGGTATAAAAAAACAGCTTGTATGTGTAGCACCTATGACCACAGGATTCTGAAAGAAGCATAAAATACCCTTGTGAGGCTTTTAGGATCAGGATTTGAAGTATTTCTATAACCATTGGAAATAGGACAATTTTCTCTGGGTGCCTTAAATGCAGAATCAACATCTCTGATGCTCCTCAGAAGTGTAACTCTACCCTGTGTGCCCAAGAACAAGGAGGCAGTGAAAGAACAGAGGGCCCCAAAGGCTCTTATGTGAATGGATATGGATGTGGGTGTTACAAGCAGAGCATAGCTGGGGCTGCCCAGGATCTCTGACACAAAAATTCTCCACTGAGTCTTCTTACCCTGCTTCCAGCTGTACTGCTTCAGCTTGGCCAGAAACTTAGCAAAAATACAGCATTTTCACTCATTCTGTTGAAGACTGGAGAAAAAGCATATGGCTGCTTTTCCCAGCAACATCCTTCTGCTGTTTTTAGGGGGAAAACCAACAAATCCCAATGCTGTCTCTTTATGGTAATTTCATATAACTTTCTATTAATAATTCCTACTGTTCCCTAGGTATTAACACATATTTGGCTTTTATGAGCCAAATAATTGAACATAAAACTGGGCTCAGGTTGCTGAACTTCGCTTGCCCTGGACCTGACTTCACTGACTATCATTAGGCTGAATGTTTTTTGCTTCTGAGCATGTTAAATTATTTCTGAGCTTGCCCAAGCAACACTCACTGGGATGATCCTGAGACTTTGCACTGGATGAAATGAACAGAGGAAACAGGTTTAGCTGGTTCTTTTCCAGGTCTTGAGGAACCCCAAACTTTCAACAGTGCAGAGGTGCATTGATGCAGCCCCAGTCTGAAATGGTAGTGCATTCATGATGTTACATCCTTTTGTATGGTCTGAAGTGCACACTAAGTCATAGCTCTTTTAAGAACATGTTCCAGCACATTACCTTAAAAATCTAAAACCCTGACCATGTAAAATGTCATAGTTCCAGCACTGTTGGGATGTTCGTTTGCTGATGGTTTTGTGGTGTTTTTTTCTAAATCTGGATTACCTTTCCCTTCCTTGCAGTTTAGAGCATAAATCAACCTCCAGTACTGGTGATAATCCTACAGTGAAAGGGGAATTTTTGAGGCAGCTGTAATCTTAAAAGCTAAACAAAGTAGGAAGAAGTTGTAATGAAAAAAAATTACCCTTTAGCTGAGACCTTTTTATACTGAGCTTTAGCCTGGAGCACATTTTTACAGGCAAGTTATAAACCTGTAAAACAATGTTTCCTGTAAAGCAGAGCCAATGATCTATGATAGTTGAAAACAGACTTTATGGTCTAAAACATCCTAGAAATTGTTTGAAATACTTAATGCATCCTCCAAACACATAAATTCTAGAGCTATGTGAAGTTTTGCTGGCTGTTTGACTCTCTGGGGGACATGTTGTGGGTGACTGATGACTATTTGTTAAGGTCAGCAAAAATTAATTCAGCTCATAAGAAACACGTTTCTGGTGAGAGATTCTGGAATCACCTTTAAAGAAGCATTGTTCTTTAAAACAAAAAGGGAGTCTTTTAGTTAAAATACAGGCTAGTTACAAACCACCATGTTACTATCACCTCCGAGAAATTTTGGACTTGGAGAGGTCCTTGTCTGCCATGCTGCTCATATTCTTCCTTGTTCATCTGTCAATTATATTTATTAGTGCTAATATAATTGTATTTTTTATTTAAAAGTTTCTGATATTTCAATCATTGTTAATTTTTAATCACTGTTAATTAACAAGTAGCTTCAAATAAATTAAATGTGTAAACCTCATTCTACTTTAGTTTAGACAGCGTCTTCCCTCAGGCAGATCTCCCACAAAATCAGCTCAGTTGTGCCCTGCTCAGCTCAAAATCAGATTAGTTTGAGCAGTGAGGGCAAACCCATGCCCTGCTCTAGGAAAGCTGCTTTCCTGCTCTGTAATGGCATTGCCTGTCAAACAGGCAATGCCATTTTATTTGAAGCCAAAATCCTATTTGTCTTTTAGCTGGGAAAAAAAGAAGGGGCAGGGAACCCTTCCTCCTACTTGCCTTCCCAAGACAGGAAGGAACATCGAGGACAACTTTCTCTGTTGGAACCCTGGGCTCTGAGAATTTCAGACTTTCTGCGCTGACAGGCACTGACCCCCAAGCAAACACTGCATTTGACCTGAGGCCATGGAGAAGGCTTCCAAAATTGAATGATAGAACTGGGATTATGGGTGTGTAGTTTGAATACAAGTGTGTGATATCACAGAGTGGAAAACTTAGAGTTTGAGGTTTTAGAATATAGCGGTGTATATGGGGGAAGATGGAGGTTTTAGGGTGGAGGCCAGTCCTTTTTCATCTTCTTCTTCATGGGTCTGGGTGGTATTTTGTAATTGGATAGAAAAGTCTGCATTGTGGGCCAGGGGTGGTTGGTTATTGGGTTAAAAGTAAAAGAATATAAGTGTCATTTCATAATTGGACTGTTTATCCTTAAAAGGCCTTGTAGAGAGAGACAGATACTGCTCCATTTTTAGTTTGCTAGCTGGAAGTGCTGTAGAACTTAGATCTTGTGGGACTGTAATGTGGCTGAGAATTAATAAACATCTGAGTCTGAACAAGAAACACCATCTCGAGCATTTAATCCTGACCCTGGCAGAAAAGCAACACTTAATGGTGCCCCCTGAGAGGAACGAACTCAAGACCTTCAGATTTCTTCACCGAATTTCTTAGATTTGTGACTAATGAGGACAGGAGGCGACAGGTCAGGTCCATCTCAAAATCCACCTGGGCAGCTGCCAGGGAGCCCAGGCTGGGTGCTGCCAGCCAGTCCCGTGGCCAGCCTGGTCCTGCCAAGCGAGAGGAGAGTTCATTCCCTGTTGGAGCATGGCTGGGAGCAGGGAGGGTGCCAGCCTGAGCCACAACTGGGCTATGACCCCTCACTGGGGTTACTTCAGCAAGGGATAAACAGGCCTCAAACTCCACATTTTGGCTTGATGCTGTTGTTTCTGGAAGTGGTTGCTTGGAGGCAGCGAGGGGAGGCAGGAGGAGGAGAAGTGTGGGCAGCACTGGTGCAGTTCCCTTCCTTGGGAAACACTGTCCCACGGGAGATGGTGTCAGTGTGCTCGTACCAGACATGCACTCAGGCTCAGGTGCTGACAAGGAAGGGAATGATACTGTCAGTTACTTTTAATAAAGCTTTTCTTCAGCGCTAGAGTAGAGCTATGAGACCATAAATGAGACTGCTGGCTGACAGGGCTTTGCCTCCAAATGCAATATTATTAAGGTGAGTTTTCAGTGACATTCCCTACCTCAGGTTACTGGCAGATTAGGCAAGCTATCTCTATTGCTGTTGGCACTGATGCAGTATTGTTTCTTCCTCATATCTTCTCTCTGCCTTGTCAGTAAAAGCTGTGATAATTCCCTTCACAGTCACCAGAGGTGGCACCAGAGGATGCTGAGTCACTTTCCCTGCTCTCAGGGACCAGGGTATCACTCACATCCTGCTCTGATGCCATAGAGGGCTGTCACAGCCTCTGCCTGGGGTGCACACAGCCAAAACAGCAGAGGACAGCAGGTAAAAATCCATCTTCCCATCTGTATTCTTTACATTCCATGTATCAGCCAAATGCACACAAGCCTGTGAATTTTGTCTTTAAAGTGCTCTTTATTCCGCTTTGTGATAAATGAAGAGAAGCTTAAGAGGGGAGGATTTTTGAGCATTTTTAAAGAAGTTTCAGTGAGCAGTAGGGGAAAAATGAGTTCTTGACACAATCAATACCGAGGAACATTCTCTAGAAATTAAACAGAAGGGATGTGTGTGCAAAATCCCCAGCTCTAACAGTATGAAAGGGACCTTGGAGAGAGGAAACAGCTCAAGATATATCCTTGCCCACGGCTGTTTTTCAAAGACTGAAGAGGATAACTCATGGAATGGCTCACACCAGTCCTAATTCTAGCCCTGACATGCGAAACATATGGCAGTGTAGGAAAAGAAGGGCGAGATGGGGTTGTAGCTGGAATGCTCTGTTCCACAGCTGTTTCCCAGGGCCTGGAAAGGGGTGCTGGGAAGGAAAGTACAAACTGGGGCTAACTAAGCCTGTGCCAGAGTCTGGGGGGAAACAGCCTGAGGAGCACAAAGGGAGTTTCAGAACTCTCTTCTCCTGCTTGGCGTCAGTGCTGGGATACAAACAATTTCTTACCCAACTGTAACTGCAAGCTGAGCTGCTTTAATTGACAGCTTAAGGCTAATTCTGCACATTTCTAGAGGCACAAAGAGTTTTCAAGATGGATAACACGGATGGATAAACATGTTATTTTTGTGCTCTGTTTTAAAGGTTTCCAGTTTCGTCCATGTTCCAGCCTGCTGCAGTCACTGCACTCTCCAGACAGAGCTTGGGAGAATGGATCTCTCATACTGTGGCGTGACAAGCCCCTGGCATCTGTGTCTGAGCTTTATTCTCCAGGAAAAAGGGAGTGCATTAAAGAAGCCTTGTTGGTGGGGTGTGCCAGTCACTCCCTGACAGCCTCCCTCTTACTTCATAAAGAGGCCATTAGGGATGGTGATGAACCATGCTCGTCCATTTACCAGCATAACAGGAATTATTAGCTCTAATAAATATATTATTATGTGGCCATTAGGTATCAGTTATAAAACTGCTTAATGTCTGCATGATTACTTGTAAATGGATTTGGAAAGCAGCTAAATTGGTTATTTATTGCCCATACTGAACAGCATTATTTATGGGCTTGGCTCAGTAAGTTTGATGTTTCAAGCTAAAATGAGATTTTAAGTTTGTGGTGAGCTAAACAGGGTGTAAGTTGATTCAGGAAAATTCTATTTTTCTGAAAAAGTGCTACATTTAATGGTAAATATGATTCTAGAATTACCTGGGTTTCTCTTTCCTTTCAAGTTCATTAACTAAGTACTTTTAAATGTGCTCCTGAGATGAAAGTCTGAGAAACTAGGGAATTTAATACCAGTTATATGGAGACGCTGAATCTGAGTGGCCCTGTGAGTCAGCAGCTCCCTGCTTAGCAGATCATTTGCTGTACCAACACTTCAAAATTTGCTGCTACGATGCTTTAAAACACTGAAGCAAGTAAATAAGTTTAATTTCATGGGATGTAGTCATCTCACAGGATTTGATCCTATTTATCTCCCCTGTGTAAAAACTAATTTTTGGCCAACTATTCTCTAACAAAGAAAGGCTGGGGGTACAGCCTGCTGATTGAATTTTAACAAAGAAGGGCAAGGCAGGAAAAACACTGAGGCAAAGTCAGCAAGTGCCAGGGTGCTGTGTTTGCTCCTCCAGTAATATTTAATGCATGTTAAAGATTTAATCTAATAGACAGATGTTGCACATGGCTTAGCTCCTGGCCCATCAGAGAGAGAAAGGGAAAGAGAGAAAGAAAAGAAAGAGAGAAAGAGAGAAAGAGAGAAAGAGAGAAAGAGAGAAAGAGAGAAAGAGAGAAAGAGAGAAAGAGAGAAAGAGAGAAAGAGAGAAAGAGAGAAAGAGAGAAAGAGAGAAAGAGAGAAAGAGAGAAAGAGAGAAAGAGAGAAAGAGAGAAAGAGAGAAAGAGAGAAAGAGAGAAAGAAAGGAAAGAAAGAAAGAGGCACTCCTGAAGTACATTGGATTGCTTATAAATACAGAAAGCTGCTTGACTTCCATGGGTGTAAATAGGGACTTGGGAAGCTCTTGCTTTTGTTTGTTTAGAAGTGAAAAGAAGTTCTTGTGAAGCAGATCAGTATTATTTGACTTGTATTTCTGATGAGTACAGAGCTCAGCCTTCTAATTAAATATCTTCTAAAAATATCTGCAGATTGTGGTAGGAGGGACAGGGGGTTGGAACCACAGTGAAAAGGCTGCAGTGGACACAGCTGAGCATATTAAAGCCCTCCAAGAGATTCAGGGGAGATGCCAAAGCTAATGCAAGTGTCTTGGGTTGCAATGCAAAGATGTAACCAAAAGTATGTATTCTGTTCCCATCTGTTGAAAGTGGTTGGCGAGGTGTTTTCTTTATCTCTTGAATACCCATTCCTAACTCTAGGGAGGACCCTCGGTTACTGGGCCAGCTGTTAAACCACGTGGGGCCGTGTTCTTTATTTCTTCCACCACCCATCCTCCCTCCAGGGGATATCTGCTGTTCATGGGCCATCCAGGCTCACTGCATGGCTGATACAATTCCATCATCCCATTGGGAGATGCTCCACCCATGAGGAGGAGCCACGTAGTAAAACCTGGGATTCAGAACACCAGCACAGCCTGTCTGCACTGGATTCCCAGAGGAAGACAGGACCCATCTCACCACCACTGGACCCTTCTACAGGATCATCTCTGTTCCAACAGAACCACATCTGTCACTCCAGGAGGACTTGATTGGACTGCTCCCAACACCCTGGCCAACAGGGTATCAGGTCGTGTTCTGACTCTGTCAGTGGGTCTTTTTTTCTTTTTTTAAAAATCTTTTTTGTACTACTACACTTTTATTTTTAATATTCCTTGTAAAGATTCCTGTTATTCCTATTCCCATCTTTGCCTGAAAGCTCCTTAATTTAAAAATTATAATAACTCAGAGGGCAGGGGTTTACATTCTCCATTCCAAGGCAAGCTCCAGCTTTCCCTGACAGACACCTGTCTTTCCAAACCAAGACAGCAGGCCCACATGGAAAAGGCACTGTGGGATCCAAACAGGCTGTTGGATGTGATGTGCTGGCAGGGGGGGAAACCACTTTTCCCTCACTACATTTCCCTGGGGTTTTTGTCTCCTTGCTCCAGCCTTGCAGCAGGAGATGGGGCACAGGCTGCACTGCAGAGAGCTCTTCCAACAGGGACAGGGAGGAAAACCACTGCTCTTAAAACAAAAGCAGGCAGGGGACCCAAAAAGACCAATGTTATGGGGCCAGTCCCATGTGATTGGTGTCTTTATTTCTCCTGGGCTGCAGACAAGGTTGCAGAAGATGTGCCTGACTTGTTTGCAAAGGCACAGCTCCCTGAGAAGGATTTGAGGGCCTCCAGAGACATTGCTGAACATCTGGGAGCATTTGGTCTCTTGGTGGCTGCATTTGCCAGTATTTAGTGAAAGATGGAATAGAGGTCTGCTGTTCCAGTTGTGCCAGACTTAGAACAACTGGAGATTTTTCAACTAAATGCTTTTTCTTCTCAGATAAAGACTAAGCTTTTTACACAACAGAATTAGTTTCAGCCACAAAAAAGAGAAAATTTTATTTTTAACAGTCTTTGTGTTGAAATCCACCCCCTACCTTCTTGAATGAAAACCTAGTGTTATTTGCAATAAAAGACCCGTATTTGTCTCAGTGTTGAAGCAAACCTGAAGGAAAAAAATGCACCAAACCCCATGTTTTCAGGTAATTGGAACAGAATATTTGTCTAAAATGGAGCTCTTCCCACCTCAGCTTCTATCTTTAAAATGCGTGAATTATCCAATTTTAACACCTCTTAAAAACAGACTCTCAGATACTTGGGCCATGGCTGGGGTTTTGAGGTTTTTCTTATAAACCATCTTTTGCCTTACAAACATATGATTAATCATGAATGAGAACCGAATTTCTGACAAGGAGACCTTTCCTCCCTCCCAGATGTTTCCAGGCTCAGGGCTGAGTGCAGCTGGCAGCTCTCCTGCTGCAGGCTGCTGGATAACATCTCTCCTTCCCCAGCAGAGCCTGCTGGCTCCATCTCACAGCACAGGAGAGTTAACTAGCAAACGTCCTGTGAAATTTGCAAAAATGGGAAGAAGGAAGGAGAAAATCTGGACAGAAAGGGCAGGATATGCCAGAAAGAGTGTTTTGCAAAGGGAAAAAAAGAAAAAGGCAGGTGGTATGCCATTGATGTATTTATATGGAGTGAGAACAGTACTTAAGGAATCTTTTGGGAATTATACACATTGCCAGCACTTTATGTCTTGTACAAACAATTACAGACACTAGGAACTTTCTTGATTCTGTAAATATAGAAGCACTAAGTGAATGCAAAAAAATATTGGTTTTGCTTTATGGCTGGAGGTTCCTTGTTAGGTTCAGTGTATTGTAGTGCTGTTTTTAGCTCCTTTGTGCTGTCTTCTTTATGTTTTAAATTGACCAAAATGAAATAAAACCCACGTGGGTGCTCCCTGCAGATGAAAGCAAGGGCATCCAACATTAATGCTGTAAGGCTCTGCCACCAGAATTCAAGGGCAGAGTCATTGTAGCTGGAAATCAGAGTGGTCAGATTTTCTGTGGGCTCCTGACAGGAAAATGTAACATATGCTGTATTTCACAAGCACTTATATTTTCAATTCTGCATCACAGCTTGTAGCCTATTATTTCCTTGTGGTTCACTGTTTAGGCTTGAGGAACATTTTTCTCGATTTACAGCTCTATTAAACTGATAAATCAATCACTTGTGAGAGGGGAGGCAGTTTGCTGACATTTGCTTTGCCAACACACTGCCACCCACAACAGCATTCACAGGTCCTCAAGGATATGGTAAGAGGGAGGAAGCTTTCCCTGTAACTTAATTTTTAAAGCATGAAACCTGATTCTGGAGCTCTGAGCAACTTCAATGAGAATATTTTTGAAGAGCTGTCACTTGCTAATCCAATATTTAACTTGGTGTGGTGTTTTTTTTTACATTGCTGTATAACAGAATAGCTGCAGTATTGTTCGAGATGTAAGAGACTTTATTTTTTTTTAATGACCACCTTCGGGTCTTAAAATTTTAATTACCAAAAGGAAAGAAAACAGAAAACAAATATTTTGAGGAGCTACACAGGGTATTTTTCCCAGTGTTTAAATTGTCTGACAGCCATACTCTGGGATTTGCTCACCTTTCCTTGAGTGCATGCTTACTTCTGAAACAAAAGTATGGCAATTCTGTGTGTGGTGCATAAGTCGCTCTAATATGTGACCATTGGTTTAAACAGTGATACACCTTTTTTTCCTAAACCAGACAGTAGTGAGGTTACCTGAATGCTGTAGGTAGAGTTCACTGCACCATGCAGGAGAGTTCCAGCCTTTAGTTGTGAGCTGCAGAACAGTGCCAGGGTAAGTAAGGGGGTGGGAAAGCAAAGTTCTTGTTGGAACTTTGTTTCAAACGGGACAGCCCAGACACAGCAGAACAAAGATCCCTTTTTGTTGTCTTCAACTGGATGAACACAGCCAGATTCCTTTTGTTAACACAAGTGATTTGGCACAGACAAGTAAAAAGAATCATATACGCTGTGCTATCTGTCTTAAGACTAGTAGTCTTCTCCTTAGGCAATATAGATAAGTTTGGGGTTAAATTTTATTATTCTGAGCTAGTGGTTTTGTCAAAATCAGCTTATTAATACATATTGCCTCTTCGTTAGGATGATAAATTTATACAAGCTTTATTGAAGTTATTCTTCTTTTGTATGGGTGTAATTGATGGGAGAACTGGATGATTGTCTTGGAAAAAGGGAATGTGAAAAAATAAAATGAAGAAGCATGTACTCTGTCAGCAGCATTCCTCATATAAATAAGTTTATGCTAATTTTATGTTTCATCATTTATCATAATGCCAGGATGAATCCTTTCATGCCTACATAGGATTTAAATGAAATTAGTAAGAACCTTTGTGTACCTTCTGCGGTAGCACTGAAGGGAGCAAGTGAACATAATTATTTTCCTGGGTTTGCAGTGAGAGACTTAGTTGTTGGTCTTTCATTTGCATTTGCCATATAATTCTCTTCCCTGTTATTTTCCTGTGCCATTCCCCTGCTGTTCAGCCTTAGACAAATCTGCATCTTCAGGTGAGTGCTGTTTTCAGCAGCACAGCTGGGATATTGCAGAGGGCAAGCAGGAGCATTCCCTGGTGTCCAGGGAGGTTGGGTTGTGTCAACTGCAGTTTCCTTGTTCAGGCAGCCATTCAAGACACTGGGATTGTGCCCGTTTGCTCTTTGTGTGATGAAAGCAGATTCTGATAAAAATTTAGGTGTTTCAAGATGCATTCTGTATGTACACACTGATGAATGAGGAAGATTGAAGAGAAGAAAAACACCTTGAGGAGGAAAAGTCAAGTCTGGGTGGGATAAAGTGATGTTTTGTACTGCTATACTTGTGAACAAGCCTTGCTTGGCTTTCAGATCCACTTCAGTCTTGTCCTTATTTAGAGAAACTCTTTTGAGGGTAGCCGTAAAATTGCCAGCACTTTTGAAAGTCAGGAATATAAAATAAAATTGTCTAACTCAGAGTAACCAGCTATGAACCACACAACAATCTGTACCAGTATGTTTGACACCTTCACCAAGGAGAGCCAGCGAGATCCAGTGCAGGTCTGGAGACAGCACCAAGCCGAGTGGGACAGCTGGAACGCCTGAGGGACAGGATGCCATCCACAGGGACCTGGACAAGCTCCTCAGCATGGGAAGGACATGGACCTGCTGGAGTAGGTCCAGAGGAGGGCACAGAAATGATCAGAGGCTGGAGCACCTCTTCTGTGAGGAAAGGGTGAGAGGGTTGGGGTTGCTCATCCTGGAGGAAGAGGACACCTCACCGTAGCCTTCAGTACTTACAGGGGGCTTATAAGGACAGTGGGGACAGACTTTTAATTAGAGCTTGTAGCGACAGGACACGGGAAGTTTTGTCCAAGGAGGGTGGTGAAACACTGATGTGGGTGGCACAGAGAGGTGGGGGACACCCCAACCCTGGAAACACTCAAGACCAGGTTGGAAGGGGCTCTGAGCAACCTGATCTAATAGAAGATGTCCCTGCTCATTGCAGGGGTGTAGACCAGAGGAGCTTTAAAGGTTCCTTCCAACACAAAGTATTCGGTGATTCAATGGTTATGAATTCTGAATGTGTCTCATTTCACTATATCAAAATACATCTTTGGAGAGAGTTGTTTTTAAACCTTCTTCTGTTCTGCCTCTTCACTCAGCTGCTCTGTCCTAAGCTGACTCTGTACAGTGTGAATTATATAATTGTTCCTTTTCACTGAATATCAAACATAAGAGGCCCTATTCTCTATATTCTAAAAATCTGCCAGTTTCTTGTGTGCCTTTGCAACCACATCACCAGTGAAACTGTCAGAAGACCACGGAGTGTGAAGGGATGCATCTTCTGCCATCTATTCTACTATGAAAATAAAATATTTTACTTTCTTAGCATTGCAGGAGATACCATTTCCACAGGTGAGAACACTGTCCAACCATAAGATCTCAACTTATATATTATTTGCTCTCTTAAATGTTTAGGCCACGGTGTCCCACCTCTTTGTCGTAATTTCTCTGGGCTGAAAGAATTTAGCCTCAACTATTTTGTTTCTCTTGCTTTCTTTGTGCTGGCCTCAGCTTGTATGCTACATGTACTGTGCAGATAAATGAAAATTTTGAAAAATCAGTTAAGATATTTGGATGTTTAATTGGCTTGAGCTCACCTCCCACCTGTGGAAATTCTGGAGCCTACACAGAGAAGGTGATGGGACTGAGGCAAAGGGCAAGTGATGGGATCCTGCTGCTGGAAATTGTGTCACTGTGGATAAAAATTATAGTGTTTGGATGGGCAAAAAAAAGATGTTGGGAAAAAAATATGTGAAAAAGCCCAGGGTAGTGAATATCAGTGGTTCTCGATGCCACTAACCGTTTCTGGTCAGAGAGCATGCAAACCATGCTTGGATTTTGAGGGATATGCAAGAGACCTAAATCTGTGTAAACAGATTTAATTTTGAGAGAGTGAGAGTTGCTTATTGAGGATAAAATGGATATTGCAGAATGACTGAAAACTGCACTGAAACCTTCAGCTCATTAAAGTCTAAGCCATTAATTTCTTTCTTTGAATCAATATGTGCACATCCAAGGAAGTCCTTCCTTTCTGATATATGGGTGTGATGCTGAAGTCAAAGCACACCTGCTGTGTGCAGGCCATACAGAACTGAGAAATGACAGACTCGCCTAGCTCCTTTCTTATTAAATGTGTGGTGCTGGCAGGGAAGGGGCCCAGGCTATGAGTGTTTTAATGTTCTGGATCAGTAAGGGTTTCCCTGCTGCACAACAAGCACTTCCAAAGGGATCATTCCTCCTGCACTCCAGGTTTCACACTCACCACTGCTCAGTGCACCCAGCACTGCTGGCAGTCAGTGACTAGCCTGGAGAAGGCCACAGTTTCCACAGACATTGTCCCATTGCAGCTCTTGAATGAATCAAAACATATCTAAACTCTTAAACACCTGAGGTACCTCCATGCAAAACTTTCTGAAATTGCCCTTGGCCTGTGAATGCAAACTGTGGCATTAAGACAGAGCCTTGTTTTCAAAGTTATAAATATCTTAGTTCTTATTGTTGTCATGGAATCTGTGGCATAATCCTGTGAGGAGTAATGTGCCTGTCATACCAGGCAGTACAATCAATGTTTTGTTTACCCCTTCCCCATTCTGATTCTCAGTTTATAGCAGTGCCAGCTGCAGGTGTGATGGAGGCTTTATGACATTTCTCTGACACAAAGCTGAGATCATTAACTCTGACCTCTCTTTCAGAACACTTTCTGCAGCTCTGCTTTACCTGTTTTCATTGATTGTATCTGGCTGCTATGAAAATCCTTTTTATATTGCAACACATACTCGAAACCACAAGTGGTACAGATCTGGATCATGAATTTATTCATTCCCAGTGTTCATCCAGCCCATGGCAGTTACCATGTGACTGAGCAGCTCTGGGAAGTGCCTGGGCATTTGAGAATGTTGAATAGGTGATTTTTGCCAGATACCTTTCACACCACAAATATGCCACTGTACATGGTTTGGTGAACAACTCCACAAAAGAAAAGGGAGGCAAAATAACTTGCCCATTCTAGCCACAGGAGGGGTCATTCTTTAAAGAGCTGCAGAGATAGGATTTTTGTTTTCAAGTCAAATTGCTGCCATTACTGTCTGTGGCCTGCCTTTGTATAGATGCTATACCTTAACAGGCTTCCCTCTGCTGAGCGTGCCTGTGAGTTCAGAATTCAGGGTCCAAATGAGAATGAAGATGTACAGCAGGTTAAAATGCATCTGCTCTGCTCTTAACAGACCATTTCTGGGATAGGATGCCCTTCTTTTTCTTTCACTTCAGGCCATTTCCTCAAGTCCTGTCACTGGTGAAGAGATCAGTGCCTGCCCCTCCTCTTCCCCTTATAACTGTATGGAAGAGCCCCATGAGGTCTCCCCTCAGTCTTCTTTTCTCCAGGCTGAACAAACCCAGAGACCTCACAAGGCTTCCCCTCCAGACCCTTCTCCATCCTGGTGGCCTCCTTTGGACATTCTGTAATACATTAATGTCTTTTCTATACTGTGGCACCCCAAACTGCCCCCAGGAGTGGAGGTGAGGCCACCCCAGTGCAGAGCAGAGCTGAACTCCCCTCTGTGCACACACAGGGTGTGTTTGGGTGTCTGTGTGTGCTGCGGTGTGTTTGGCACCCTGCAGGGTGAAGCTGAGGTGCCAGGGAATATGGGTTTCGCCTGGTGTTTATCTGAACTTTGCAAACAGCCACTGGTGGTTTAACATCCTATTATTCCCCAGCTTCTGGATGCTGCCTCATACCCTTTTCTCCCTCTCTGAATCATTATCTGTAACAGCTTGGCATGAATGAGGCTTCATGAAACTCATTACAATCCCTTTTCCCTATTGGAATTTCTCCTCGGCTTGGTGGAAATAAATAAACAGGACTGCATGGGAGAAGCTTGAACTACAGTGTTGATGCTATTATTGTCTGGATAAATATAATACTTGAGCTGCCTGCTAATAATCTGGCAGCTGCCCGTTAATAACCTTCCATAAAATAAAAACATTTCAGAAATTCTGTGCTCTGGTAGCATGCTAATCTATAATAGAAGGGGGAGTTCTTAAGAAAATGATGATCAGTTGCTGTTCATGAACAGAGATTAACATAATGTTCAGGTAGAAATTATTTAGGTTAGATACTGGCATAAGAGATTTACATACATTAGGAAATGGGGAATGTTTCAGAAGAGAGGGAACAGGAAGGAAGGGTTAAAACCTTGGCTAGAAGACAGACAGGCTGATGGCCCTGAAAATATAAAAAAGTGCTATAAATGTTGAGGAAGCTGACAGATGCAGAGGAGCACAGTTGTCAGAGGGCTGTGATCCCCAAAATGCCCCTGGATAATGCTCAGTGCATGTCTAAAAAACCTCAAAGAAAGCACCACAAGGGCAGTGACCAGGGAAGGCAAATCAGACTCCTTCCTGTCTTCCTGCAGCTGACAGTGTCCAATGCAGGGGCAACAGAGCAAGGGCAAAGCTTCCCACTGCTGGGAGCATGGAAAATGAAATGGGAGAAGCAGGGTGCTTGGCTTGATGGGAGAGGCACCACAGAGACCTTGCAGAAAGGGAGTAATTGGTGTATGTGATGTTCCCAGCCTACAAGCTTTCTACAAATTGACAGAATGGGATGTGCAGAGGGCTGGCAGTGGTTTTGAGTCTAAAATACACTAAATAACCAAATGAAATTATTGTTGTTGGGAAAAAAAGAAAAAAAGCAGTCTGAAATCTCTATGGTCGGAAGTATCCTGCTGTAATAACAAAAATGTAATGATTGCATGATTGTATCCCCCACTCTCAGTCAGGATATAGATACAGGATAGAGTTTAGAGCACCTGCAAAGTCAGGGCAGGTATTAATATGGGGATGTATCAGCTACCAACAGAATAAATCCTCATCACCTATGACAGGACATGGAAATACAATTTTTGGAGCTGCTTTCCTGAACAACTGGTCTGCAATCCCAGAAAATCTCTGCCCTGGCTTTGGTCCTGAGTGGTGCACAGGACCAGCTCGAGAAGCACGTGGGAGAGCTGGTCTATTAGCAAATGCAGGATGATCAGGTTTAACCCTGCAGCAGGAGAGACTAAACAAACAAATCCAGAACATAAGTGTTCAATTTAAAGAAAGGGAACTGCATACTAATATGGCGAGCAGTTAAAAGGAAGAAAAAGGATTAAGGAGGGAGCAGGCTAAAAAGCAAGAAGCCTAGACACTTTTGAGAAATCCTGTACTAGCATTCCAGACAAACTGTGCTGAAATTTGAAAAGATATCAGAGTGGTCCAGAAAAAGCCCTACAGGACTAAATAGAACATTAGGGTGATTTTCATGTAGGAAGGACTGGCATTTGTAACGGGAATTTCGTCCTTCAGAATAGAGCAGGGAATTCCATGCGGCAGATCAAACATAACCAGGACATTTAGGAGGGTTAAGAGAGAGTTTAAGGAGCAACTTGCACAGGATGGAGAAGAAAAATAATTTAAAAAGGTAAAAATTATTTGAGTATGACAAAAGCAGGAATATTGCAGAAGTCTGTCCTGCCCACAGAAATAGCTCTAGCAAGGATGGTGGAAACGATGGACCATGAGTCTGAGTGCCATCCTTCAAGAGATGATAAACCTGGCAGTGAAGATTAAGATCACTGAGCACGTAGATAAAGTGCTGGAGAAAAAGACCTCCCTTGGAACTGGAGAAACATGAGAAATAGGAGAAATCTGAGCTTGCCAGCCACTCTTTCAGTTACCTGAACTGACCTGAGGTGCCTGGTGCTGCTACACCAGGGACTCACCACTGCTGTGCTGAGGAAGGGCTGGGTGGCCACAGGCAGCCAGCAAAGGGATTTTAGTGGATGTCCCCTACACAGGAGGCAGCAAAGCAGCTGGAAGGGTGGCTGGAGACAGAACTGGGGGTGTGTGAAGTGCCTGTGGACACTAAAGTGCAGGCTTTTGCCTGCTTCTTTCCCATCCAACTCCAAATCTTTTTTACTGCACACATACAGGAAGCACAGAGGATGGGGAACATGAAGCAGAAGTTGAAGGTGACTTCACATATATGGACAATAAGAGCTCTGTGTTCTTGGATCTTGGGTATTTCCTGCTTTGCACTTAGGAATGTTTCCCAAAACTGAGAAAGAAGCTCTTTAAGAGAGAACATTTTTACTTTTGCAACTGCAGAGGCTGCTGTGGTAACGAAATATACAATGAGGTCATAAGGGCTAAACAGAGCTTAGAATCTCAGTAAAGATGATGAATTTAAAAGAAGCGTATTTGTGCAGTGTTTGAACAAACAATCCAAATATTACATTGCAGTTATTAGGGAATCATCAAAGCCAGCAACTCTGGTATTCCAAAGTGTGCTCTTCCAATAGCAGTTATTCCTCAGGGGAGGGCTGAACAGAGAATTCATTTGTGACTGTGACCATGAGCCTTCCAGGAAGCCAGGATGTTTTTCAATTGCCTGCATTATTATTCTTATCTAAACGGATCTATTGATCATTAATGATCTAGAAATGCTTAAGGCGTGACAGGCGACTGAGGAAAATTCAATAAGCTCTCCACCACTGCAGAATACCAAGAAGTGAGAATACTCCTGTTGTGTCCTTCTGGCACGCTGTGAAACACTCCATGAATTAGTAAACAGGATCGTCTGGATGCTCCAGGCTGACCCTCAGTTCTGAGCATACACAGAGATCTACTGAGCACAGCCCTCCCTGCAAAGAGAACCCACTTCCAAACAGTATCTTATAAATTAAAAATAGATTTTTGAAGACAATGGAGTGTGCAACACCTACAAACATGCTGATTGTTGTTTAGGGCCTTATGAATATATTTAACACGGACACAACACACACGCATGACATTATTAGGACTATTATTATTATTATCCAACTCACTTTTAACAAATGGGTATGTACACTTTTGTGAAATAAAGACATTGCCAATGAATGTCAGAGTTATTTTCCATATCTGACTGAGGTAAAAATCCTGGGGTGTGACCCCTAGTATGTGACAAAGATGAGAAAAACATGATTTGATTTTATTCATCGCACGTCACCAAAGATGGTAATTTTCTGTTGGATTTCAGACATTTAAGCATGTTTGTTTATTTAGAAGTAAAAAGTTCCTGGTTTAAGAAACTGCATGAATAAAGGACCTCTTAGATTTCCTAGTAAAACAGTCTGATATTATACTATAGGTTGTAATATCAAGAGGACTTGCTGTCAAGAGTATCTGGTGCCAGTCACTCAAGGCCTGATTCAGATAAAGAGCCTTAGCTACTCTCTGGTGTCTACCCAGTAATTTTTAATGTGTTTTAGACGAATAAACAGTCTGTTTCTAGAGCTCTTTTGGAAAGTGTTACCTCTGTAGCATCACTTCCACCAGAAATGTTTGTGCACTAAGCCATTTTAATTAAAGCACACTAATTTTGATACCTTCCTTAAACAATGCTTTTTTTTTTTTTTTTCCCCTGGAAGATTTTTCTCTGTAGGTATCAACAGCATCAACTCAGTCACAGAATTTTAGGGATAAAACGTTCTGTTTCATACTCCTTATGATGAGCAGAGCTCTGTGAGGCAGAGCCTGTCAGCCCTGCTCGTGTCAGAGCAGCCCAGCAGACATTTCTCAGCCTCTCTGGCACTGCAGGCACCACAGGTGTCACCTCTGATCAGCTGTCCTGGGACCCAAGGGGTTTAGCATGGGCATGGTGCTCAGCTAACCTGCTTCTGGTACCCTCTGCAGCATCCTCCCTCTGCTGTGGGCAGCAGGATCTGTGTTTGCTGAGGTACTGAGCAGCTGCTTTAACCCTGCTCCACTGCCCGGGACAGATGTGCCCTCTCTGCTGGGAAATCAGCCGGATGTGGGAGGACATGGAGCAAGATTCACCCACCAAAATGCCCTATTGCTCTTTTAAAGCAGTAATGGAACAGTGTGTGCTGAGTACAGGGCTGGCTTTTGCCCAGTGAACGAGTAAGAACAAAATCAAATAGTGGAGAGCAGGTCAATAAGAGAGCAATCAATCTGTCTTAAATCTGAATAAAGCACAGCTCACGTAGAAGAAATAGTACCTGTGCATGCAGTAAAGTTGTAGATCACAATGAATTTGTGCAGTTTTAATCCTGGTGTCTCCTAATTCATTAATTCTTGGCTGTACTTTTCATATCCTTGTAAATTGCTCTTACAAGTAATATATAAACATATTTAAGAAATCATAGCTCAATGGTTGTACTGTACTCTTCATAATGTTTTAGCTTTCTAAAAAGTTTTGAACAGTAATTTGCATGTTTTTTCTTACACTCAGGTGCTTATATGTTTTTATAGTACTTGAAATAACAGATCAAAGAAAGCTTCCAATGTAGTTTTTGCATATAGCTATATTTGGCTTGGGTTACTTATTATTTTATCCAACATAAACAGTGCTTTTCAGGATCATACGCCCCAAATAAACTCGCCAGATACCTTTTAGACATCAGATTAGAAAGAAGACCTAATCCTGTGACCACAAGTCGACTGTGTTTTATCAAGCTAACCTAATGCTAAGTACAGTGTAGGATAAAGGAGTTTACAAATCTACCAGGAGTTTAAAAATGAAACAAACCAGAGAAGAGGAACAGGTCATATGGCACAAGGAGCAAGAAATAAGGCTTGGTGCCAAGGTAGATGTGACAGAATGCTTGACTGGAGAGACGAAACAGGTTGTGTACTGTAACATGGGGGAGGGAACAATGATGAGAGTGGAGGAGAAAGTGGAGGAAAGAAGATCTTGATTTAACAACATCAGGAAGCATCATGAGAACTCAGGCTCCCTGCCAACTCCTGGAGCTGTTCAATTACATTGGTGCATCCCATACTTGTGATAATTGTCACTCTCTAAGTGTTCTGATGCTTTACTCATCTCAGGGGCTCCAGGTAAGCCAGGTCAGTGATTCACCCTGCCACGAGAACTCCTTTCCATGCTGCAAGAACCAGGTGGTGACTGGACCAAAAATGTTCCCTCCATTGGTTGTTCTGGCTAGTGAATATTCCTTTCTTCAGCTGGCAAAGTTGGTGGGTGGCTGTGCTAATTACTTGGCATGCCACACAAGTCTAAAGAGGTCTTTTGTTTTATTTTGGGCAATAATGAAACATTCTCTTTGATTAATGCAGATTACTAGTTAATTAATGCTTATCCATTGTTGTATTTTAATAAAAGTGTGTGGATATATCAAGTTTTCTTCTTCTTGAGGAAAAAAAACGATTTCCTTTCTTTACTATTTCCTGATAAATTAATAATGAGCATTTTGCTACTTCTTTGATGTTGCTGGGATCGCAGTCTATGTGTGGCTTTCACTGGGAACACTGTATTTCAAGTCAGTTCATATTGTTTTGTCTGATTCTGATATAATACAAATGTTTTCACTTTTAGTCCTCTCATAAGTTATTTTCCTAGGCCATCATCTTTTTCCTTCTTGCATTAGGATAGAAATGCTGCATTTTAAGAAATCTACACCTTTCTGCAAGTCTGCCTCATTATAACATTACAATGCATTATTAATTCAGTGCTTAGCAGATTAAGATAGATCACACACTGGGTATGATGAGAAAGCTTCAGGATTTGAGGGTGTAAGGTGAGGCTGGCACCTCCTTAGGAGGAATTATGAGGCTAGAGGGGGTTTGACTACTGGAGATCTTCAAGGAACCTGCCTGGGGCCAAACACGTGAGGCTTTCATTAATGACCTCTCTGAAATAATGAAGAGTTTGCTAATGAAACCCCCTGTTGGAATACAGCTGGGAAACATTGTTACTGTGCAAGAGAACTGCAGTATGATAAAGAGGAGCTGAATAACCTTGAGGACAGGAAGAGATAAAACAGAAGAAATTCAGCAGCTGAGAGAAACAGGTTCATGCACTTAGAGGCTTTTCATGAGAGCTTTCTCCTGTGAGCCTGTAGCTGCCACCTAACCCAGCCACAGTCAGAATCCACTGAAGCTTCAGCCATTCAGTTCATGTGAAAAACTGCTTGTAAGTTAAACATCAGGGCACTTTTACCAAATCAAAGCTGATGACAGTTTTACAAGTTATATAATTTCCCATCTTTCCCACCAGCACAGCCTTCCAGAAGCACAGGGGAGGTGGGCAGAACCAAACAGACACTGGGGAGCACAGGCTTGTTTCACTCTTAATTCACTTGTCCATCCAATTTGAAGGCAGAACCTGAGTCTCTCAGGAGAGTGCATTAGCAAGTAGGGTCAAGAATATTGAGTTTCAAGTTTTCTGCGCTATCCAGTTGAAACATTCACTATTTCACTCATCTCCTGTAAGCAACTTCTGCCATTTACACTGCATTGTGGTGAATCTTGGCCAAATAAAAAGTTCCTGCCAGCTCAGTTGACAAATGCTGATATTAGAACCAGAGAAGGGGTAGCATTGTCTTGCAGGCAGAGTGGCACTGCCCCTTGGGCCAGCACTGGCCTCAGAGATGGAGCTGCCCCAAAGATCATCATTAATGTGTTGAAAGTGCTGTGCTGTTTGTGTTCCTGTTAAATTTGGATCACAGCCTTTGCACACCAACTTTAATTTTGAGGGAAAGACTGATGAAAATGCCTTTGAGGTGTCCGTGTAACAGCATCAGCAGTAACTCATAATCACTGCCAACAATAAATACTCTATTGATCCACAAGGATGGGGCCCTGGGAACAAAATGCTTCCCGAAAGCTGAGCACTCACTCTTCTGATGCTCTCTCTTAAATGTCTTCCAGCAGTGGTCCTGCAGTGGCATCTCTCATTATTTGTCACAGTTGAAAGGCTCTTTCTGCTTCTCATTAAATTTTTTGTGCTACACAACAGGTCTCAGGTTTACTGTTGCTTGAATTTCCCTTGTGGATTTTTTCCTTTTCAAAGACTTTCAAAGTAGTCCTTCTTTACTGATCTTTTACAATCACTAAAACATTGGAAGAGCATACACACTGTGACAGAAAACAATAAAGTTCAGGCAATTCCCAGCTGAGGGTGATATGGCACCATATATCCATCACATAGATTTAGGCATTAGAGAGAAAATTAAGCAGCTTGTTGAAGTTGTGGCACTGTGCCTGAGTGTTGGAAGGAAACACAACACTTCCCTTCATTAAATGAGGATTTAATGTTCAGGGTGCTCAAATGTTTCTCATTTTTTCTAAAGCAAACCTTCATTAGCATGTTTGTTTAAGCAGTACAAACTGTCCTGTCCTGGTGGCCACAAGGCTTTGGCTGCAGCTGCCAGTCCCTTCTAATGGGCACTTGGACATCATCTGCATGTGTCTACTTTGTTTTGCACTGAGAAAATATGATTTTTAAAGGGTCAGATTGCTGACTGGTGAAAAGTGGAAATAGGTTCATAAAACCAGTGGTAATAGGTGCAAAACTGTCTCACTGTTTTAGTTCTTTAATTTTCTTAGTTCTATTTTTTTCCCCAAAGAGCTTTATTTCTGCTTGCAGGACATTTTTATTCAAGGGTGGTAAGATTCCAGAAATCAGTGTTTGTAATGTAAATTGTGACCTGACTTTAATGTTAGCCTTGATCACTGTCTGCTGAAACAGCTGTGCCTTAAGAAATACTGACTATGATAAATCCACCTGTACAGTGAAACATTAAAAAAAAAAAAAAAAGAAAAGAGAAAATACACATACAAATAGTTATTTAGAGAGTCTGGTATGGGACTAGAACAGCAGGAAACTCGAAGAGGAAAACCTGAAAACTTTCCTGTGCCAGCTGCTGGAAGTCAGAAGCAGTGTTAGCATGTTATTGCCCGCACAGGCAGGCTCTGTGGTCTCCACAGGACCAGTTGTGGGGTGCTTATAGCTCTGGCCTCAGCAGCTGCCCATGAGGAAAAAAATCACCTTATTAAACAATTTTATATTTGCTTTGCCTTCCCTTGCAGCTCCTAGCAGTTAAATTGCAAGCTGTGCCTGATTGAAGCCATCCAGCTAAGTGCCAGCACCTGTGTCGGGAAGTACTGGGCCAAAAAGAGCCCACCTGGCCAGAATCTTCTGGAAGAAGGGCTGAGCTCAGCTGCTTCTTGGTTTCGCTCCAAAAGGAAGCAAAATATGGGAAAGGTGGCTGCTGAAGGTATTGCTTCGAGGGGTGTTTTTTGACCCAGAATGATGGAGCCACACTGATTTCCCAGGAGAGACGGCAGCTGCATCCCCCGGGGAAGCTGCCGGTAGGTGATGAGGAAAAATGATGCGGGCGGTGAGATCAGTACCCAGAGTTTTGCTTTAGAGGTTTTTTTTTGTTTGTTTGTTTGTTTTCTTTTAGAGTTTGGTTTTTCAAGTGTCTTGCTTTGAAATGTTGTTCCTGTGTTCGTAGTCAGGACGTTTCCATGGGTGAGGAACGGCGGGGCGAGGCTCTGCACTCCCGACAAACCGGGCCGGGATCGCGCTCCTGCTCCGCCTCCTGCCTTTCATCCCCCGGGTTTTTCCTCCCCTGGAGCTGTGAGCAAGCTGCTTTGGGAGGGATTGGTAACCTAAGTGCTTCCTTTGCTCCGCGCCATGAAAAGCCTTGGGTCACAGCTTCAAAGCAAGGCTTTCCTCCGTTGTTTGTCCTTCCACAAGGACGTGGGAAGGAGCCGCGTGCTCAGGGTGGCGTTTGGAGTATCCTGGATTTGTCTGGTGGTAGTACAGGGGGAAAAGCATTTCCTGGAGGATAAAAGAACATCTATCCTGTTTACTTTTAGTTCTTGAACAGGTTTAGGAGAGAAGAAAGGTGTGTAAGGGGAAGTTCTTGCCCTCACTCCCAAAACTGGTTTGTTTCTCTCAGGAAAGCGAAGAAACGGGGTGCACAGTGTGAATCAGTGGTTCAGCACAAGCAGGAAGCCTACAGGGAATTTGGCTTCATTAAGTCTGCCAAGGACACTAAATCCAAGGCTTTTAGTCCTTTTCATTAATGTAGCTATGACCTAAAAGGCAAAATAAATGCACCTAATCTCTGTGAGGGCATTTGCTCCCCATTGTAGGGACCCACAGCAGAGTGGCAACAAGGCTATGAAGTTACTGCATGAGAAGTACAACCAGCTTCAGGGCTGAATGATAGGGCTGGGAAGGAGGGTGTGAGGAGTTCTTTCAAGCCTGGCAGGAGTAACTGGTCCAAAGTGAGAATAGCTTAAAAATAATAATAAAAAATAAGTTCTCAGTTATGACTCCCAGAGGAACACCTAGAACAGCCCTCTAATGTGACAAAAATGTAGAAAACTGCAGCTAGCTAATAATGTCCAGTCAATTTTTGAAAGTAATTTGGGTTCCTGTGTGTGAACCAAGTTTCCTGGATCTCTAGAGCATCTTATTTCAACTCTAAAGCCTTATTTTAAGAATTAACTCAACATTTCAAAACAAGCTGTTGGAATTTCAGTGGTGCTGCAATTTGCCATCTGCTATTTTTCTAATTCTAGCTTATGCTCAGATAAATTTGGCTCATTTTCACAAGAGTATGTTCTAAGACTTGCATGTTCTGGCACTGCACGATCCTCTTGGGTTTATTCATGGATTGCGTGGGTACCTTGGGATGGGGTCTCGCAACTGAAAAGGTTTCTGATGTCTGTTCTTAACCTTCCCTTTTTTCAAGTTTAAGAAATGGTTCTAAACAACACAGGTTTTATTATTCTGAAAGGGAAGTGAGAGGAGGATCAGTCATTGTAGTCTCTGTTTGATTTGGTGTCGTTTCTGGTGGTTTGACTTCCAGAAAGAGTGCTCTGCTATCACTAACACTTAATACTGCTCTAAATAAAAGATATGCTTGGGGTTTGCTTTCTCTCTCTTTTTTTAGATGTTGTTGCTGTTGTGAAAGCATGAACTCCATAACTGGTGGGCAGATTTCCAAAATGTGTTAGGGCTTAGCAAGGTTAACATTCCAGAGGAATAACAATATAGAGCACATCTTGATTCTGGTTAACCTAGCAGTTGTCAAGGGCTGGGCCTTCTCTACATTCCAGGCTACTGTAATAATTTCCTGTATTTCTGAGACATTTGCACATACCATCTTTTAAGTTTGTTTCCCAGTTACTGTAGCCCATTATATATAAGCTTACGTTCCTATAGTTTCACTGAAGTTTCACACAGAGAGTAGGGATGTTTGGATCAGAATTCTTCCCTGGTGTGTTATATCCACTCCTTTGGCATCGAGTTCCCAGTGACTCCTGTCCCTGTCTTTTTGATCCCCTACTCTTAGGGTAACTTAATTCTGTCATAGTGTCACCTGCACTTTACCAGAGAGAGCTTCATGAAATGCTGCTTGAAGGACATGCTTTTATCCATTTATGGGCAGAACACCTAATCCTGTTTCCAGTCACATAGCTAATGTACTTTGGGCTGCCTGGGAAGTGAATCACAGCCATCAGAGAGCCAGGCAAGGAGCTCTAGTTCTACTTTTGTACTATTAAACACTAGGTGAATTATATGGGAGTGCTATTAATAGTTAAAAAGCAATTTGAGAGTAAACTTTGCTGTACAACAAATCAAAACAAACATATTTTCTTCCTCCCCTTCACAAAACCAAAGCTGACTATCTGGAGACTTCTGAAACGAGATGGTATTAGCAAGTTTCTTGAAGAAAAATTAAATGTGGGGTAGCTAATAGAATTTATTGAAACTTGGGAAATTATATTGCCTGTTTCCAAGCATAGTAAGCTGTAATATTCCATAAGGGAGCACTAAAATCACTTGACTGTTACAGGCTTGTGTGATAGATGAACATGATGAGCACACTTCTTGTCTTGCTGCAAAGCCATAAGTGACTCGGTACCTGCAAGCCCAGACCCAAAAAGGTCAACCATTAGCTTTATTTGTAAGGCAGCACCTGAGATCACCTGTGATTTGTACCCACCCAAGGGTGGGGTGAGCTTGTTTTCCTCATGAGGAAGCATCCAGGTTCCAGAGCAGTCCTGTCTGTACAGTTCCACAGAAGCTGAGCTTTGCACTGCTGTGGCTTTTGTTGCTGCTCAGCGCAGCACGGTCTCACCCTCTCCCCTGTCTGCCCTAGACGTTGTCCTCTGAACAAGAGATAATCAGACTAAAATGGAAGAGAGGTGACTGAGGTGGTCAGTCAGGGATGTCTTCTGACTGTCCTTAGTAGGGCCCAGAGGCATCAGATGGTGGGAGGTTGGGAGAAAGAAATGGAACTAAGGAGGAAAACCACTCTGTGCGTGTTCCTCAGCTCATTTGTCAAGGTTTGGGGCATGTCCACCTTCCAGGTTTCTCTAACATTTCCCTGTATTTCTGGGAGATTCAGTCAGGGCTGTAGGACATCAGAGCACCGCCTTTGACTTGGGAACTCAGCCGACCCTAAATTTCTGTGGGCTGGAAGAATATTTTGGAGAAAGAAAACCTTTGTGGTGTGTTCCATATGTGCTCTCTCTGGGTTATTTGCTGTTGGCTGCTGCAGGGGACAGGTCCTAAGTCAAACAAAGACTTGCTCAGACCCAGCATGTTAAACAGTTAGTGTTAGGGAAGGAGTTAGACTCTCAGGAGCTCCACTGCTCAGACAGTCTCTTGCAGTAGGCTGGCTGTGTGCAGGAGTAATGCAAGGGGCTCCTTTTGTACCCTGCTGCAGTTAACACCTGCTGGGCTTTAATCCTCTGAAGTGCTCAGTGTGCTTTGTCCTGGGATAGGTAACCTCTGGACTTCAGGCATCTCAAATAAAGCAG
>VYXD01011969.1:8968-21337 GCA_013397195.1 Hylia prasina | reverse complement strand
TCGGGCGAGCCGACCGAGAATGGTTCCCGTGAGTAGACTGTCAGCCAACTCACGCTGGGCGCCACTNTCCCGTGAGTAGACTGTCAGCCAACTCACGCTGGGCGCCACTTAAACCGCTGGGTGGCGGCAGAGGTTCTTGCAGCCTCCTCGTGGGCTCCGACTGCTGTTTTACCAGGCTCACCGCCGCACCGGGCTTCGGCCGCCGCCGCTCTTCGACCGCTGCCGCCTTTAAAAAGGCAGGGTGAGCCCGACCGGCACAGCTCTGCAGTGATAGCTCTTCAAAGCAGTGAATCAGCTCAAGCAGCGCAGCTCTTAAAAGCAGTGATATCAGCTGGCAGTGATATCAAGCCCTGCCTAGCAGTGGTAGCTGGCTACCGAGGTAGATGCGTCCCAGCTAGCAGACGACGCGGGGAAGAAGAAGAAGCAGGAGCACCGATCTTATGGGCAGTCTTTATTCAACTTCTTCCAAAAGACCCCCGACTGCCCCCGAACCCCTGCTTATATACCTGAGTTTAAGGGGCGGGGTAGATAGGGCAGCTGAAAACTAACCAATGAGTGGATCGAAAAGGATCCAATCCACGGGGAGAAAAACCAGGAAGAGAACAACTGTCCAATGGAGGGAAGATTCAACTTCTGTCCTGTCAGACAAAGCCTTCACAGAACACTCTCCCTCCATGGGAGAGCAGACTCGTCTTCCTTTTCCTGGTCCCCCACATCTTCCCACACACACGCCCCCGCCTTTAAAACTGTGTGAACGGAAGAGTCTGTTTCCACAAGAAAAGATACAATCCCTTATAATTCTGCTTCTGCCTGATCTGCCCATGTGGGTACTTTTGGACATTTATGTGGCTATGGGAAGAGACCTGTGATCTGATAGCCAAGTTATGGGGCTAGCAGAGAAGCAGGGAAGCAGAACAAAGGTTAGAAAGCAGCAGTCAATAAAAAAGTGGTCTGCAGCAGGCTGACTGTGGGTCAAGTTTCTAAAGCAGATGTGAAGCTACCCCCAAGTCATATTCCCTTTATGACAGGCTGCATAGGAGACATGTACTCCAGGCATGATATGAAATGCACCTTTTTTGGTTCTTTTCCATGGATATCTCATGAACATGCAAATAACTACTGTCTCTTTGTGAAGCATGATGCTGGGGAAATGCCATTGGTATTTCAAAGATGGAGTTGTGTTCACAGGAACCAAGATGAGAGAAGGAGGGAAGGAAAAAGGGGGAAACTCAGTTAATTTCAGCTATGCATTTGCTGATGCGTGTGTTTTTAATTCATGTCAGCATTCTAACTCTTCCCACTTGATCTGAAAGTTCTAGCTTCACATGTCTCAGAGCAAAAGAATATAGGATTCTAAATTAGGGATTTCATCTTACAAAAATATATTAGCAATGTAATTAAGTAATGTTAGGGCTATATAGTAGAACTGAATCAGCTATGAAACAGGAGGTTCATAGAAAACTGTCACATTGCAAAGGCAGAACAAGAAAGATAACTTTACATTATAGTCTGCCTCTAATAGGAGCATAGCTCATGCAGGTTGATGAACTCTTGTGTGTAATAGTGATTCCCTTGCTTCCTCTCCTTTTTTCTTCTTTATAAGGAGAAAAATGTAAATGTGTGAAAGACAATGTCTCATTGACAAATTAATTCTCTGAGACAGTGCTGGAGTACTCCTCATGCTAGATCTCAGCCAAGCCAACCTAGGCTCATTTTACTTGTACCAGTGAAGACAACTCTTGTCATACACAGATACAGACCAATCTTTGCGTATTTTGCTTGAGAAATACAACAAGTAAAATATTTTCACAGCAAATTATTTTTACTGTTACCCAAGTACAGTGTTAAAATATATTTTCTGTGTTTAAAAAATCTGGATTACAGCAACATTTTTACAATATGATTTTTCATAGATTTAGCTTATTTACCGTATTTATGCTGACCCACAATGGATGGTTGCATAGAACTCCTTGTTTTAATTCCATAATTTTTTAAGTTAAAAAACTAATGCAAAATAATCTCTTTCCTGACTGAAATGCAATAGTTTAAATACAATCATTCATCACAGTATAATGATTATAGATAAAATGTTATAGTTATAACCCAGCAAGAGTTACATAACAGATTAACAGAGAGAATCTGTATAAATCCTGGGGCACAGTAAGGATGTTTTCAGCCAGCCAAAAACATTATATATCTATTTAAATGGCACCTTTATAGTTTTTAGCAGCTTTTTTTTTTTTTCTTTAGCCCAGGCAGAGGTACATGGACAGCTGCCCAAAACCAATTACAACCATCTCCTCATCTCTAGTGACAACCTCTTGAGCCAGCCTTTCCAGAAACTCATCATAAGACACTCTTTATTTCACTAGCCAGCCAATGTTTCTCTCCTCTGAAATTCCCTGCAATTCATCTACAGATGCATTCTATGGAACAGTAATTTTTTCTGGGTACACATCAGAGGAATCCAAAACAGGATGTTTCAAATCCCTGTCATATTTCCAGTGGACTGACCAGGTCACTCCTCAGCTAGACACAACCTTACTTAATGGACTGTTTTTACACAAACGCCCATTGTCTTATTGTGATTTTGCCCAGCCCTAAATATGTTGTCTTTGTTCTTGGGACTGCTGGCTTCCAGAAGATGTCTGGCAACTCCCTTTTTCAGTATCAAAACAATACTGTCTTGTAGTTTTCTGTTGAAGGGATGGAGTTTATATACTTGCAGTTAGGCTTCTTTTATTTCCTTCTATAGTGATCCAAGAGGTGGAACTGGTTGCTCGGATGCAAAAAGTTGGTTTATTGATCACAAAGCTACAGTATATATACCTTTTCAGCTGTTACTAAAAATAGCTGCTTGCTTAAGCAATAATAACTATAGCAACCATATCTTATGTTTCTTAATAACATTGCACAGACCTGTACAAGCACATACGGGCTTACATAAGCTAAGTGTACTGAGCGTATCATTATCTTCTGCTTCCCTCTTCAGGTTATGGCCTGCCAAGGCTTACGGCCTACTAATGCTGACATGTCCACTTCTGTAATGAACTGAGCAGTACCCCCAGTCCTGCTTTTTAGCTGTATCCCCACACCTTCTTCCTGCCTTTCCTGTGCTCCCTAGAACCCAGAGGTCCTGGCTGTGACATACAGCCGAAAACATCTAGGGCAAATTGGAATGTTCAAGCATTTGATATTCTGCTCCTTTGAGTATCCAGGGGCAGTACTTTCCTCTTTGAGATCCATGGAACTGCACAGTAGTGTCTGTGGGGCCTTACTTCAAAAGATCTTAGCCAGGGTTGCTCTCCTTCCACCACATGGCTATGGAAAGGGCATGGGAGTTGTTCTTCTACTCACTAGTGCTCTATAGCATCAAAAAAAATCCTCGAAGTGAACCACTGTCTTGGGTCATCTGCAATACATCATTACTGATTGCTGTGATAGTAGACATTCTGATTCTACGGGTGAATGGAAATCCATTGGTTACCTGCAAAGTGAAACAGGCATAAGTATGGAAGTCATGAAACAATATCATGGCTTGGAAATTCCTTATGTGGACATATGTGGGGAACCAGGAGGAACAAGGTGAGGAGCCTGCTCTCCCATGGAGAGCAAGCACCCTGTAAGAGGGCGGTAAAGTTTGAAAACTCTGCCTAATAAGGCAAAGGTTTGAAGCTCCTCTCCATTGGTGGGTTTCTCTCTTCCTGGTTGTGCTGGTTTGAAAGCAAAACCAGTGAGAGACTCCAAGTCAGAAGTACAATTTAATAAGAGCAAAAGAAAAGCAGTAAAATAAAGTAAAATAAAATAAATTCAATAGTATAAAATACCACTGACAGAGTCAGAATACAACCTGACACCCTGTTAGTTAGGGTGGTAGTAGCAGTCCAGATGAAATGGTCTTGTTGAAGCAGTGATCTTGTAGAAAGGTCTGGTAGCTCTTGTCCTCCGTGAATCCAGTGGGGGAAAGGCCACTCTGGATTATATGCAAGTGGGCTCCTCCCCCTGGGTGGANTTCTGTAAACCCCACCCCTGAGCTTGAACATAAAAGGAAGGCACTCGAGGACTTCAAGGTCCTTTGGAGTCGCCGGTTCCTGATTAAAGCTTCTCGGGAGGATCATCTAGACTCTCATCTTTATTTCCCTGCGTCGCCTGAAGAGCTGCTAGCTGGGAGGAGCTGCGTCTGCAGCCCGCTGATATCGCCCCAGGCTCTTAGAGCCTTGCTGCTCAGCTGAATCACAAAAGAGCTATCACAAAAGAGCTATCACTTAGCCTGTGCCGCCAGAGGCCAAAGCCGCTCTTTTAAGAGCGGGCCCGGGAGAGGTTGCGGCTCGCAAAGACCCCGCTGAAGCCAAACGAACCCCAGCTGCAGGAGGAACTGCGGGAAAGCTATAGACATAAGCCTAGAGTCCTTAGGAGTGATGTCTTTAAATTTTAATTATGTGTTAACATTAAAACCCCATAGAAAGGAATAGGATAATTCATCAAAAGCCTACATAAATAAACAAAGAATATCTTCCAGATCTAACTGTGTCAGTTAGATGCAAAAGATGTTGCATCCAATAGCAATCTCTTAATTATTTTTTGCAAGAACTACTGGCAAAACTTTTAAAGTGAGGGCCCTAGTTACTCAAGACCCTACCTGTGAAGATTTACTATTTCAGCTCTTCCAGCTAATGCAGGTTTGTTTGTGTATTTGTTGTTCTTTTTATTTAATAAACTGGCTGACCAAAAGGTCACATTCTCTGGTAGGCATGTCAGCTGAGATGCTGAGCAGAGAGTTATATCTTCCTCCACCAGTAAGAACAAAGTGCAGGGGATTCCACTAGTTGACAGCCTGGGTTAATGGATGATGCACAGAGAAGCAAAGAGGATTTGGATGAAGAGGTTAATGGGCAAAAAGAATTTGGATGAAGAGGTGTCTTGTCCACAGCTGCAGTGTTATCTTGGAGCACAGCAGCAACTGAATTCATGCTGTGCTTGTGCTACAGCCTGGGAGCATGGCATCCAGGAATGCAGCAGGGATAGCAAGCCTCTACACACGTCATGCTAAATTAATTGATGTTGAGCTTCTTGCCTTTAGAGAAAGAAGTCATGGGAAAGAATTAAAAACAATGTCTGTGTTGGGGAAGGTGATACAGAGAAATCTTATAAATATGATTTTTAGCAACAGGTCCTGAAAACATAAAACCTGTAAGGGAATTGGAAATGAAGGCAGTTTTTGAAATGTGAATAGGCCTCACCACGAGGCAAGATGGAGCAATACCTCAGACAGGCCCAGACACCCATGGGTAAAGGGCGCTGTTAAGGTAAGAAGAAGGTATCTTAGAAATTAGCATCTGAATGTTTAGGAGGTAGTGCCTTATGTAGATCTTGTTGCTCCCATAGGCTGTATGTAAATCTTGTAAGGTCTGTGTCTCACAATGGATTGGTTATTGTAAACTAGAATATTCAACATAGGATGGGATAAAACTGACTGTAAAGGGAAAAATCTCTCTCTCGCTTGCACCCTTGCTCTCCCTCTGGACTCTCTCTCTCTGGGAGGACCACGATCAGCTGGAGGTTGGCAGCTGCCGGTCCCTGCAAATAAACCACGTGTCCTGAGAGCACTCTGTCTCCAACTTTATATTACCATCGGCGCGCAGACCGGAAATCTACATGTCTGCTTTTCTGTTCACCTATGATTAAAGTTAAACTATAGAACTAGAGAATTAATTACTGTAGGTTTTTTATTAGAATTTTTTTTAATCTCAGTACTTTTAACAAGCAATGGCAAAATTGGTGTCAGAAATATTCAATCCATTACAAAAACTATCTTAAAACACTTAATGTATTTCACTGCACAAAGCCTCCGTAGATTTTATCATAAAATCACACTATAGCAGCATAGCTATGCCTGTTCATATTTTCATGATGATACCCTAACCATCCATTCCATAAAGTCAATCATAATGCTTTAACAGAAAGGATCTAATAAAAACTTCTGCCTTTCCAGGAGAGGCAGGAAAGCTTACCAGCCATTTCTATATTAGTTTCAACTGTTGTGGATTTGGTTACAGTATATAAATGCTATTATACCTCTATTGTCCTGATGGCCTAATTTGTTGTCTTAATATTAGCAGTTGGTACACTAATTATTAGTACATTAATAATACTAGTATCTTAATTGACTGACTCTACATTTAGAGGTATTTTGAGGTATTTATACATACAGAAATATTTTGTCCAAAAGGTGGAGCTAACGACCCTCCAAGGTCTTAGATTTGTTTGCCCAACAGAAGCCATTGACACGGTTTTGTTTTGGAGTGTATTTAATTCTAAGCCTGTCTTAACTTTAAGGGGTTGCTAGACACTCAAACTTGCACATAAAAATGATATAAAAAAACCTGTGTGCTTTTGGAGTCTTACTATGCCCTTTCTGTTTTGACTACTTTCTGTTTTTGTTCCAGCCTGTGATTTGTCTTGTGAGTCCAAGTCTGACTGCAAATGAATTAAGCCTGTCAATATGCTTTTGACTTCTTATTAATCAAGGGATTCAACTTCCACATCTCTCTCCCCCACTGCCTTTCCAGTTGATCACCAGACTCCCAAAGGTACATATCTCAGGATATTTCAAGAGATGCAGCTCTGTAACTAGCTGTCCCCCCAAGGTAGCATTTTCTGAAGCAGCAACAAATGGCAATTTCAAGCAGGCAAGATGTTGCTACAGGCTATTTTTTTCTCCTCCATATAGGCAACTGCTTCCCTTTTTTTTAATAGAAAAAACCTCTCTTTTAATCATCTCTTTTGTTTTGCATTGTGGAAGTAAGGAAGCAGAGCTAAGTACACTTGCAATGACCTCCAAGAATATTCAGATAATATATCAGCAGAATCTCACACTAGTCCTCTTCTCTGCTTTTGCAAAGCTGCTGCTGGCTGCTGGTTGTAAATATTAGCAAGTGATATGTAACAAGCTTTGTTTGGGATGCTCAGGAATAAACTTGAATTTTTGTATCCCATTCTAATACATAACATAAATACTGTTTTAGTTAAGGTTTTGATTTTGTTTCAAAGTTTAGATTGACAACACAGTATTACTGAGTAATACTGATACTGCACATTACAGCAAGATACCTCCCTTCTTTGCAGTAACACCAAGTAACAGTTTTGCTAAGTGGTGATACAAAAAGACCTCCTGCATAATACATGAGGATAAATAAACCTGAGAATGCTAAACATATTTGAGATTATACTATACAACAAGCTGTCAAGTTCAACAAAAATAAATGCTGACTAAGCGTGTGTTTAATAAGTTGTCCTCCTTCCTGGTACACATGCATCAGAATTAGCTTCAAGGAGCAGCATATATTGAAAGTAGTCTCCAGACTGCATCCTTCTATGGTTAGATGATTTTACCATCTATCTCTCACTTGATGCTCTTGAAGAGAGAGTGATTCTGCAGGCTCTAACTACACAGTCCCGCTTATGGAAGCCATTTCAAATTCCAAAGAGTACTATTAACAGTTTCGTGAAGGACCCTATTGGTTTTTGAACACAGATGTAAGGGAAAGACTTGCATTTTCATCTTAACCAGTTCTTTATTATTAAAATCTACAATACATAAAAAGCAGGGACTAGATCCCAGGCTCATCCTATCTCTTGTAATGTAAAATAATAATTAAAAAAATCTATGTTTTCCTTTCACTAAAACCTAACAGGGTTTTAGCTCAATTTCAATGAAAAGTCTGTGAGCTTTCTAAAGTCCCATCCAAAAATTACATCTGGATGTAGCCCAGTAGCATGTGATACATTGTTGCTTAATATTTATTTACTGCCAAGATATATTTGCCTACTCCTTAATATAAGTATGTGAAGTTTATTCTAAGAACTATTACTACAAACTTCTATCTGTGGCTATTGAAGAGGGTTTTCTAAAATCAAAATTATTTTAAAAATGGGATTGGTTCTTTTAAATTTATCTTACTTTTAAGGCAGAATAAATAGGAATTTGCCACTGCTTTTCAATTTACAATAGCAGACAAATAAGATACGTATCAATATAAAAAGCTGTTAGGAATTTGTGTATATATGACAAGGAATGTTTCATCTACTGGACAATGTTGATTAAATGTACTGCATGTTCACATTTTGTACATGTGAAATTCCAAACTTCATTCAGGATTGATATACATGATAGCATAAATCGTGAATACTGGAACAGGCTTCATGGAGAGGTAGGCAATGCCCCATGTATTTCATACCTTTGGACAATGCTCTTTATAATATCCTTTAACCTTTGGTGAGCTCTCAAGTGGTCAGGCAATTGGACTCAATGGTCATTGTAGATCCATGCAACTTTTCTATTTTCTGTTCTATTCTATGTAGGCTGATTCATTTTTCACTTTTAAGTGTAGCAAAGAAAAGTCACAGAAAACTACAGAAAACTGCAGCAGGAATACAGGCCAAGCAGGTCCCATTTCCTGAACGGCAGGAAATTGAAGAATTAAGACAGCTACCACTCACACACCAAACAAGAAGGTTTTCTGCAATCTAAATTCAAAAGACCTGATCATGAGCTTCATATATTTGATGGCAGCAAAACATGAAGGGTGGAGTCTAAAGGATGTTTTAATGAGGCTTTCACCCATTTGTATACTGCTTGAGTATAGTTCCAGTCATCACCAGCAGATCCAGCCTCCACCATTTGGCTGGGCAATGGACAGGCTGTGTGGGTGGGCTCTGAACATGAAGCTGCTTGTGTCAGTCCAATGCCTTTCACAATGGATCTCTGTCTCCTAGAAAAGGAAAATATCCACATAATTTGATCTTCCATTCATTAATTTTCATGGGAAAAAGTGTCAAATCAGTCCAGACATTTTAAAAGATACAACAGATGAAACACTAATTGGTTGGTCAATGCAATACAATTTGTTGCACTGCTGTCTGTGGGGACATGCCTTATTTTTCAGAAGTGTGAATGAAAATTGATGAGTTTTTTAACAAACTCAACAAATATTAACAGAAATGGAAGGCTGTTGCTGATAATGTTGATATGGGTAAGGAGCTCACTGGGCAGCTGACTAAAAGACAACTGTGTCTGTTTAAGAGACCCTGTGTGCTTAAAGATAGCTGCAACAACATCCTTTCCTTTTTTTTTTCTACACACCCACTTGAAAACACCTGAGAATGTCAATATGATTAAATTTATGATGATGTTATTCTGGTATAAAGGAATTTTTTTTAAATTGATAAATTATGAGAAATAATTAAACAATTGTCTAGTACAGCTTTCATAATTAGTTTGCAAAGCTGGTGTAATGAGTCCACAAAGGTGAGAGACTATGGTAAAGCACAAAATCAGAGCATTTTGATGCAAGCTGACTGATAAGACCGGTCCTTACACGTCTGAATGTAATCTAAAGTAACAGCTGGCAGAGTGAGAGTAGGGATAGATTGTTTTGCCATGAGTGTCCCCTGTCCAGAAAGCTTTCAGGTAAAAGATAGTCATTAAAGAGCAAAGATTTCAAATTACCTAGAATTTATATGTATGTTTTGAGTTAGACTTGAAAACAAAGGTGTATTTTCTTTTTGCAAAGGGCCTGACAAGGAAATTAATTCTGAAGTAGCACATCCTGAAATAATTCACTACAACTGTACTAACTGAATTTTCATACTCTAGGGAAAAACATGCAATCCCATAAATTGAGCCCTACATTTTAAAAACAATGTTAAGGTACTTTAACACATTCTGAGAAAGGCAACAAAGCTGATGAAGGAGCTGGAAGAACTGTCCTCTGAGAAGCAGCTGGGGGCACTGGTTTTGTCTAGTTTGAAGAGGAGGCTGACAGGTGACCTCAGAGAATCATCGAATGGTTTGGGTTGGAAGTGACCTTTAAATTCATCTACTTTCAACACCTGCTATGGGCAGGAATATCACTCACTAATCCAGGTTGCTCAACACCCCATCCAACCTGGCCTTGAACATTTCCAGGGATGGGGCATTCACAACTTCTCTGGGCAACGTGTCCCAGTCTTCACTCTGAGTAAAAGAATTTCTCCCTAGCATCTAATCTAAATCTGTCATCTTTAACCTTAAAATTGTTTCTCCTTGTTCTATCACTATCTGCCTATATAAAAAGTAATTTTCCCTATTTTTTAATTGGCCCCCTCTTAGTGGTGGAAGGGTACAATGAAGCCTCTCCAGAGCCTTCTCTTCTCCAGGCTGAATAACCCCAGTTCACTCAGCCTGTCTTCATAGAAATAGGTCAAAGTTCTCTCCCTTCTCAATTTATGTTATAAAAATATTTGGAAAATTTGAAGTCTCGAGATTTGTAACCCCAGATTTCCTCTGGTGTTAACTGGTGTTCTGGAGCCAAACACCCCAATATAGCACTTTCAAAATACACTCAAGATCTCAACCTGCCCTTTGCTAGCATTTTTAATCACATAGTAAAACAAACATACACATACAATACATATCTTATACTCTTCTGTGATTGTCCCCTTAATGATGACCTAGGAAAGCAGCTTCAGTCATTTTTAAGAGGTCACTTTTAATTTTTCTTTTCTGTGTTGCCTAGCATTAATTTAGAGGACAATTCCACAGTGTTTCATTAATCCATCATTTAAATGCTCAAGGCACCACAAGAGCAGAGAGTAGGACTCTTGAGTTTTAAGGCTGTTTGAGAGACAGCTCCCATGAGCTGGAGTAACAAAAACATCCCAAGAGGAACTTGGTAAATGTATGTGTACCTGTCTCTGGCCCTTTTATAAATACATGCTGTGGCATGCACATAATTGCTTAAGTTACAAAATTCTCTATGAACTGGAAAACTCTGAACTCCTTCTTTCAAAGGACTAATATACTGGTGCTGCTTTAAAATAAAAGGGAAACATATTTAGTTTACTAGTTCATTTGAGAGAAAGATACAGAAACTTGCTTGTTTTTTACAAGTGATGTCCCTATCTCCTCTTAATGTTGTACTGCGCATTAAAGTGGTCCTTTTTTGAGGAAATCTGATAGGTAGGAAAAAGGAAAGGAAGAAGTTTTGCTGCAGCCACAGTAGACTATTTGAGAAGAGATTTGAATGTGGTGTTTACACTCCTTGAGAGAAGGGATTTTGGCGTGATGTTTATGCTGCTCCTGTCTATGCATGACTTATTTCCGTGTTCTATATATCCCTGAAACCCAGCACACATGAATCTAGCAGATGCTGGCCATGAATGTTGGAACCCAGAACATCCCTCTGGCTGCCCTGGGTGATCCGAGACCCCAGCAAGGGACTCAGAGACCCTGGCATGAGGCCAACAACAAGAATGGCTTTGATTTTAGTCCATGGGAAAAATTACCAACTCTATATGAAGAATTACAAGTGACAAAAGTTTAATATATAGATTTCAAGTCTCACGGGGTGCAAATGTAAAATTTTTAAGATTTTAAGATAAAGGCATGAGTGGACAAGATGGAGGAATTTGGGAGTTTCCTTGTCCTTCTTCTTGTTCTCCATCTTCTGCCTGGGTGGTGGCACTTTTGGATTGGTTTAGAATAGAAGTTGACTGTCTAACATAGGTGATAGGTATTGGTATGTAATTGTAAATATGAAAAACGTAATATGTATTATAAAAAATAAGCATCTCCTTGGGGGAGGCAGTCAATGTCTGACTCAGCTGCTGTGAAGACCTCGGCAGGGCAGAGAAAAGAATGTAAAAGATAACAGAAAATAAACATCAAGAGAAACAGCAGGCAACGGACTCCTGACCTTTCTTCTGACGTGGGGCTTGGGGAAAAAAGACTTTTCATCATAAATCTCGGGGTTCTGCCAGCAGCAGACCCCGACACATGAATACCAAACGTTTATGGTAGCTTGTGTCTTGGGGTGATTTATGTTAGTCTACTCCCTGATCCTCTGCTTTATGCCCAAAAATGGTTGCTGTATCTGTAAGGTGGGTCTGGGGGAAGGGGGAGCCTTGGGCTTGTTGGCGGGTTTTTTCAAGGCGTCACTCCCCAGGCATCCGGGGAGTGTGGTGTGGTCTTGGTTGTTGTTTGGCTCGCTTGTTTTCTGTTCGTCCAGGCAAGAAGCTTTTTCCCTTCCCTGGCCTTGGAGAAGCTGCAGCAGCAGTCCTTTGGCAATTTTCCAGGTGAACGGGACAGTTTGTGTAGTCCGAGACCAGAGAGAACGGGATATGCCGGAGAAGGGTTGGTCTGTTGGCATCGGCGGGAGAGAGGGGCCACTCCTTTCAGCCCCACACCTCGGAGAAACCCGAGTCGGAGAGAGAAGGCACACTGAGCCCAACTGCTCCATCTGCTGTGGAGAGGGGATCAACGCTGGAGAGTCGCCAGCTGCTGCGTGAATCTCCTGTTGTTTTTTGGGGTGTTTTTTTGTTTGTTTGGGG
>VYXD01011968.1:15826-30311 GCA_013397195.1 Hylia prasina | reverse complement strand
TGGACAGGCTGGGAATGGCAATTCCCAAAGGATAAACAGCTGGGAATGGCAATTCCCTAAACATAGGCTGGGAATGGTAATTCCCAAACTGTGGACAGGCTGGGAATGGTGATTCCCAAACCGTGGCCAGGCTGGGAATGGCGATTCCCAAAGGATGGACAGGCTGGGAATGGCAATTCCCAAAACATGGGCTGGGAATGGCAGTTCCCAAACTCTGGATTCCCAAAGCCAGGACAGGCTGGGAATCTCCATCCTTCCCCGGGATGAGAGCTGGGATCCATTTTGGGGTTCCCTGTTCTCGCTCCGTGCTCTGTTCATGTAAATCCCGAGGATTCCTCGCTCTCCTCCTGATTTTCCAGAGTGGTTTTGTTTTTCCTGGCAGGATCCCGGCAGCAGCACCTGGAAATGCCAAATCCGTGGGCACTCTCTCCCCTCAGCACCTTTTCCTTGCTCAGTTTTGGGAGGTTCCCTGTTCTCTCCCAGGTTTTCCAGTGAAAATCCCTGGGATTCTGATGGGGCAGGACCTTCCCGTGGGGAAAACTCTGGATTTGGCCCCAGCAGAGATGTGGGAAGAGGTTCGTCCCCTCAGGAATGGGCAAAGGGGGAGGATGAGCTGGATCCCTGGGATGAGGAGGGATTTGCTTCCCTGTTCCCAAATTCCTCCCCGGCTGCGTTTGTATTCCAGCCAAAAGCCGCTGCAGAGATTTTTTGGGCACCCAACAATTCCTGCCAGACATCGGGAATGACAGCCTAATGCTATTCCCAGGGAAAATCACATTAAAATCAGCTCTCCAAGGGAATTGCTTCCTCTCTGGATCGTTCTGGAAACAAATCCCTGTCTGCTGGCTCCGGGCTGGAATGCTGCAATCTCAGCCTCCCCAAGGCCATTTCAGGAGTGAAATTCCATGTGCAGGAAGCTGAGGAATTGCCACGGGATTTGGGGTTTTGCTGGTCCAAAACCCAGCACACAGAGCCTGTGAATTCCCAGGGAATCACACTGGAATCGTCTGCCTTCCTCCATGCAGGGAAAAATCCAAAACAATTCCCCCACCAGATCATTTTTCCCGGGTTTTCATCCCTTTTAAGTGAGAATCCTGAACTTTTCCAGGATTGAGAAGACGCTGGCTAAAATTACAATTAAAAAATTGCAATTTTAATTTGTAAAATTACAATTAAAAACTGGACAGGGATGGGCTCAGTGCTGCCAGGGATCTTTTCCCACCTCAGTCATTCCAGGGATGCAGAACCCTCCATTCCCATTTCCTGGGCCCAGCTCAGCTCCAGGTTTTTTACCAGGTCAGAAATCCACGGATCTGCTTTTCCCTCCCTGAAAACGTGCTGGAAAAATCCGAATGCCATCGATTGCCACGAATTAATTCCATGGAAATGCCTCTGACTCCTGTCAGGAGCCAGGCACAGACACGTCGGGAAATAAAATCATTCCAAGTGTGGGACGTGGGGCCGTCAGCCCCGTCTGGCACCCGGCATATGGGGCTGGAAAAAAACGGGACAGGGATGCAAACAGGACGCTCTCATTAATTCTGGGAATGCATAATTAATTAATTACCCTGCCCAGGGGAGCTGCTGTCACCACGGCTCCGGGTGAAGCAGGAATTGTGCATGGGATTTGTGCTGCCTGGCTCCTGGAATGGGGAATTGTGCACAGGATTTGTGCAGAATTGGGAATTGTGCATGGGATTTGTGCTGCCTGGCTCCTGGAATAGGGAATTGTGCAGGGGATTTGTGCAGAATCAGGAATTGTGAATGGGATTTGTGTTCCCTGGCTCCTGGAATGGGGAATTGTGCACAGGATTTGTGCAGAATTGGGAATTGTGCATGGGATTTGTGCAGAATCAGGAATTATGCTTGGGATTTGTGTTCCCTGGCACTCAGAATGGGGAATTGTGAATGGGATTTGTGTTCCCTGGCACTCAGAATTGGGAATTGTGCATGGGATTTGTGTTCCCTGGCACTCAGAATTGGGAATTGTGCAGGGGATTTTTGTTCCCTGGCTCCTGGAATGGGGAATTGTGCATGGGATTTGTGCAGAATCGGGAATTGTGCTTGGGATTTGTGTTCCCTGACACTCAGAATGGGGAATTGTGAATGGGATTTGTGTTCCCTGGCTCCTGGAATGGGGAATTGTGCACAGGACTTGTGCAGAATTGGGAATTGTGCATGGGATTTGTGCTGCCTGGCTCTGTTGTTCCTCCTGGATGCAGGAATTGTGCCCAGGATTGCTGCCCCATCCCTGGAAGCGCTCCAGAGCTTGGAGCACCCTGGGATAGTGGAAACTGTTCCTGCTCATGGCAGAGCTTGGAATAGGACGAGCTTTAAGTCCCTCCCAACCCCAACCATTCCACGATTCTTAGTTTTGCTGGGAAAAGCCAGGAGAGCAGAAATTCATTGAGGCCTTGGAGGGGGTTGTATCCTTTATTTTTTCCACTGGATTCTCCGGAGAAAACCTTGGTGGGATTCACCTCCGAGGGAGGAAAAGCCCCAGATCTCCCTCTGGAATATAAACCAGGAATCCCCTGGAGCAGGGGGGGGCTGCAATCCTGGATCTCCCATCCCAGGGAGATGCACCGGGATCATAAACCCCAAACCCAGCCGAGCAGAGAGGATCCACGGAAGGTGAAGGGAAAGCTCTTCCCTGAGAATTCCCAGGTCACCGCACTTCCAGGGCTGGGCTGTGCTGGCATCCAGGGTCAAATCCCGACGGGAATTCCTCGTTCTCTCCCACCCCCCCAGGCCAGCGCCGCTCACTCCCAGCTCTCCCCAAGGGCTGCCGCTTTCCCGGTTGGAAAAAGCGCCGCGGGTCCATCGCAGGCTGACACATCCAATCTTTGGGATGGCTCAGGATCAGGGAGAGGGAGGGATCCGGGGCCAGCTTCACCCTCGGTGACTTTCCAGGGAATGCCGGGCACATCGAGGATTCAGCGTCGCGGGATTGCAGCGGGAGAGGGAAGGCAGGAACCCGGAGCGTCCCACGGGGTTATCCAAACAACGGGGCGGGAATGAACCCTCCAGGAAAACCAGGAGTGGGGTGAGGCATTCCAGGTGAGAGAGGAGCTGGATTAAATGTATCCCAGGTTATACTTTGGGATAAAATACGGGATAAAATACGGGATAAAATACAGGGTAAAACCGATCCTGTATCCCAAAGGTGGATTCTTGCACGCATCCTTCCTTCACATCCTTTGGTATCCAGCAGCTGGAATTCCCTTTATTCCGTGGATCTCATTGAATAGTCACAGCTGGAGCCTGAACCAGAATTTCCAGTTTATTTTTTATTTCTTGTTTTATTTAATTTTTATCTTATCCCAAATCAAATGTCCTGGGAATGAATCAGGGGAATGGAATCAGCGCTGGCTGCAGTTCCAAGGAGCAGGGAAAGGCGCTGGGAATTGGGAATTGCAGGTTTTCAGGATGCTGCTGGTGGATCAAGGCTGGGCCAGGACTTGGTGTCACAGGGAATGTTTGGATCCCAGGGATAATCCCATCCCAGGGAACTGAGAGCTGCCTTTGACTGGGAGTTAAAGAGGGAAGGCGCAAAAATTCCATGCATGCCCTGCTCTTACCCCAACATCAATCCATGGATAAATCCTGGGATAAATTCCACACTTCAGGCACATTCCTGGGTTTTTCCTCCCTTGGAGAGCAGCCAGGAGAGATCCCAAAGCCAGAGGATTCCATAATACCCCTGCTGAAACCCAGGAGTGCCCAGTGAAGCCCATGAATCCCCATCCCTCTGAGAATCCCACCATCCCACCTGGAATCTCCCTTTGGAATTGCTGTCTCCCAACGCCGCTTGTCCAAACTGAATCCATGATTTCCACCCTCCCCAATTAAACCCATTTTTCATGGAATAAAAAGTGAATCCCTGAAGGAAGCTGCTCCTGTATCCCAAAGGTGGATTTTTCCACACCTCCTTCCTTCACATCCTTTGGTCTCCAGCAGCTGGAATTCCCTTTATTCCGTGGATCTCACTGAATATTCACCGCCGGAGCCTGAACCAGAAATTCCAGTTTACTTTTTATTTATTATTTTATTTCATTTTTATTTTATCCAAATGATTTTTTTTCCCACCTCCTGAAGGTCAGGTGGGCACCAGGCAAATTTTCCACGGTCTTCCCGTGGGTGGGTTGTTGTGGTGTTGTTTTTTTTTCAGCAGAGCAGAGGCAACATTTGGAACCCTTGGATGAATCAAAGGAAAAGCTGAATCAGCTGGAATCCTGAAGGATTGTCTGTCGAGGCATTAAAAATGTCACTCAATCCCTGGGGGCTGAGGGATTGGGGTTGGAATGTGTGAAAAAAAAAAACCCACAAAAAACCAACAGAAAGGGATTTGGGGAGTGTCGGTGCTGTCTGGAGCTTCCTGGGAAGGGCTGGCTGGGAGGACAGATTTTCCCGGGAATTTGTCAGTCTTTGTGGAAGGATGACATGTTTTGATGGGACGTGTGCAGGGACGTTGGCAGCTCAGCTGGCTCCTCAAAATCCCGCTGCCAGGCTGCCAGGAAAAGCCCAGGAATGGCGCTGGGGGTTCAGGGAAAAGCCTGAGCGGAGCTGCCGAAGGCACAGAGCGGGTCTGAGGAAAGGTTTTTTGGGATGGGGAGGGAATCCCATGGAGCAAAGGCTGCGTGGATCTGGGAGTGATGATCTGCAGGAGCTGCTGCCAGAAAAAAACTCCCTGGGCTGGGAAAAGAGCTCCTCCAAAGCAGCATTCCCGTGGCACCCAAGTCCCCTGGGAGATGCTGGCTGGAAAGGGGATTTTCCTGGGAATTGGGGCAGTGAGACCTTTCCTAAATTTGCTCCTTTAAACACGATGGATTGCAGCATTACCAACGGGAATGTTGGATGGGCTGGCTGGAATTCCTGTTCTCTGGGAATTGGGATCCCAGTCCTGACCTGGGGGAGTGGGAATAGAGGTGGGATTGGTCTGGGGCGTGTGGAAAACAAGGCCCAGGTTTATCCACCTCTTTTCCAGGCTCCGTTCCCTCCAGATAAAACTTCCCTCGCTTAATTCCAAGGATTTGATCAAATTCCATGGAAAGAGGAGAGAAAAGCTCTTTGCTCTGCCCGAGCCAGGGTTTAGCTCCTTCCCAGAAATCCGAATTTATCAAAATACCTTTTTCTTTCCAGGGCAGATTTTCCTGCCCCAGCCTTGAGCTTTCCAGTCATCTCCCACTCCGGAGCTTCCAGGAGGGATCATTTCAGGTGGGAAACAGGGAATCACAGCCCAGCTCACACCAAAGCAAGGGGAAAAGTTCATTTTATTCGGGAATGAGTTGAAGCTGGCTGTGCTGGGGTTTGGAATGTGGGGTGGGGCAGGTGGGCACTGCCTGATGCTGTTATTTACCCACGGCCCCAGGCAGGCTCTGGGTGCATCCCGAGAGTTCCTGGGGTTGGGAACGTGAGTGTCACGTCCAGAATAAACAGATTGATGGAACTACTGAAACTGGGAAGAATCCTCCAGGACTGAGGCACAAACAGCACCCTGGTAACTGCACCTGTCAGGAGGGGACTGAGCCGGGTTTAATTCCTGGAAAGGCAGTTTTGAGTCCAGACTTATACTCGGAGGGGATTGAGCCGGGTTTAATTTCTGGAAAGGCAGTTTTGAGTCCAGACTTACACTCAGAGGGGGTTGAGCTCTGTTTAATTTCTGAAAAGTCAGCTTTGAGTCCAGACTTACACTCGGAGGGGACTGAGCCGGGTTTAATTTCTGGAAAGGCAGTTTTGAGTCCAGACTTACACTCAGAGGGGACTGAGCCGGGTTTAATTCCTGGAAAGGCAGTTTTGAGTCCAGACTTACACTCAGAGGGGACTGAGCTCTGTTTAATTCCTGGAAAGGCAGTTTTGAGTCCAGACTTACACGTGGAGGGGATTGAGCTGGGTTTAATTCCTGGAAAGGCAGTTTTGAGTCCAGACTTACACTCGGAGGGGACTGAGCTGGGTTTAATTCCTGGAAAGGCAGTTTTGAGTCCAGACTTATACTCGGAGGGGATTGAGCCGGGTTTAATTTCTGGAAAGGCAGTTTTGAGTCCAGACTTACACTCAGAGGGGGTTGAGCTCTGTTTAATTTCTGAAAAGTCAGCTTTGAGTCCAGACTTACACTCGGAGGGGACTGAGCCGGGTTTAATTTCTGGAAAGGCAGTTTTGAGTCCAGACTTACACTCAGAGGGGGTTGAGCTCTGTTTAATTTCTGAAAAGTCAGCTTTGAGTCCAGACTTACACTCGGAGGGGACTGAGCCGGGTTTAATTTCTGGAAAGGCAGTTTTGAGTCCAGACTTACACTCAGAGGGGGTTGAGCTCTGTTTAATTTCTGAAAAGTCAGCTTTGAGTCCAGACTTACACTCGGAGGGGACTGAGCCGGGTTTAATTTCTGGAAAGGCAGTTTTGAGTCCAGACTTACACTCAGAGGGGGTTGAGCTCTGTTTAATTTCTGAAAAGTCAGCTTTGAGTCCAGACTTACACTCGGAGGGGACTGAGCCGGGTTTAATTTCTGGAAAGGCAGTTTTGAGTCCAGACTTACACTCAGAGGGGGTTGAGCTCTGTTTAATTTCTGAAAAGTCAGCTTTGAGTCCAGACTTACACTCGGAGGGGACTGAGCCGGGTTTAATTTCTGGAAAGGCAGTTTTGAGTCCAGACTTAACCCAGGAACAGACACAGACTCTCCCCAGGCCACCAGCCCTGACATCACAATGATGGGGTTACAGCACATTTCATGGGGTGGGAAGGTGGAAATGTCACATTGATTCCTTCCCAAAATGTTTTCCTAATCTTGGCTTTTTATCCTTCCTGGCTGTGTTTGAAGGGCTCCTGCCTGTCCTGGCTCCCTGGGATGGCTTAATGACAGGAAAACAAAGCAAAGGCAGCACCCAGCACTTCAGAACCCATTCCCAGAGCAGTGCTGGCACCTTTTTTTTGCATGAAACTCTGAAGAAATCTCGTTTTCCTTTCAGAAATCCCCTTGAAGAATTCCCAGTGCTCCCCAGCTGAGCTGTTTGCTGCTCGGAGCTGATCCCAGCAGTGCAAAGCAGCCTTAAACCCAGCTTAAGGAGGGAATGAGAGCTGGCTTGGTGTTGGTTTGCATCGCTAGAGGGGTGCAGAGCCTGGAAATCATTTCCTGGAGGACCCAAAGCGGTCCCAAACATCAGATCCAGCAGGACACCACGAGAGCTTGGCACTTCCAGCTGGGAAAAGCAGGGAAGAGCCCTCTGTGTACATTTCTTGGAGCTGCTGGGGCTCCACACGGTCCTTTTGCACGAACTGAGCTCTCCCTGATGTCCCCAAGTCCTCCAGGGGACCCTGCAGTGCCAGGCCATGCCCTCCTTGATGTCCCCAAGTCCTTCAGGGGACCCTGCAGTGCCAGGCCGTGCCCTCCTTGATGTCCCCAAGTCCTCCAGGGGACCCTGCAGTGCCAGGCTGTGCCCTCCTTGATGTCCCCAAGTCCTAGAGGGGACCCTGCAGTGCCAGGCCGTGCCCTCCCTGATGTCCCCAAGTCCTCCAGGGGACCCCGCGGCGCCCGGCCGTGCCCCTCAGACCTTGCTGGTCTGCATGTGCCCGTTGAACTCCACGTTCCTCTGGGGCAGCATGGACTCCTGCAGGCGGCTGCTGTTCTCCTGCCTGTGCTCCACGGGGTCCCCGTCCTCCGCCCCGTCACCCTTCCGCAGGCAGAGAACCTTCCGGAAGCTCTGCTTGAAGTTGTCGGAGAGGAAGCCGTAGAGGATGGGGTTGGCGCAGCTGTTGGCGTAGGACAGCACCACCATGAAGAAGTAGAGCCCCTCCAGGACGGGGTCGGCGGGCAGGATGAGGATCAGGTTGACGATGTTCATGGTGTAGAAGGGCAGCCAGCAGAAGACGAAGACCACCACGATGATCACCACCATCCTGGTCACCTTCCGCTCCGAGCGGCGGCGCCGCGTGGAGCCCACGCGGATCCCCGAGGACTTGACCTTGACCACGATCAGCAGGTAGCACAGGCAGATGACCAGCAAAGGGCCGAAGAAGCCCAAGGCCGACGTGTAGATGATGAACGCCGCCGACCACACGTTGACCGGCTCCGGCCAGTTCATGTTGCACGTCTGGAAATCCTCCTGCACGTCCGAGAAGACGATCACGGGCAGCACCACCAGGAAGGAGAAGGTCCAGACCGTGGCGCTGATCAGCTTGGCCACCCTGGGCCGCCTCCACTTGGTGGATTTGATGGGGTGCACCACGGCCAGGTAGCGGTCCATGCTCATCACCGTCAGGCAGAAGATGCTGGTGAACTGGTTGATGCCGTCCACGGTCATCACCAGCCGGCAGAGGAAGGAGCCGAAGGGGCGGTAGGGGATGGCGTNGTAGGAGATGGCGTTCTGGGTGGCCAGGAAGGGCAGCCCCAGCATGAAGAGCACGTCGGCCACGGCCAGGTTGAGGATGTAGATGTTGGTGACCGTTTTCATCTTGGCGTGGCGCAGCACCACGTAGATGACCAGGGCGTTGCCGCTCAGCCCCACGGCGCACACCAGCAGGTAACAGACGGGGATCAGCACCTTGTGGATGTACTGGAACGGGGGAGGCGCCGGGAACGTCCCGTTCCCCGTCACGTTGGGCAGCGGCAGCAGCAGGGAGGAGTTGGCCTCGCCGGGAGCGGCGTCCGTGCTGAACGTGCCGGGAAAGTACAAGGGATCCATGATTTTTTGTATTTTTTTTTTCTTTTTCCCTTCTCTCCGTGGTTTTCCTCTTAGGAGAGGTTAAACTCCGTGGGCATCTTGTTCCTAGAAGGAAAAATTCAAAGTTCAAAAATTCAAAGTTCAAAAATTCAAAATTCAAAAAATTCAAAATTCGAAAAATTCAAAGTTCGAAAATTCAAAGTTCAGAAGTTCAAAGCCTCAAGGGAAAGAGAGATGGGAAGAGTGAATTCAAAGCGGACTTTGACAACCGCTTCCCTCCTCTCTTCTGTTCGGGATTTGGGCTGGAATTATTCAGCCAGGGAGTGGGATGGGATCAATTCCCAGCAAAGGAATCGCTCCATGGGAGGATCCCAGCGCTCGTCCCAGCAGATCCAGGGTTCTGATTCATTTTCACAGCACCCAGGGCTGGCTCTAACTGATGGATTTTCCCCTATGAGGGTGGAGAGGCTCTGGAATAGAATTCCCAGAGAAGCTCTGGCTGCCCCTGGATCCCTGGAAGTGTCCAAGGCTGGGTTGGAGCAGCCTGGGATGGTGGAAGGTGTTGGGCTTGGAACTGGGATCAGGGGAGGAAATAAAACTTTCCATAACAATGGAAAACCCTCAGAAAAAAAATCCCTGAGCTCCAAGAGAGAAAGAATCATGTCTGAGACCTTCCCCACCAGGTCAGGGTGTGTGCACAGAGAAGGGAAGGAATAAACCCCTTTTTTCCATCTCTCAGGATTACTTTTGGTTTTCCTGCATCCTCTCCTCTCACCCCGAACTGTTTTTTAATCCAAAAAAAATCCCTTTTCCCTGCAGGAAATCCAAGCTGCAGTGGGCAGCCCCAGGACAGCTGAGCAGATTGGAAGCTGGAATAAATTTTACCAGCCATTCTGAAAAAAAGGTGGAGAATTTCCAAGGCCGCTTCCCCGCGGCGCGCTTGATTCCCAGGAACATTTTTCCATATATTTTTTTTTTGCCGGAGTGGGGCTGACGGCAGGTGTTTATCAGGTGGAAAAGCTTGGACACATCANCGTCCCGGCGTAGGCAGAGCTCAGCCAAGACTGTGCCCTTTATAAATTAACCAGGAGTGGGTCAGAGCTTGGATAAAATAACACAGGAAAACTCCAGCGCTTGGAAAAAATAACACAGGAAAAGTCCAATCCTGGCTNCCCACGGCAGATCCCGGCGAAGGTGGGAGAAACACCCCCAGCGATTCCAGGTGACGATCACATTCCCATCACAACCCCGGGGGTGTTTGGAATCACAAACACCCAGCCCACACCTCCTGGAAAAAAAAAACCAAAACGAACCTCCCTGTCTCCAGGAGCCATCCAAAGCCACCTCCGTGGTGGCTGGGATTTTTCTCCTGGGGTGAGAAAACCTGGGAGGAGAGGAGGAGTCCCTGCGGCTCCCGGGAGGAATCGCGAATGTGCCGAGCCGCTTTNATTCTGGGAGAAGCCAAAGTTGGGACCCCTCATCCTCGGCTGGGAGGGGTTTGGAAATTCCCATTTTCCTGCTGACACCCCACTGGGATCGCTGAAGGGAAGAAGAGGAAGGAAAAATGCTCGGGATGAGGCAGTCAAGGTTTATAAACCCATAATCCATGGAGCTGCGTCCTTGGGATGGGTGCTGGGATTGGGAATGGCCCAGTGGCGCTGGGATTGGGAATGTTCTTCCCAGATGAGCACAGCACGTCCAGGCTGGGCCCAAAAAACCCGATTTTCCATCTGAGCCTGGAAAAAATTTGGAGGGCATGGAAAGAAGCAGCTCTGGAACTCAGCAGGGAAGGTCAGGAGGGGCAGCCATGTGTGCCTCATCCCCTAAAAAATGGGGAAGGACACTTTTCCAAAGTCTCTTTTCCCACAGTGCACATCCTTGGATTGGGGGGCTGGAGGAATTCCAGAGTAACTTCAATCCTGGTCCTTCCACCACCTTTGGAGTTCGGGCCTTGGAAAGAGGAGCTCTTTTCTTTGGATCCTTCCAATCTCTTCTCCCCCTGGAGAAATCCTCCAGCCCCAAATCCCTGTTTGCAGGGGGCCTCGGGCTCTCCCAGCCATCCATTGGCATTCCAGAGGTTTTCCATGAAGGCCTTGGGTGTGTTTTCCTTGGAGAGGAGCCTCCAGGTTCCCTGGGCAGAGCTGTGCCAGACTTTCCCTGGATTCAGGGACCCTTGGTCACCTCAGCGCTCCGGGGCCCTTCCTGCGGGTTTTTTGGGAATTTTCACTTTTCCCGCTGGATTTCTTTCCTTGGGATGAGCTGTACGATATTCCCTGCCAGGCTGAGCGGATTGAGAAGGGAATCCTGAATCCTGGAATGGTTTGGGTGGGGAGGGACCCTCAAGCTCATCCCTGAGCACCTCCCCTTATCCCAGATTGCTCCAAGCCCGGTCCAGCCTGCGTGTGGACAATTCCAGGGATGTCCCTGTGCCTTTCCCGAGGGGAAATTCTTTTCCCAAGGCTCTGATGCAAAACCTCCCAACTCCTCCCTGCTGCTCCCAGCACCAGGAAGGAATTTACTCCATCTGGACCTTCCCTGTTCCCAGGATTTGATGTCCCAAAGTCCCCCAGGTCTGCAAACCCAGCCCAGATCCCCATTCCACGTTTTCTTCCCTCAGCCTTTGCCAGAATTCTGGGATTTGTCCTGGAAAAACCAGCCCAAAAGCCCAGAGCAGGTGTAAATCCATGTTTTCCTGGCTGCCTTGGATGAGCACAGGGAATTTCTCCCCCTGTCCAGGTGACAATTTGTCCCTCAGCTCCTTTTGTCACCACCCCAACCTCCAAGGGTGATTAAAGGTGATGATTAAAGGTAATTAAGACGCGCTGATTGATCCCTCACAGCCTTGTTTGGCGTTCTTAATTAATGGATTAATAACGAAGAAGCCTCCAGGGGATTTCCTCTCATCCAGTTTTTTATTCCCTTTTATTTCCCACCCCTGCCCTGGGATTGTCCATAAATTCCGGGGTTTTCTGCTTCAAACTGAGGAGCTGGAAACATAAAGCTGGAATAATCCCGGATAGAATTCCAAGTTTTTACAGAACAGCATCCTGGAAAAAAAAATCAGCATCCACAGCAGCTGAATATATCTCCGTCCCTGCCTCCCAAAAAATTTCAGGGAATAAATAGCAGAGGTGTTATGGTGTTAGAATTTCACATTTGTGAAAACTCCTAAATAAACCTGGGTGGGAAAAAAAAAAAAGAAACAAACCCGGGGATTAACAGAACAGCGACTGAAAAATCATCCCAACCTAAGGGATAAAGAAAAACAAATATCTAAAATCGAATTAAAAAATTTTTAATTTAAAATTAAAAATGCCCAGACGGATCAAGGCTGAAGTTTTCCCTGGCTCTGGTCGCAGCAGGAAAGCAAAAATAAATCCATGGAGAGCATTGCATGAGAGCGGGGCAGGGATCAGGCAGGAATTGCAGCAGGAAACCTGATTTTCCAAGGCTGGATTGGATCCTGCTGCCTGTTTGCCTCTGGAATCGTCACTCCCTCATCCGCAGTTAATTGCTGGGAATGGAATTACAGCGCCAGGACGGCAGATCGCTGCTTCCAGCGCCAGGATAATTCGGGAGAACACACCCAAGGGGCAATCCAGGCTTTTCAAACGGTCTTGGGAGGAAAAAACACCGGGAGAACTCTCCAGGAATTGTCTCCCGGCGGCAGAACTCCCATCCCCGGCAGTTGGCCGCAATAAATTCCTGGGGGATTTGATGATTTTTCCCTTCTGGAGGGGAAAAAAATCCCTTCCCTTTTGGAGATTTTTCCCTTCCCGGAGAGCCCGTGGGGCCTCGTTCCTTGGATTTGGGGTGTCTGGAGCAGGGAGGAGAGGGAAGGAGCCGGGGAGACCTGGCAGAGCAGCTCCGGGATAACTCAAAAATCCCGGGAAAACTGGGTGGGAGCAGCGGGGAAATGCAGCATCACCCCGAGAGCCGCCGCAGCTCCCGAGGGATAAAAATGTTCTGGACCCGTCCCACAGAGCAGGGAGAGCTCGGCTTTCCCATTCCCAGCCCTTTTAATTCCCAGTTAAAAAAACCGCAGGGATCGGCTCAGATTCTCCCGAAAAGGACTTTTTTCCTTGTACAAATCTGCCTTTGGTGCTTCTCAGGGGGCGTTTGTTGCCCCAAAAAAACCAAACGAGAAAACAAAACTTTCCCACATGAAATTTCTCCTCTGCTTCCACTCTCTGAACTGGGACTGAACAGCAGTCAGCCAAATTCCACGTTCAACAACCCCTTCCCACTTTTAACCCTAAAAATGTTACATTTTGGGATTGTACTTTCACCGCCTTGTTACCCCTCAGCTCATCCCGGGGTTTCCCAGAGCGCCTGAGAAGCTGCTCCTGTTTTTAGGAGCAAACAATTCACAGAACAACCCAGAAAACCAAATATTTGCTGAATCCTTTTTTTTTGTTTTTCCTCCCCAAACACGTTTAGGTCGTGCTCAGGGATTGCTGACTTGGGCTGAGCTGCTCCTGCCACACCAACACTCGTGGAAAGCAAAAGCTGCTGGGTTTGGTCCCAGGTTTAAACCGGGTTTGGTTCCAGGTTTAAACTGCGTTTGTTGCCCCAAAAAAACTGTGTTTGCTCTGGATTTAAACTGAGCTTGCTCCTGGATTCAAGGTGGGTTTGTTCCCAGATTTAAAATGGGTTTGCTCCTGGATTTAAAGTGGGTTTGCTCCTGGATTCAGAGTGGGGTTTTGTCCGGATTTAAACTGGGTTTGGTCCCAGATTTAAAACTGGATTTGCTCCCGGATTTAGGGTGGGCTTGCTCCTGGATTTAAGGTGGGTTTGATCCGATATTTAAATTGGGTTTGGTCCCATATTTAAGGTGGGTTTGGTCCTGGATTTAGGGTGGCTTTGGTCCCAGATTTAGCCTGGGTTTGCTCCCGGGTTGGAGCCTCTCCAGGCAGAGCAGGGTGTGGATCTCCATCCCTGTTCTCCTGCTGGGGTGGAGCTCCCAAACCGGCCCCAGCTCCAAACCCGGGGCCTTTTCCCCAAAGGTTTCATTTCCTCCTTCCCTCGCCGCAATCCAGGGACACGCGGGGATTTCGGGGACACTCCAGGGGGGTGGAGGAGCCCAATCCCAGCCTGTGGCTGCTCCAGGCTGAGGGAGGGCAGGAACAGCCCCGGGCCCCACGCGGGAAGGAGCTCGGGGGGGAAAAAAATTCCAGGATTTGTGGTCTCCGGCTTGGATCCATGCCGCTCTCACTCCTGCAGCCCTGGTGAGCGTCCCCAGGAGCCGGGGGTCCCTCAAGCACCCCCAGACGGGTCCCAGCAGCCGGGGGGGGTTTCACCCGGGGGGTCTCCTCCTCCCCAGAGCGACAAAAAGTCTCTGGCTGAGCCCAAACCACCCGAGCCCGGCTGTTCTTTCCCCGCTCTTCCCTGCCAAGCTCGGGGCACTGGGGACAGGCCGGGAGCTGCAGGGACAGCCCAGCCCCACGCTGACCCCCGCCGTGTCCCCTTGACCTTGACCCTCCCCCTCTCGCTGTCCCCCCGCAGGGCTCAATCCCCGAGGAGCATCCCGAGCTCCAGCCGGGCTCTGCCACATCCCCGCGGTGACAGCGGCCCCGGGCTGCGCCCCCGCAGGTGCCATCGGTGTCCCTTTCGAGCTGCCCCGGCCACGCTCGGGCTGCTCCAGCCTCGAACGCGGCATCGGCCCCACGGCCGGGGGACCCCCCTGGGCACAGGGAGGGGACACACGCACGAGCCCGGGCAGGATTGGTCACCCCGCTGCCCAAAGGGACCCCCCTGGGCATCCCCGGGCAGGATTGGTCACCCCATTGTCCCCCCTGGGCATCCCCCGGGCAGGATTGGTCACCCCATTG
>VYXD01011951.1:83985-101338 GCA_013397195.1 Hylia prasina | reverse complement strand
GGCTTTCCCCGCCTCTCATGTTTAGTAATTCAGACCTTTAATAACAGCCACTCAGAGCCCAACGCCGTGTTTATATTTTACATTCGCCCCATGTGCTTTTGTGGTTCAATATGATTCTTCTTTCTCGCTCTCTCGCTTTTTTTTTTTTTTAAATTTTCTTGGCAAACCCACAGGGCCCCGAGATCAAACCCAGGCTGTGTGAGGAGAGGAGGGGGAGAGCCAGGCCCCGGCTCCTCTGGCAAGCGCCTAGGCCTCACTCTGCTGCTTGATTTATTTACTAATAACCAAAATGACCCCCCCATCTCCACTCCACCCCTGCCAGCAAAAACAAAACCCTCCTGGGGCTTGAGCAGCATCAGATCTGCTCATAGATTCTCAAACACTCATGTCTTTTAAATAAGGAGCTTATTTTTAATTTATAGCAACTCAAGACTGTAAAGCTGTTCCTTTCATATCTGCTTTTCAGAGGCTTGGGCATTTTTGGTCCCTTTGTCCTTGATTCTTTTCCTTAAAGGAGAGTTGCTTCTAATTTACGTTTCCTGGCACTGAGAGAGCTATAGGAGACACACTCAAAATCTAAACAGCTTTCTTCCTCCCTCTGAACACAAACAGAATTGAATGCATTGAAGATAATCTTATTCACCTTCTTTTTGCTTAATGTGGATGAGGTTTAACAGTGCAGTGTGTCAGATGCTTTTGTCACTGCTTGTATCTTTGACTGTAGTGGGCTGAGGGTGTTTTTTTTTTTTTCCTCTCTTTCATTTAGATTTGGCTTTCAAGACAGAAGATACCACTAGGCAGTACAGGGTCTAGAAAGGAAGTGGTGTGCTCTGCGATTGTGTCATAAGAACGCCAAGTCAAAATTAAAATTAATCCTCTTAAATTGTCTGGAGTAATTCAGTTTTAAACCAGATATTAGTCTACTTAGAAATAAAACAAATGGGCTACTTGATTAGGGGGAGGCAGTAATTTAAAATAGAAAATATTTATGCAGGGATGCGTTTCAAATAAAACTGTGTAGGTTTTCATTAGTGACCATTGTTTTCACCCTGTGGAGAAAAAGGACCGAGCAGCAGGGTACTTCAGAGTAGCAGTGCCAGATTAGCATGTAAACATCTCTGAAACACTACTAGGAAGAGCCTTCACGTGCAAGTGCAGATGGCGTATTTCGTAGTTTGGTTCTAAATTTAATTTGTCACAAAATACTGCACTGCAGCTAATGAAAAGCGTTTTGATTTAAAAAATAACGACTCAGATTATTTATCCTTTTTTTCTTCACCCTCGGCAAAGACAGGCCTTGAATACCAGAAGGAAAAAAAAAAAAAAAAGCTGTAGAAGCTGTAATGAGACTGTTCAGGTGACTGACTGTTTCACAGACCAACAGCACAAGGCTGGCTGGACAAAAAGCAGTAATATGATTTCATGCCTTAAATAGCATATGTTTTTGCACTCGCTTCACAAGATGTGGTCAAGCCGATGATGTCATTGGCCAGAGGACAAGGTGCAGTTAATTTGATTTATTGACCTGGGGTGAGGTGTAGCACTGAAACCTTCTCATAGGGAAACCATTTATCTGAGGACAATTTCCTTTATAGCAGCAATTTAACCACTGCTGAGACTGTAGATATTTTATCCAGCATGATAAAAATGTACATTGCATCTTGTGAACAAAATTTCTTTGTCGCTGGCGTTTTAGTAATTTGTATAGAATGGAATACTGGACAGTGGCCTTGTGCAGTCTTACGGCTGAGCTGGGGTTTATAACGCTGTGTTCGGGTATTTACACGCCAAAATACAGATGTATTTCTCTCAAACATGTATCTGTGTGCCTGTGTTGCAGCTTAAAATTTTACTGGAATGTGCTAGGGATAGAAATGTGTCTTTACCAGTGAAGCCTGTAGGCAACATGTTAGCGTAATGCACCTTTTCCCAAACCTTGGCATCACCTTCACTTGTCTGAAGGTGCCCAGACTACTGTGTTACTGCTCTGTGGGTATTGCTGCTCAGTCTCGAGTGTGTGTCTGAGTCTCAGACTTCTGTGTTAGTTTGTCACAGGTAGGTGTCAGATTTTAAGCTGCTCCTTGGACTATCTTTGTGTATTTTGTGTCAGGGAGTAAAGGAAACTTTCTCTTCTCTATTATCTACCTGGCTGCGGTGAGAATGGAGGATTGTGCTACTGTTACAGTGCTTCCTAATTCTTATCAGGAGAATGTACTCTATTTTGGCTGTCTTTTCAGCTTTTAATTTATTAGAGACAGAAGGAAGTGTCCTCCTGTGAATAGTTCCACTGCCTGATTACATCTACTCAGTTATTAAGGTGATGCTGCATTTTTTATCTTTTCTTTTTTTTCCTTCTCTTTTTCAAAACTGACCAAAACTTAGCAGTCTGACAGCTGGTTGGAAAACAGGCCAGGCTATGCCAGTAGCCATGCTGCTGCATGTGGAGCAGAATTGGGAAGGTGTGTGTCAGGATGATTTTAAAACTGGAGAAGCTAGAGCTTCCTGCTTGCTTCCCAGAAGGAGGGGAGAAAAAAAATCTAAGCTTCCCACCCTGTTATTTAAATAGGAAAAAAAAAAATCATCTCAGGTTTGCTGTCACTATCAATTTCTCCCAAGATTAGCCTGCAGCCCTAATTCAAGCATTAAATGTTAATAGTGGCTCCCTGATGCTGGATGTGGATACCTGGTGAATGCTTGTCTTGGCGAGCGACAGTGGCAGTGCCTGGAGGTGCCTCGTTTGACGGGATCGGTGAGGTTGCCTTCACCTTGGTCTCTCTGTTAAACCCAAGGAAGCACCAGCACACTCTGTGTTGGGAGTCCCTTGTGTGTGAAGAAGTGCTGCTCCTGCTTTGGCTTGATCATAATAATTTATTGCCCAGAAAAATGATGTTTGGAATACCGTCGGCACTGAAATAATAGTTGTCAGATTTCAAGCGGTAAATTCCACATTTAGAGTAGCACACTTTTGTTGTTTTCTTTGTATCCAGATGTGTGAGGATGCAGAGTTCTGTAACAAATGCTTTGCCCTTGCTGCCCAGGATGTTTTGGTTGGGTTGATATGTCATCCAGTTTCTTCCTGTTAAATAGGGTGCAAGTCTCTCTTAGGAAGGTTTGTTTACTCTCCTGGTTCTCTGGCAAATTAGCAGTAGTTTTTTGTAGCATGCACTAAGTTTTCATTTGCTTTCCTTAAATTTTGACTCCTGTGGAGTTCAAGATTTCAAAACAGGTTGCAGTGTCATTTTCTATTCCTCATAAACTCTGTTGCCCTCAGGACAATAATTTTGATACTTCTATTTTATTCAGCTGACAATTAGGCAGCCTCTGCCTCTTGCACTTACAGCTTTATTATTTTTATCTTGAGAGAATCGGTGACAGTCCTGGCAAATGACTGTCTTTTTTGACATACGTATTTTGAGTCTCGGTGACAAAGCTGTTGTCAAAAGAAGGTGTTGAACAAAATTAAGTATGACTTGAGCGTCCCAAATGTGATGTGCTTGGCTGTGCTTAAGCTGGAATGTGAATGAAAGACTATCTCATGTTGCTGGATAGACTTACAGCGCTGGCTGTTCACTACTGCAGAGATTTGCTTCTGTGTTAACAAATCCCCCCCTTTTCCAAATGTGCTTCATTGTTACACAGAGCAAGTTAAGTGTGGGAATTGCTGGGCTAAGTGTAGGAGATAAATTTAAGGGAAGATACCGGTCTTGGTTAGGGTGTATTAAATAATTGCTGGCATTTCACATGAAATGATTTTACAATGCCAGTCTGAGGGAAAAAGAATCCGTAGATGTATTTTCCTTTCTATAGCTCTTTGCATTAAATTTCTCGAATTGTGTGAATAGGCCCTCATGCTGCTTCATGTGCACTTATTTTTCTCTATAGAAAAGGAAATAATTACTTAAGATCTCAGTATTATTCCTTTCCCCAGTTTCTTATTTCACAACTATCTAGGAAATATCCACATTTGTTAACTGTATTATATGCGTGAGCTTTATAGTGCATTAGAAAGTCTTTGCAAAAGGAGCTTTTATAGACTGCTGCTGACTAATTGAATTAGTTTAGGGTTAATAACACAGTTGAGTGATGAAGTGTTGATTTGGTGTAGAGGATTTACTGGGTTCCAATCCTGAGTTTGTCACCAATTTTGCTTGCTTTGCTGTTCTGGGCTAAATCTGTGTAATGGGAATTATGGAGCACATTTTCACAGGGGTGTTGCTGGGGGAAAAATTAGCTAATGTTTTCTCGTGTCTCTGAGGGTAAGAGAGCTGTGATTGTTGTGCTTTTACATGCAATCATCCAGGCTGGTGCCCAGGTTGAACTTCACTGAGGATGTTTCAGTGCTGGCACTGTTGGCACACTCCCGTCAGCGATGAAGGCCTCCCGTTGTACAGGCACAGATTACTGTCAGTTCTAACTATGGTGTGATGCAGATCTGCTCCAGGGTATGTGGTTCAGTGACAGCTTAAATCAGCCCCAGCTTCTCCTCATCTCCCTGTGTGTTCCTGCCTCCTTCCCTGCACTGGTGCAGATGCTTGCTGGAGTCCTTTGCTGAGCTAGTTCAGGGAATTAAATTGGCAGAAAACAAGCCTCGCCAAAAATAGTGAATAGGTTTTTTTGTTGGTTTAGCTCTTTGAACTGGCTTACAATGAGATTAGACGAACAACAGTACCAATCAAGGAAGGGGACAAGAAGCACACGTGTTGACCCAAGTCTTCTCATAATTTCATTCTCTCTGATGGCTTTCCTCTTAGCATAAATGGGGACTCATGCTCTCAGCCATGTGATCCTACCACTTACTTGGCACCTGTCCTAGGTTTTAACTGGATTCCAGGGTGCTCCAGGTGAACTTGCTAACCTGGTGGAAAACTAGCTCCAGATCATTTTACGTCTTTATGAAATTGGCTCCACAAAGACCTTCAAGTGCAAGCAAAGGGGGGGCAAGAACCACTGAGTGAAAGTGGGGGAAAGAGAAAGAAGGAAAGGAGAGGAAGCTTCCTCTTTTCAAAAGCAGTAGTGTTCTGGTTAGCTTAGTTATATAGCTTTGCTTTTAGATAGATATAAACCACTGTGAAAATACAGTTGATTGAGTTGATGAACTGAACTTGATATAAAATGGTACTGGCCAAAGGGAAGCAGTGGGAGTGTACAGCTGTGGGCACTATGCTGGACCTTCCCTTTTAGCAGTAGGCTGTACATAGATCCTGAAAGCCACAGATGAAGCTGCACCTAAGTAGAATAATAGCTTGGAAACCAATAGATGCTGAAAATTTGGTGTGGTTTGTACTGTCATAGGTGTGATTGCATTAATGGTGGCAAGGGCAGAAACTCCAATAAAAATAGTGGATGAGACTATTAAGTGGTTTCCATTATTTTAGTGCTGCTTCTAGTGAGACACGTCTCTAGAAAGGACTGTGGCTTTAAAGGACATATCAACAAAAGTACTTGGGAAATTACAGACACCATTACTTCTGCTAAATTCTGGACTGACATCCTTGTAAAGCAACCTTAAAAAAAACCCCACCAAACCCAAGCATAAGTGCTTCAGCCATTTGATATGATCACACCGAGGCAGATTTATCTTTTCTATAAATTGTAATATTGTGACAAGAAACCTTTTGCTCATCATTCCTTTTATTTTTTTCTTCCCAGAAATCTGATTTGGCTGTATAGAGATGAAGTAGCATATATAGTGTGTGTGACACTGTATGATAGGGCATGAAGCTTTGGAAAAGGAAGATATCTGAGATCTGAGTTACTAAATTAGTAAATACAGTTGAAGACTTAAAAATAAGTGTAGAAAAACCTGTTGAATCAGACTGGAGGTGTAGCTTGTATCTTTTTCCTCCTCCTTTCCTTTGAGGGCTGCTAGGAAGTCACCATCTTTTTTGCAGTGAGCTCCTTCGCTGTTTGTTCTCTTTGTCCTTTCGATGATTCAGTTTTATTTGAAAAATACCACGTGACTTAGTAATTTGTGCCTGACCATACCAGTGTGAAGTTGTGGCTTTATACTACTTGGCTGCAGCAGAGGGAGAGGAGTGTACAGTGAATACAGGTAGAAATGATTCACATGTTTGAATCACTCGTTTCTACATTATTAGTTAATACAGTCTACTGAATGGGAAATGAGATTTAAGTTTCTTTCAGGAATTCTGTTGGCAAAGATTCATTTTTAAGTATTCATAATTTTTTTCTTACCTGCTGATCTTTAGTAGGTTATTGCTTTTATTTGAATTTTCAAATGTGAGTTTAAATAGATACTTGAGTTTTTCTAAGGCTGCAGAGAGATGGATATGCCAGTAAATGCTGCCTCCCCTCCCTACCAGCTCCTCTGGGAGCATTTCCCACCCCATCCTCCGATGCATGTACACACACCTGCATGCACATATGCTTTGGGAAAAGTAACAGAGAGCTTGGGCTGGGGACAGCTTCTTCTAGCTCTGACTGTAGTAGTAGAAGCCCTTACTGTTTCTGATTGTTGGTGTTTCCTGTTCCTCTGCACCTGTTAGTGGGTATTTCCATTTGGGTACTCTTTAATCCATTTCATTTAAAATCAGCTGAGCTATTAAAGGCTGTGATCTGAATTGCCTAAAGTAGCCCAGATTATTCAGATCGAAACCTATGAGGGATACTTGGAGTTGCTTTGTCATCACACCTGAGGGTACAGTTCATGTTACACTTAATCCAATTGAAGGGTGGGCTGCTGCCCAAAAGAAAAAGGAACATAAGCATGGTAAGTATTTGGCCATGACTCTGTGGACTGTGGTTCCTTTTGACAGAGACTGTAAAACTCTGTCCTGGCTTCTTGCAGAAATGTGTTGTGGTTGTGTTAGACTGGAGGTAGGAGGGCAGAGGGAACAGTAGCTTTGCACTTGCAACATTTGTTTCTCAATGAAGGTATCTGTTAGCAGTGTTGGAAGTGGGCAGCCCTTTTCCAGTGGTACTGAATTTGCAATGATAGTTCCCTGTTTTTAATGAATTTATGTTGATCTGAACTACACAATTTAAAGTCTGGTATTTCCAGTATCCCAAGTGAAGCATGCAACATTTCCCTTAAATGGACTTTATAATAAGAACATCTTTACCTGTTGTTCCATTTCAGTCCCATTACAGATATTTTAGACAGTTTATGGCAGCAAAATTAGTTAAACTAGGGAGTTCAGGAGTATCTTTTGGAACAATGGAGAACTTCTGCATATTTAGTCTGAGGTTTAGTAGCTTCTGACTTGAAATCAGTTAGTGTGTCACACATCCCAGGTTGAATCTCTTCATCACTAACCTTACTTCAGCTCCTGGTTTCCTTCCAGGAGGGCTTTGCTTTGGTTGGGATGGGTGTGCCAAGGTAAGGAAGAAGAGACATCAGCTGTTAGGCAGCACTGCTGCATTACAGGTAGCCATGATTGTAAGGCAGGCTTCTAGTAAAAGTTCTCATGTGAGAACACATCAGGTGGAAGAGTGTGAGCTGGAAACCTGATTGTTTTCCAGTTTGGTTTTGCTGATTGGTTTTACTCAGTTTTGCAAAGAAGCGAGTCTCCTAAAGTTGCAGAATTTTTTCATGTATCTGTTCACCCCTTTTTTCAGTTTGTGCAAGGAGGTACAAAGAAGGGCTAAACATGTTGTTCTTTACCTCTGTCTCAGTCATGTGCTGGGCTGCAACTTGGTGTTTGGGAATGTAATCAAAGGAACTATCCTCATGCTTGTCCTGGTTTTATACTCTTTCATAGTTGCCTGTTGTTGGGAGAGAGTCAGGTAGGTAGATACATCTCTGGTCAGAGACAGAACGGTGATTTCAGTTCTCTTCCAAACAAAAAGCAAATACCTTTGCATTTATTTCCCAGTGCATCCCAAGTTTTGTACCTGACTCCTTTTCTAAAGTGTTCAGGGCCGCCATAAAAGAGTTTAAGCAAGATGATGTTCCTCATCTGCTTTGCACATTTCCAGCTCTAGGGAACAAGTGTGAGGTTGCTCCAAGTGCTTTCCTAATAATTTTTGATTCCCTATCAGGGAGTTGGGGAGCTAGCATTTCCTTTTCCTCTCAAAGTTTGTGCATATAAGAGGGTGAGTATTAAAAATTCAGTGCCTCTGTTACTACTTCATGTAAGAGATCCACAACTGAACAGATTCTCAGCTCCTTAAGGCAAGTAGAGGGTCTTGAGTATGAGAATTATCCTACCAACGGGGACTGCAGAAATCTGTAGATTTTGAGTTATTTTTATTTCCATACTCTTCCTTTACTCATTACTCTGGGAGATAGTGACATTGTAAATATCTCCTCTCAGTTCTGGGAAATTAAAATGCTGTGTTTTATCGTTTTGTGATTCAGTTTGGTTTGGAACCCATTTGCAGTGTGGGTGCATCTTACGTGGTTCCCTTCAGCAGTGCATAAAGGACTGATTCTAAATGAACTAAGGTGTGAATACAGGCCAGTGCCTCAAAACTTGCTGAGAGAATGCTTTAGCAGTGCCTGGTTAGAAAACAACTATTTCATTAATATCATTTTCAGCACAGTTAAAACTGGATCCAGGCACATATTGTAACACATTTTAATGGTATCTGGAGTAAATGTAACTATTTCTAAACTTAACAGCTAAATTTAGTGGGTATAGCATTGTATTTAAGTTTCCTGTAATTGTGGATGATGGACTCCCAACAGTGTAAAGAGTTTGCTATATGGAAGTTTGAATAAAGAAATTATAATAGTCGTTTGGCATCTTAAATTCCCTAGCCTTTCTCAGCTTGTTTTGTGGGGGGAGAGAGGAGGGACAGGTGGTGTTTCTTTGTGTTGTGGTGCCTCTGGTTAGGTTTGCTAGTGGTTTGGTCTGCACATCCTAGAAGAACATTTTTAGTTGTTACTTCTGTTATAGTAGTGATACATGAATAATACAAGAAAAAATAGCATGTGCAGAGGTGGGCCAGCACTTACATCTTTGCATTCCCCTATCTAGTATTAACATAAAAGTTAGACTTAACAGAAGGACTGTTGGGGAAGACCTAATTTAACAAGTTCATTTTAAAGTCATATAAAAAGCTTTGTAAAGTCTTGAGATAATCCATAATTTTCTGTGTGCACTCAGAGAAGACACGTTAGTTGCTTAAGGGATCAATTAATCTGTCAATCTTTCCAACAGCAAAATCAGCTGCAGACACAGGGAGGTTTTTTTATTACTTATTAAGCAGTGATTTCATATTGTGTAAGAGCTGGAAATGCAGTGTGTACTAATGAGGAGGGGAATGTCACTGCCATTTGTCTTGTGTTTATATCACAGATAGGTTTGTGAATTGTGTCATATGGACCCTTAAATTTATACTCTGTTGCAGAGAAGAGGATTCTGCATTTGTGATGTACCTTGCTTGAGGTTTTATCAACTTCCTTAATCTTGTGCATTTGTGGCAGTTGTTTTAACTGTATTTGATGTATTAGGATATATGGTTGGAATCACAGTTGTATTCACCAAAGGCAGCATCTGTTCCTAAGACTTTTAAAAACCTATGAAAGACTGTTCATTTCCTTGCATTTATGTGGGAGGGAGTACATTGGCACGCTCCATGATTTCCTTAGAATGTGTTGTCAACTCAATTTCCCGAGTACACTTCATATTGTGGAACATGAGTTAAACTTGGGATTTTTGTGGTGTCATCATTCAAGCAGTAGTCATCATTCTTGATTGTGTGAAGTAATAGAGAACACTGAGGACAGAGGCATATGGGATACAGCTGTCTACTAATCCTCAGTATCCGAAACTCCTGATTTTATTGTTTGTATTCTCTTTGTCCAGTGCTCATTTAATGAGACAGTCTTTACAAAGAGGCTGGAGAGAGCAGGTTGCAGCAGTACTTCTGGCCTTTCCTTTTGGTGTCATCAGTGTGCTTGATACCAGTAGAGAAAGTGTCCTACAAAGGCACCAAGCCAATGTGGAAATGTGCTGTTAATTGGTAACTAGGGCAGTTTTGTTTTCTTAGAAGCTGAGAAAACCCCATCAGTGTGTCCTGAAACTGTTTAGACACACACTGACTAATTACATGTAATTATGTGTAAGTGTTCTTTGGTCCAGCAGTAATTTATAGATCGCTCTTTAAGAACCATTGAGGTTGCAAATAAGTATACTTGACTATACTGGTCTGTTTGTTGAAATTTGTTTTGAAACAGTTTCTTTGAGGCTAATCAGCCACAAGGATGAACTGTGAAGCACTATCTGCTGTTACTGACCTGGGGCTCTTGACTTTTGTATTCAGCAAGTTAATTTGAAGAAGTTAATTTTCAGATGTGCTTTCCTTCATGTGCCTTTTTACTACTGATTTATTCCCGCAGATATTTCAGCTTGCAACATCAAATGGGGCACTTGTGCATTTTATATGTAAGTGCTACTCACAAACATAATTGTGACCTGATAAATTGGCAACCACTTCTTTGTAGTTTTTGAAGCTTTTGTATTTGTCAATGGAGAGGAGCTGGAATAGTGGATCTGCCTCATGTGAAATAGACCAGTCCAGAGGAAAAGGGTTGAGGTTTTTATTGACCAGGAAGCTGTTGAGGGAGCCTTGCAGATTTGAAGCTCTGTGTTTAGTCAGTGCATGAAAAACCACGACTGGGGTTTGAAGGCGCTGTTGGTGCACTCCTTAAACAAAAGGAGCCGTGGGCTCCAAGTGTGGACTATATTCTTTATCAGTTAGTTCTGCTGCTGTGTGACAGTTCCAGTTTGACCATTTCTGGCTTGTTGAAATAAGAAATGGAAAATGTTGTTTACTGAAGGATTTTTGGTTCTTTTTTCCCTCTGTTTCATGTCTAAACTGAGTTTTGTTGTATATGACTGCAGTCATATGCATAGGAGAGGAAAACACAAGAAGAACTACTACTCTGGAAAAATTGAGGAACACTGGAAGAAAACCATAGTTTTTTCAATTACACTATTTTTAATGCATATCAGACCTCTTTATATGTGCCACCGTGTTAAAAAAGTCTCACACCAGGTGAACAAAACGAGGCATAGAAAAAATATAGGTATACAGTCCACTTGCAGTAATATTTTATTTCCTGTGTTGTTGACTGGATTTTTGTTCAAATAAGAACATTTATTTTGTGCTCCTTGGTTCTGCAGTGAAGGCAGTATTCTGTGCTTGATACTAGCCAGTTGCCATGGCAACAATTATGATGTCATGAATTCAGTACAGTGACTTCACTGCAGTGTATTTTATCTCTATTCTCAGTTTTCTTCAGACCTTTCCAGCAAACCAAAAAGCAGCTACATGTCGTACTGTGAAAGTTTGCTGATAGGAGGAAGAGAATACATTTTTAATCACTCAGATGTGGTGGTGTTTGTCTGAGAGAAAAGTGTTTTTAAAACTGAGAACGTGAGCGTAGCAGTGTCCTGTTATGTCTCTTCTACCAGAATTACTTGTTCAAATCTGGCTTGCCTTTCTTATTCCTGTATTCTATAGAAACAGGTGAAATGTTCTCTTAGTCTCTTTTCATGGGTTTGTTGACCAGCAAATTGTAGCTGGAAACTTCCTGCCCATCAGCTTTTGGAAATGGTCAGCTGCTTTCAGCCTTCTGAGCACTTCATTTATCATCAGGTTGTGTACCTCCATTTCACAGGTAGCAGAGCTAACTGTTGAGTGCACACTCTGGCCTCTATTGCTTTCTGATAGTCAAAAAGAAGTATTTAGCATTTTCTCCTGTTTCTGAAAATGATACTATTTCCAAATTTAGCCCCAGTAAAAATGCCAGTAAAAACACTGAGTGTGACAGGCCTGCATTTCTTTTGTTGGCATAACTGTGTCTCTTTAGAGCTGGCTTATTGGCTTAACTCAAAGGTTGCCTGAGACTTCTGGGCCATCTGACTTTACATTATTAATGAATAATGCAGAGTGTGTTAAAGTGCAGGTATTTTTTGTGTGGGTTTCTTTCCCCCTTGGTGTGTAAAAGGCTTTTCACCTTTGGCTTAGTTTGACAAAGATAGTTTCTTCATATAGATGAGGCCTGTGTTCTAGGTATCCTGGAAAGCCTTTCTAGTAACAGGAGAAAATGTAGGATGTGCTGATTTCTTCCCATGGCTTCTTGCTGTAGTGCTAATTTGTATTAAATTATATTGAGCATAAAGCTGTTTAGGCAAGGATAGAATTAAAAGGCCTCTTCACATTTTTCTTCCTCTGAAGAAGGATGGAGATTTGAAAAGCACCCAGTAGGATGGAGACTTCCACTGGGAGGGTGTCATGGACAGCACATAGGGAAGATGAAAAGCATAATGGGAAAAACAAAGTTGCAATTGTTTTTCTGCAGAAGAGAAATAGTACCCTGTGTAGCCTGTCATTTGTGATAACCATATCATGAGAGTTGAGTTGTGACACGCTGCAGCTGCAGTTAAGAATATGTGATTGAGATGTTTTTGTTAATGAGCTACTGACAGAACAAGCTACAAAGTAGTGTCGCAGGTACTGTTGTTCCCATCACCTAAATGCAGAGGTCTTGAACTTGAAGATTTGCTGGTTTTTGTTGCTAACAGCTGTGCTTAGTAGCTTTTCTTTAATCAGCATACATGTGCTGGTGATGGGGTGACTTGTGTTAAATTCTCTAAATGCTTTTTTCAAATGTCTGTGCACATCGAGGGGTTTATTTACGTAAAGAATGTGCCATGACTTGATTTGTTGAAGTTTTTGGTCTTTAGACTCCTTAGTCTAACCCTTTGTTATTTAGGTATTTTTGCTTGATTCTTTCTGTTAATTTCTTTTCTAAACATGTGTGTTTTCAAGATGTGATTGGACATGGAACTAGAGTATCTTATCTAGGTTGGACCAGGTGATTTCTTGAGATTTCCTTCCCAGCTGGGCTAGTCTAGGACTCTAGGATTAAACTGTTGGAAGGAAGAGCAGCTTTCTTAATGGCAAACTGACATAACCATGTGTGAAAAAATTGCTAACTCAAAACTAACTTTTTAGTCATGAGATGGAGACGAGATCATTCAGTTCTCAGCATGAATGAATGTTACATTTAGAAGTAGTATTAGGGCAGGCAGTACCAGACTGAGGATATATGGAATTTAAAGCTATGGACTGTTGGCAATGGCAGTTTCTCTGAAGGGAAGTGTAAAAGTTTTTTGGACTACTTGGGAAAAGTGATGACATCTACAGTGCTTCAGTAAGTGAAAATGAAAGGAAACTTGAAATGGAAAAAGCAAAACCAAGATTTACTGCGTGAATCCCTTGTTCTGTTTTGTGAGTGATTGGGCACATGGCTTGTCTCTACTGGATGGAGCAGAAAGGAGCCTGCTGCATTTTCTCAAACTCAAATGTTTAAGAGACTGGGATGGTGATGTGATGGGGAATGACAACAAGAAAACACACACCCCACCATTTTCTCTTAGAATTATTAAATGTAACAACGTAAACTTTCAGCGCTTTCTTTTATTCTGCTCCAAATGTCTCTATGAGAACCAGTTATATTCTTGCCCACTGGGACTCGGAAAATAAATAAGCAAATTGCAATTGCCTCAGTTAGTGCTCTGCTTCTACTTAAATATACAACATAAACTCAATATAGAGCATTGGCTCCAGTTTCACTTTACAGGCTTTTTACATGTTCTGTTTATACAGGGATGCTGAAACCGACCTTTTAAGTTATTACCAATACTGGTAGTGCATGGAAAAATGGCAGCATAAGTATTTGTCTTGCATTTCAGGATACAGTGACAGATAGTGGCTTGAGTTTGTGTTTAATCAGTCTCTAATGTTTTCAGTTTGGCACTTTTTCGGTTGCAGCTTTGCAAACTTCCTCCAGTTCAGTGGTTTCAAGAAGATTTCAGTGAAAAGAGTTAAAACGCTTGGATGGATCTTCTTGCAGTGCCTTCTTCACACTCCAAAACCAGATTTGGTTTAGAATTGGAGTGTGAAAGATGAGTCAACAGAAGAAGGTGAAGTCTAGAAGGGCTGCTTGCTACTGTAGATAAGTCAGGAGGGTGGAAGTGCCAGAGTGGTGTTTCAGGGCCAGTACCTGGTGAACAGCTGAGCTTCTAAACTTCGTCCTGCTCAGGGGTCCCTTGTGATCCATTCACCTGTCCATGGGTTCATGTGTCATCTCTCTGGATTATCAGGTGACCTAACTCACCAATCCTTTGCTGCTTGCAGTCTCCTGGGGAAGGCTGTGAACAGCATCAGAGGTAGATGTGTCCTGTCTTCTAACAGAAACTCTGGTTTTTTTAGGGTTTTATTGAGTTCATAAATTGCTACATCTCTTGCAAAGACTTATATAGAAAATTCTACATATCACCTTCAAAGCAGGTTTGAAATTTATTGTTTTGAAAGCAGTTGGGAGAAAATCTTCATCAGTACAGAGGGGCTAGTCTTAGCATGCATTTCTTAAAATTGTTATAGGTGAGCTTTGAATTAAAAATTTGTGTTAATTGGGAGCCACGTGCAAACTGCCACGACAAATTTGTAGATGGAGATGGGTGCTTCTCCCCACAGCCAGGTCTGTGCCTGGGAGTGCTGTGGGATGGGGGTGACATGGTTATCTTGGCCTCAGCAGGCTGCCTGGTTCCCTTTTGCTGCAGCTCTGATTCAGATTTCCCAGCAGTCCCCGTGCTTTGCTATGATCAAACGATACAGCCCTCACGGAAAAATGTGCTTCTCAAAGCTCTGTGTGGCTCCTGTAGCCAACTTGATCTATACAATGGGAAATAGGAAAGCCTTCTTTATCTGATTAAACAGCCGACTTTGGCATGAAATCTCCTTTTTAAAATCAACTTGCTGGAAGTGCTATGACAATAAAAATGCCTTTTTTTTTTTTCCTCTTGTTGTGAAAGCAGAAAAATTGACTGACGCTTCCTCGTTTCATGTATTACTGCCAGAGTGTTCTCTGACATTCTTTGAGTTTAATCATCAGATGTGATATCCTGGTTGTACTTAAGCACAAAACTTTTCAGTGCTCTATTAACTGCCAGCATCTGTGCTACATGATGGTTTCTTCATGGTGACCTCAACTGTTTCTTCTTGTTTGCTATATTGGTGTTAGATTAATCAATAACAAAATGAATTATATCTCGATAGTAATCATTAAATTACAGACATCAACTCAAATGTAAATGGTGTCAGGATTAACATGTTTCAGTCTTGAATTTCTCTTTAAAACAAGTGTAAATTTTGGAAAATAACTTTTAGCACACAAATTACATTTTAAATGTAAAATATATGCATGGTTAAGAAGAAAAAGTTCTATAAACTTGACTGAATACATAAGGAAAAAAAAGAGGCAAGTTAATTATGTATGTTGTTTATTTAGAGAGCTCCACGAATGTGTGTATATCCAATTGGAACCTACTGGGTCTTGCCTACTGAAGCTCGCTCTGCAGTCAGTGTAGCTGGTGATTCAGATGGTGATGTTGGTCTTTACTATCAAATAGCCATGGAACAGTGTTCCTTGTGTATCCAGATCACCCTGCATAATATTCGTGAACTTTCAAAGATTAGCCTAGTTTCTGGTTCTGGTCTGGTTTCTAGTTTTGGTTCCTCTAGATAATTTTGGATAACTGGGGACTCAGGAAAGGTGATACTGCTTAGACACTTTTCTTTTTGATGTCTCACTTAAGATTCTTTCCTTGCTTACCAAATACACACATTCTTGCTTCTGCTGCAGTGCAGTGGTGGAGGAAAGATTTGGGGGAAAGGGAGAGGAAGCACAAAGGCAAAGGCATATGCCTTAGGAAATGGTTTGGAGAAAGATTTAAGAGGACTAGAACAGCTCTGTAGGAGAAGAATACTCTGCATATTCTTTATAAATAATGCATCATGTGGGTGAGCTTCATGTCTGCATCTGTGGTGTAGCAAATAGAGATATTAATCTGATTGTAAATGCCAAGTGTTTTTGGAGTAAATGAGAGAAAAGTCACAAACTGGGAAGGAGAAGTCTTAGGATCAGTGAACTTCTTTGGTCATTCAGTTATCTATTAGTACCTGTAATTAAAAAAGAACAGTTGGAGTAAGAGCAGTGTTCAGGTCATGCAACCTCAAGATTTTAGGCAGAGATTGGCAATTCATTTGGCTCCCCAGATTTGTGGTGTTTGTATTGGCTTCTGCTTCTCAGATAGCATTGATTCAGTAGGGAAAAAAAAGATGTTTACAATAAACACTGTCTTTCATACAGTGTTTGTGAGCATTAATTGGAGGCATAATTAATTATAGGATGAGGACAATAAACAAAGTTGATGATAAATAAGGCTGGTATCTAGTCAGACTGAAGAAGAGCTTCACTGAGATGTTATCTTAATAAAAGCAGTTGTCCACAGCTCTGACAGCAGAGAGGGCAGCATTCTTCGGGCTCTGAGGGCATCACAAGGTTCCACATAGAATTTTTAGGGAAGCTTTCAGTTTTGAGAGCATGCAGAGCATTATATGTGGGACATATCTCTTCCAAGCTAAAGGAATTTATCATCATGTTTTACTAAACACACACATATTATAATAGTTTTGTTCTTTGACCTAAAATTAAATCCAATTTAGAGACTATACAACTCAACTGGTTGTGCTCTATTGGTGGGATTATATTTTAATTTGGGCAGTGTCTACGATGGGGAGAAGACATATGGACTTCTTAGGAAGAATGTGGCTGTTTGATACTTCCCATTCCAGAGCCTTTGCTTGAGAAGCTGCATTGGATTTTTTTTCCCTTTTAGATTTACAAAAGCTATCCTGAACACTCAGCTGTTTAAATACTGGTGTGATGTGCCACTGCAGAGGCGTTTTACTTTCATATTGCTTTCATTCAATAAGATGCGCATTTTTTCTGTATAAATGAACTCATATTCAGTAGTGCAATTGATGAATTCTCCCCCTCTTTTTTTTCCTGCTGTAACACTGGCAAGCAGTTCAGTTCATCCAGGTGTCAGTGCTTTTAGTTGTGTGATCAGAATTTTCTAATGAGGGGAGGAAACAGTAAGAACTGGTTTGAAATCACTTTTCAACGTCCAAAAAGAAAAAAGAAAGCAAAGCCATCTTAAAATTAGCAGCTGGAGTATTATTCTTTATGGCCTTTCAGAAGGGAAAGAATAGAGGTGGATTTTTTTTTTTTTTTTTGCTTCGATAAGTGCAACCTTACACAGTTTTCCTCTCATTTTTCTCTCATGTTCACCCCTCATCTTTATCCTAGAAATGTAATTCCTCTTCTGATGTCTTTCCTCTGAGGTTTGTCCTCTGTGACGCAGACTTAGTTCGGTTGACACAATCTCTGATTCTGTTCAGTTCTGCTCTTTTTTTCATCATATCTCAGCTTATTTTTGATCAATTAATTTTTAATGAACTTTTAAGAGAAATTATTTTATTTCAGGGTGGGTTTTTTTTTCTGAAGGCCAAGTAAATTGGAAGCAAAAAT
>VYXD01011951.1:29959-83978 GCA_013397195.1 Hylia prasina | reverse complement strand
ATTTTGTTTTGAGCTAGTTACAAAAAAGCATATGCTGTAGCCTAAAAACTATATTTACCACACTACTCAAAGAGACTGTATTAATATAGCATGACTTTCTAACATAACACATATAACATTCACTTCAGTATTTGCAAAAAGCCAATCATATAATGTGTATTTATAACAAAGCCATTCCAAGTGGTTTCAGGGTGCTGAGGACAGAGTAGTGTCTGCACAAGGGCACTCCACCCCATCTTGTGAATAAAGAACTTGAGTGAGATGTATTTCTAGGCTCCAATTTCTGTTTTCTCTTGGCAATGGAGGTGGGATTAACCACATTTAAATAATATTTTGAATATTTTGGGGTGGACTCCTTTTTTTTTTTTTTTTTCCAGTGAAGATGTTTCTACAAGGAGAGTCAATAATTTTTTCTTTCCTTTCCCCATCCCCAAAACCACAAGACATGAATGAGGAAGTCCTTCACCAACCAGACTTGCAACATCATAGAGGCAATACTATACTACCTGAAGTGACTGGCTTCTGACCTTCCTCAGGGGTCATAAGAGCTTTTTTTTCTTGGATACAGGATACTTGTATCCTGTTTGGAAGACTTCCTAGGCTTTATTGGGGTCCACTTGGACAACACTGGGATGTAACAGTTCTGCTAGGCAGCTCTTGATTTTTATGCCTTTGAATTATTGAGTGGTTGAGCAGATGATGTCTTTTATTTAACTAGTTTCTTCTTCCTAAAGCCAGCAGCACTGATGAGTTTTTTTACCTATAACTGAGTAAGAAGTATTTTGAAGTGGGAATTGGGACAGGGAGCTGCATAATAAGCGGGTGTGATTTCTAGACACACACACGAGTTCTGCAGACACAGGTTGGTCAGATGAGGATATTTGGTACTGTTGGAGACTCAAGTGTGGGAGGAAAAGTGTTATTCAGGCTGCTTTGTAGCATTGATGCTTCCAGTGAGCAGAAACAAATGTTTGGCATACAAACTCCTGTGACTATTTGATTTCAAAAGATAGTCCAAGTTTACAGTAATAAAAGCCTATTTTATATTTATAGTGTTCTAGCAAGGAAGTTTTTTTGCCTTTAGAAAGTCCCTGTAGGACTAGAGAGTCTGTAAATGCATTACAATTGTGTCTGTAAACTGGCAGCACAGTGCAAAGCTGCAGTTGAGTGCCAGAACTTGCATTTGCAGTCGAAACAGATTTTCATAGGCCATTGCTGCAAAATGTTGTGCTCTGATATTTAAAATGGTTGCTTTGAAATGCCTTCTCTGGGTTTTCAGAGTTGGATCCCTTTTCAATTGAGTAGGCTAGGCTTTAATTTGAAGGCACCCTTTCCCCTCCTGAAGTCTTGAGTGAGAAGTTAATGCTGCAAGAATGTGCTCTGCCAGTCAGAGGAGTCTTATCAGTAGGCTGGGTTTTAATTCAAGGTAAAAGTGAATGGACAAATACTCAGGAATTATATGGCACTTCTAGGCTTTCTTCCTGAGAAGCCAGCTCTTGGTGCCAGCTATTCTGTCTCAAGGCTACCATAATCCATGTTCCTTGCATGCAAAGAAGAAATGAAGACTGACTCTCTCTGAAATCCTCTCTCATTTGGTGGAGTTTTAGCTGTTTCATGGAAAGACTGCTTGCTCTTATACAGCAAATATCTTATTAATTGTTCTGTTTAACAACAACTGAGGGGAAATTATATGACAGGGTGAAGACTGGTCCTTTTATGAAGTAGCAATAGTTTCAATTACTTGGTTTCATTTTAGAATAAGGGTCTTGTCATTATAAAATTTAGGATTAGCTTTGGCTTCCTTCAGCACCATGCCATGAATATGTCTAATCCTGCAGAAATGTGGAGTACACACTTGCTCTTCATGTAAAAGGAGAAAGTATTTCTAGCTGTAGTAGCTCTAATTAATTTAATGACATCGTGACAGTAACAGAGGTCTAGGAATGCTATTATAATTCAGTCATATAATTCATGGTATTATAATTCAGTCATAGTTAAGAACTCATTTTTGCATGTAGATCTTGGGGCACAGCATGCCCATTCATCAGGATTCTGGTAAAACTTGAGGATCTGTAAGGATGAAAGAATAAGAGCTGGTGGAGGGATGAATAGGGATATTTAGAAATTCCTTTGTTGTGCTGTGCAGCAGTTCTAGCCAGGAAAATAGGCTGGATGTTATCTTCTTCAAACAAGAAATTTGGTGTGCTTGTGGAAATTCGTTGAGAAGTTCAGCCTTTCAAAGGGACATAATAAACTAAAGGTTTCAGCAATGTCTTTCTGCTTTTCAAGTCAGAGACTTCCAGGTCTTTGAGCTTTAATCTTGGAGCCAGCAGTGAGAGGCGCTGCCTATTGCAGGATCATTGCAACTCTTGGCACCATCACCAAATTTTAATTTTATTGTTGGTTAGAGATTCTTTTGTCTCAACTGCAATTCCTTGAGGGGTGTTGTTTCCTAAGTATTAGCAGATCTTCCCTGTTTCCCTTGAACATAATTCTGCCCTGAGGTGTTGCTGTTTCTTCCCTACATTAAGGTCATGTGCATTTACTTCGAATATATTCAGCTCAAGATATTTCATCTCCATAATGTACTTCCTATTTGGGGTTTTGGATGTTGTGAGATAGGAAATAGGACTACATAGGAAATAGCAACTGCCATGTTGTTAACTGTGCAGCAAAGAAATCAGATACAGAATATGTAGTAAAAGAAATGGTTTGCAGTTATTGTTTTGGCAATGAACTTGTATCTTGACAGGGAAACTCTGAGGTACTACTAGGTTCCATAGCAAAGCAAAACATAAAATGGACTAAAAGCCTTAAAATAAGGGTTGATTGCCAAGTCAAATATTAGGGTGCTGCTTTTCAATATGCTACTGTGAGTAAATTCAGACAACTGAGGTTGGGACTTGAGAGATTTTCACTGGTTTATGCTGCCTCCAAATGGTATTTTAAGCAAGTTTCCTTGTTTACATGTTCCTCAGTTTCTCAAGTTACAGTGTTTTTGATTTGCTTTTGTTTCTTTCAAGTTCAAAAACACCCAAACAAACAAAATGTCAGACAAATAAAAACCAAGCAAAAAACCACCCCCAAACCAAAATCCTAAATAACTTGCCTTATTGGGTGCTTGAGGTTTTAACATTTGGGATGTATTTTGTGACTATTGGGTAAAATATACATTCCCTTCTTCCCACTTTAATTTAAGTATTGCTGGAGTAAATAATTCCTAATGTTGTCCCACTGATAAAAGATACTTCAGACCAGATAGGGCACCACAGACAAAAGTATGTTCTTTTATTTTTCCTACCCAAGAAATGGCAGGTGGCATGATTGCAATTTTCAGATTCAGGTTCTTTTTCCTTGAAATCCTGTCTGCTTTATGTTATTGAATATTCAATTTGTAGTTTTCACACTGTTATTCAAGCTACAGCCCTTTGCAGCAGTTGGTTTGTTTTGCACTGTTCAGGTTTTAGTCTTCTGATTGCTGTCAAATATCTGCATTGTGTTATTTGGTTAGCTTTAGGATAGCTCTCTTGGATGTTTTAGAGCTCTCTTACACTTAAAAAGTCATAGATGTAGTAATCTAGCACTGACCAAAAATTTTTATTTGAATTCTCAAAAACAAGAATTTGCAAGAATAGAAAAGTATGGTTTCCAAGGAAGCTTGGGCTCTGTTACATCAGATTCTGAAAAGGAAAAGCTATACAGATAAAAGAGCTATTGTAGCAGCTTTTCTGATTGAATTAGTAGTGAATGCTCTTCTAAAAGCAGCCTTCATTATTAACCCAAATCAGTTACTAATACATGGGGACAGCTGAGTGAGGAGTCACCAACAGTGCACTGTTGAGTAATTATAAGCAGGACTTAAGGAATGCTCTTCCTAAGTGGTGTGGTATGAGCTGCTGCTGTGGTGAAGCAATAGCCATGTACCTGTGATATCTTAACAGGTGCTGTTAAAATGAAGGTGATGTCAAATGTTTGCTGTTGGCATTTCAATATGGTAAAAGAAGGTTGAATAAATTGAGAGGAAATGAGCCAGTCTTTGCTTAAAAGTCACGAGTGTATGGTGCACAAAGCCTTGTCATGAGGGAAGTTGTTTCCTCTGCTCTGGTTTCCTTTATGAGTCTCCCAGCTTCTCTAAAAGAAGCATGATGGGTGTTTTTAGTTGCCATGGAAGTCGAGTTGTGCCAAGGCAAGAGGTAGAACTCTTCTGGCAGAGTAATATTAGTCAAGATACAAGAGAGAGAACATTCTACTGATGCAAAACATAGACTGTGGTGTTACCAAGACAGTAAATCAACAGAGTTGTTAGAACACCATTTAACTTGACTGAAGCCTTTGAATTACACTGAAGCCACAGGTCTCAGAGCTACTGCTTTTATAAGCTTCATTTGACTGTGATAAGGATGTGGTTACTTGTTTTTCCGCTTTACCAGATTTGGGAAGCTTGTGATACCAAAATTGGCCAGGAAATAAACTTTTTAACACAATCTGAAGGATTAGAAAGTGGGCATTCTTTGTTATGGACACACCCAGAGCATGTCTCCTCTAATCACCTGTGTATGGTGAGGTTTTACACCAGGGCATTTATTCCATCCTGATCAGACACTCATCACAACATACTTCCTAGCTAATACATAAACATAATTTTCTCCTAGCACTAATTTCCAGGCATCCATGTCCATGAGAAGTCCTTTTATGGTCCTGGAGGGTTGTCTAAAGGGGTCTCTGGTGGTTGTAATCACTGGGTTCTTCAGTATTAAAGGTGACCTTTCCTTGAACTTCTTTGGGCATATACTGTTGCTTCTTGTTACAAAACTTGCCAAACCCCCCCACTATATTCCTCATCTGTTTATCCACTGGTTCCAGCTATGTTTATCATCCTGTCTGCATACTTTTACCTTCTGTTATCTTGATTTTTTTTTCTCTCCTATTTAGTCTTTAAGATCTATCTGGCAACCTCAGGGAACTGAAAATGTCTATTCTCTGTTATTTATCACTTACACAAACTCCTTGTCAGAACATGAGACTATTTCACAAGTTGTACTCTGTATGGACCAAACCTTACTTATTTGGGGGACAAGCTCTATCCATTTCTATGGATGTGTAAGCAGTAGTGTGTCCATCTCCATCTTTCAAACAATAGCTTCTCTTTTCCCAGCAGCCACAGCTGCTGTTGAGAGAAGGATGCAGAAGCCAAATAAAAGGGCAGGCTTACAGCTCTTACAAATCTGAGGATGTGTGGCAGCATTGGCTTAGGGAAAAATCATGTAGTAATTCCACAGTGCTTTTGTACTTCCTTGGTGTTAGGAGCAAGTCTGTCTCAGGGTAAGAGTATTCACACCAGAAAAGCTGAGCTGCCTGGACAGTGTTTCCTTCTTTAAGAAACATCCTTGCAACAGTGGGAATAGCTTTTGAGCACTTGTTCGACCATACTGGCTTTTTGTTGACTTTTGAACTAAAATAACTAAACTGCTTTAATATTGATGCAGAAGCTCATGATCATTCAGGACTTGCTAATTCACAGTGTAAGGGACAGAATTTGTCATGTTAAAGGGTCCTGTACCAACCAAATACAAGGGGTTTGTATTTTGGAATTTGATGACAATGTTGCCCTTTTTCATCTTGATTCTCTTTTTTACCTATACTATGGCTCCTATAATCACATTGGCTTTAAATCCCGAATAAAAGTTACCTCTAATGCAATTTCATGTTAGTCTATCTGATATCTGGCCCTTGATGAATCAGATCCCCTTGCCTCTTTGCCTGTTCATGCCTTTCCTCCCTGAATGTTTTATTTTGTAACTGAACAATAAAGACATAGCTGTTTAATTTGTTAATTACATGAAAATCTATCCCTCATTTTGGGGTTGATTTTTCACTGTATCAGGTGAGGGAACCAATTCTCGTGGTGCCATGTAGTAACAGAGGGAAGCAGTGGGAGCATTTGTTCTTTGGGATAATCCTGTCCCTTCCCTTTGGTGCAGCCAACTCACGCCCTGGCTTACCTGTTTTGGGGAACTGTGGCACCAGGGTGATGGCCAGCTCTGTGCAGTGCATTTTGCTTTCACGAGGGTGGGTTGCTGCTGGGCAGAAGGGATCTCACATTCCCATACCCTTCCACCATTCCTGTTATTTGTGTTGCCAGTCACCCACCACCAGGCTTCTGCTAGGCAAATTCCTGCTGCCACTTGGAGGCAAGTGCAGTGCTGAGGTCAAGTGTGCAGAGACCAAGGGAGGATGGAAAGTCAGGAACTCTGTGTAATAACCCATTTGTACTTCAGTTTGCAGTGGTGCTGTTTCTGGCCTGCGTGAGGCTCTCTTTAAAGAAGCAATCTGAAATAAGTAAAGTCTCTTTGCAACAAAGAAATGCTTTTGCCTGATTGCTTTCAGTTCTGGTTTGATTCTCTAGTCGTGCTTTTTCTACAGACACCTATAGGATGTGGAGCTGTGGTTTGATTAGGGAAGGATGCCAGAAAAGTAAAAAGAGGATGAGAATGTGGAGGGAGAATGATGATTATTGTTATGATTATTATTAAGTTTATTTTTGCTTCTTGCTGTGGGTCTAATATAGCCCAGAAATCTGATGTGTCTTAAAGTAAAATAAAAAAGTGAGAGCAATTACCTGGGTTTGGTAGCATGGCAACATTTCTGGAGAGATTCTCTGAAGTATTCCCAGTGGCCATGCACAATTAAGGGAAGTAAGTAGTCTGGGATGGAATATATAATCTACATAGTGACTTCCAGAATAGAAAGCCTCTAAGTAGACAGGTGATTACTGTGCATCACAGGAGAAGGAGGACTGTATGAAAGCTATTTATGCAATATACATATTCCCTGTCTGAAAGCTAAGTGAGCCTATGCCTGGGAGCTGCAATAACAAAATAAACAGATGAGATTGCTTTTTAACTTCAAAATAATACAACTGCTGCCTGCAGTCAGCGTGAGGATGAATGACTTCTCTTTTGTGATCTGTATGCTGGATTAATGCATTATATTTTATTTGGGTTGCTTTCTGAGCTGTTTATTGATGGCTGGTTCAAGTGTAGTACATGACTATACTGTGCTTGTTACCCCAAATATTAAGGGGTAGCTGCACTCTAGAAGTCTTTCCTTAAGAAGCTGTGCTTAACACCTTGGTCTCCTGTGTGCATGGGATAAAATGACTCAGAACCTGTCTACTGAAGGAGTGGTCACTCTTATGTCAGTCAGTACCATCATGATAAGTGTTGCTTGCCAAGTATTTGGTATTTTCTTTCCATGTACTTGAAATCTTCTGCTGCCTAAAACTAGTTTTTCCATCTTTTTTGTGGTTGAGGATTGTCAGAAGTCAGTTGTTGGGACTGTTACACTTAAGCCAGAGGAAAGGTTTTATACAAATTGAATATCTTCTTACAGGAAACAATTAATTTTCTAGTTTAGAAAATTAGTAGTGGGGTGTGTTTCCAGTTCCCTGATTAATTTTGTAATTTTGGTTGATTTTGAGCAATTTGTCAAAAAGGCAGATGTACTTTTTTCTGTAATTTCCATGAAACTGAGCTGGGGCAGGAGAGAGATCTTAGGAATGCTCAGAGAAGACAGTGAGATGGGCTTGTGTTGCAGGCATGGAAGAGTTAATGTCAATAAATCTGCCTTTAAAAATGTCCCAAAGATAAGCTGTGGTCAAACGTAATACATGAAAATCTCACACTCGAGCCAGCGTTCTCAGAATGAAATGTTGAGATGGTCAAAGCGCTGGGTTTTGGCAAAACAAAAGTAATTTTAACAGATTTTTGTGGGTTTTTTAAAAAATATATGGGCATTCTCCTTAGCAGCAGTAAGCCTCTGTAGGCATTCATGTATTTGCTTTGCCAGCTGTAGGAGCTTAGGTGCTGTCCAGTATCACCAGGGACTTGTGTCTGCATTTCTGTTCAGGCAGGTGCTCCAAGAGAAGACTTGAATTCAACTATTTTATGCAAAGTTATATTAGGGGTTGTCTCAAGTATTTTACATTTTAGTACCTCAGAAATGCTCCACTGCTGTCTGCTTCATATGGCTGTGACACTGTCAGTATTCAAAGTGTTTTATAAATTTAATTAATACTTCAAGACACTCGTGGTCCACAAAACAGATGGAGGGTTGGTTTGGGTTTTTTTTTTCAGTTATTTAAATTGCTCTTTAATTTCTCTACTTCCATCCTTTTTTTGCTTCTGTTCTGTATCTGTAATGTGAAATACATTCAGTCTGGTTTGTAAAACTGACATAATAGTTGCAGGTTCTGTAATTCTCTCTAGTGGAATCCCCCCTTTTTATTATTAAAAAAAGCCCAAACAAAACCCACATAATTATTTCAGAAATACAGTTCTTAATCATGGTAAACAAGCCTGTGAAAAAGGAAGGTTTTTACTAATTTTATTTCACGGTGTTTCCCAGGTTACCTTACAGGTGATAGAATAGAATATGAATATGCTGCCAACGTGAGACAAATCTCCCTTAAAAAACCACAACAACTGAAATCTGCTGTGTCAGTGGCAATCTGCTGGAGATGTATTTGTCTGTCAGTTTATGACCTTGCATTCTTTGGTAGAATTTTCATACTCTAACTGTGCATTGGACTTTCAAATAAAATTAACCTTGTGCAGGTTAATTAAGATTCATATCCTTAAAACTGTGTGTACTTTATATCCCTGTTCGGAAAAGAAAGAGAAATTAAATTACAGAATTAATTTAAAACTTTTGATCTTGGGTACCGTTTTTGTTCAGATGAAGAAAAGATCTGTCCTCAGAATAGTAAAGAGAGCATTATCAAGTAGCAAAGTTAGATTATTAATGTTCCTTTCTGCACTCTGGAAATATCATGCTCTGGGTAGACTCTTATGGTTGTCAGAAGATGTAAATCAGGATGGAGGTGGGTTAATTGTTGATAAGGGACAACTTAAGATCATTTTGCATTAAAAATCTATTATTGAATTAAGTTAAAACTATTCACTATTAATAATTTAGCGTGGTATTGACACAAATCTGTACATTTTCCAGTCTCACGCTTTATTGCAAATACTATCGGCAAACATTTGCAGCATATACATCATAGCTAAAAACCCACAAAGGAATATATAAATTATGTGTAAGTAGTTGATGCACATTATCAAGGGAAGGAAGCGCTCTAGAGGACACAAAAAAATGCTCGAGAGAAGCACAGTCTGCAGTTATGAATTATTTCATATAAATATTGCCTATGGCATGGATATTTAAAGGGGGCGAAAAGCCGAATATATTACAGGGAGCTCATATCAGCTGCTGTGGGCGAGCTCTGGGAGCGATTCCGAGAGGAGGGACCCCAACTCGGGAGCCTCCGATACCCCCGAATGTTTTGTCTTCAGCTAACCAACCCCTCAGGGCTCCGTCTGGAGGAGAATTCCGAGGCGTGGGTTCCCCGGCGGGGCCGCCTTGCTCGGGGCCCGGGGCCGCGGGCACGGCCCGGCCGCAGCCCCGCAGATGGCGCTGGCCCCGGCGCCGCTCTCCCGGCGCTGTCCGGGCAGGAATCGCTGTGCCGGGAATTCTGATGGGCTCCGTGCACAACGCGTGCCTTTCGGGTGACTGCTGGAAACCAGATGTTTTTGATAAGATTTTGATAAATGTGTTGGGATCCACTGAGAATAAGATTTAACATGGGGAAAAAAAAAAAAAAAGCACCTAGGGGAGTAATTCTATTTTATTTATATTCCTTAGCTCGGATAGATTTATTTTTTAAAATTTTTGTTCCGCTCCTTTCTTCTAGCCTTCTTAATAAGAGCATTGGACGATTTATCCCCACGATGAAAATATATGAAATGTTTTTTGCCCTTTTTTTTGAATCTAAAACCTTCAGCAATGCATACATCACAACTGAATTTTCAAAGGAAAACTCTTTGAAGTCCTTTTTTCTTTTTTCTTTCTTTGTGTCTCTGTCTCCCCCTTTCTCCATCTCTCCCCCCTCCTCCTCTCTGTCTGTCAAGTTCAAGAGCAGCTCAGATGCCATGAATTAAGTGAAGCACAAAAGGGGAAAAGGAGACCCTTTTGAAGAACAAAGGCCTCCCATTAGGCTGCCGTGTTCTTTCTCTGACCAAAATTGCTCCCTACATGGTTTTTATTGCTGTCCACATGCTTGGCACATAAGGTAAATACAGTAGGACCCTCGTTACCTCACACTCTCTCTTCCTCTTCCCCCTTCAATAAATGTTTTGTCTCTTTGATGTCCGTAGTAATTCTTATACTGATTGTTCCCACCCTCATAAAAGCCCCAGGGGTAGTCATGGTGGTGGATAGCATTAGATACTGTGTAAATGCTTCCAGAAAAGAAGACAAACTGCAGCCAAAGAATTTATTTCGGGTGGAAGAGAATGAGAAGGAAATACAGATGTTTTCTTTTCAGCATGTTGCCTCTTTGCCCCAGCTATGCTTATATTTCCCAGAGAGGTTCATAATTTCTTCCTGTTTGTTTCAAAAACAAACAAGGAAATAGGGCTAAGTCAGAATTACGAGAAAATGCATGCCACAAGACTTAAAAGTGATAGGAACCTTCTCTTAAGCCTTCCTGATTATTTATTTTTCTTTGGTTTGGACAGCTCTCTGTTTCAGAGCTCTGGTGAAAAGTACCAGCTAAGGTTCAGGCTGAGGTGGATTTCAAAATGTGAACTGTGCAGTGCATGCCTTTTAAAAATAAATCAGTCAGGCCCTTCCTACTGAAGAGAAGTTTAAAAATAGCACTGAAATGTATGCATGCATATAAAAAACTGGAACCAGTGTAAAACGCTATCTTAAAATTGCAATGGAACTTTTTAGTACTTGAGTAGTTTCAAAGATATCTTTTGGTGAGTTAATTTTTATGGCAGAATCCTGAAAGGTGAAAAGAGTTGATGTGAGATAGCATAATTCATGCTGAAGTTATCTGGAAATCATAAAGTATACAAGTAGTTCTTGGAATTTGAAATTATGTTCTTCCCAAATAAATTGTTTTAAGAGCTATCTATTTGTTTTGATATTTGTACTTGTTTTCATCTTCCGGTTCTGCATTTTCAGTGACATGAAGTATTTTCATTAGGTTGTGTAACACAATTTAGTATGTAATGATTAACAGAACGTGTAACTGTTTTTATTTTTGGCACTGCTTCTTACTGCTACCACCTCATCTCTTGGAGTATATGCTTTTTTGAGCATCTACTGTTATGAACATAGTAATTCCAGAGAAAATGTCAACAAGGCTACTTAAAGAAATAACAATGTTTCTTATCAGTCTATTTTGTAGATTACAAGGCAAGGAAAATCCACCTTGAAATCCGACTTTTCATGGCAAGTTTGGGGGTTTTTTTAAGCTTCTTTTTTTCCCCTCCATGTTGCTTATGTTGCATAATAAATTTTAAAATAAATTATTGATTGTAATCAGTTGAATATTTCCTCACACTGTGTGAGCAAGGTTTTACATACACATCTCTGCAAAGGAATTAAATTTGCTTCCCCATGCCCTTGTAATTGGCCTACTTAGCCTCCTGCTGTGTGTGGGGGGGAGGTGACTCTGGCGCTTACTGAACTTTCAGTATGTAATTGGCATATTTTGGTCCGTATTTCCTGTAAGGATGGGTCGTCTGAAGTGGCATCTGCACCTTCAGGTGTGTTGTGGTAGAACACGCCATAGGTAGCAGTGGTGCATCAGCCTGTGGTGGATGTGGATGCTGTGATTAATGGCAGTGGCTACAGCTGCCTGAGTATGGAAGATGAACCTTTGTTCTACCTTCCCCCTCCCTCCTGCCATGCCCCATTTGTCATGTAGCCTCTCCTGTTGTCGTTTAACCTATGTCCCCTTGCTCCGTGGAGCTGTACCTGCACTCATCTTCCCCAGCCTCACAAATCTGTGCCAGACCCTGCCTTCCCCCCTGCCTGTGGGCATGGTTCTGTTCACAGGTCAGGGCTGATGCTCAGCCTGGTCCTGAGCAGCAGATGCAGCACCAGGCTGTGCCAGGATGGCCGTGGCTGCGCTGGAAGTCAAACCAGGGAGAGGAGGCGCAGCTGCTGCCTCCACAGTTTAGCCACAGCTTCGGTGTTACCCACGGACCAAGAGCACTGGAATGCTTTTGTGGGGAAGTGGGACAGGTCTGGGAACCACTGGGTTCAAAGGCTCCATGTTGGGCAGAGTAAGAGCCAAGAGACTTTCTGAGGGAGGTGGGGCTGTGTTGCACAGAATTAACGAGGCTGGAATAACCTTTGTGTCCCACCTATGGCCTGACACCCCCGTGGCAGCGAGTGCTACATCCAGTCTTTTCTTAAATACCTCCAGGAATGGTGACTCCCAACACTTCCCTGGGCAGCCCATCCCAGTGCCCAGTCCCTCTTTCTGTGAGGAACTTCTTCCTTCTGTCCAGCCTAAACTCCCCCTGCTGCAGCTTCAGGCTGTGTCCCCTAGTCCGGTCGCTGGTTTTCTGGGAGAAGAGAACAATGTCATGCAATTAAATAACATGATTGCATGTAGTTAACACTACTTGGAATTTCTATGGAGATGAATAGGAACTAAAATATAAATCAACTTTACCAACACAATAAAAACCGAGTGTCAGCCTCGGAGTGTTCCTTTCAGCAATAGTGAAATGATTTTCCCAGACATGTCTTGTAAGTAACTTTTTTGAATTCCATCAGATTTTTTTTCCTTATACTTTTTCTCTAAGAATATGTAATGTACACCTGAAAGAGAACACTGGGAATTTTCAATTGTATGTGTGCACAAAACAGAGTCACAGCCTGAATTCTGAGTTTTACTTGACAATTTCTGAATAAAGACCTGTGACATAGTAGACATAAAGGTTTGGTGGTTTCCATTGAAGACTTGTTGAAATAAATAATGAAAGAATGTGTTAGCAAGAGGCTGAGTTTTAATTATTCAAAACTCTTCCTTACATAGGAACTGCAGATTTGTAAGAATAGTACATAGTGCCTTGGAAACACTGCATAATAAAAAACACTTAGATTGCTACTCTTTAAACAAGCCGAACATTTTAAAGAAATGATGATGTCTTCAGAATGATTTTATTTCTTTGGCACTGATGCTGCTGGAATTTTCTCAGGTTTGTCTTCATTTTGAACTCCTAGGTATTGAGGAAAGGCTTAGTAGAGCTCTGAAATGTGAGGTTGGTTATTGTAGTCATTGAATAGTCATATTCACAGTGTCAGTCTAGGATAAGGGGTTCAGTACATTATCTCTTTCTTCCCAAAGGGCTAATATTTCTTATTAGATTCTTTGTAGAGCCTTGAAGCTGTGTAACTACTCTCATGTTCATCACACAAAATGTAAAATCTCTTGAGGTAAATAAAATTTTCTGCTCTTTTATTCTTTCATTTGCAGACAACAGTAAGCAAGACTCCGTGTACTTCAGGTTGTAGCTTGCATTCTGAGTTCTCTGCCACTGGAACGTGCTCTTTTTCACTAGCTTGCTTTAGGTTATAATACAGAGATTATTCTTTCTATGTTTACCTTGCTTGTTTCTTGTATTTAGCATTTTTTCAGGCAGCAACATAAAATGGAAACTTACGCAAAAAAGATTGTGTTGCATGTGTTGAATTTTGAACACCGAGTAAAACTTTCAAAGTTTATTACCATTCCTCTGCAAGAGGAGATTTTGCATACTGACACTTGGATGTTTTCTTTTTTATGGGCTTTAGGGGGCTAAATAAATTACAAATTGGTGTAGCAAAGTCCATTCAACCACATTCAGTAAAGAGACTTCTCTGGTGGGTGGATTTTTCAGGCTGTAGTGGTTTAGGAAATGATGACCTGTTTTGCCATGACTGACCATTAGAAAAGAGGAGACAGGAATTTACATACAACAAGTGACCTTATGGTAACCACTTGCTCTGAAGGACACACAGGAACTCTCCCTGTATAGAAAAGTCAACACCTTTTTGACTATAATCTGCTTTCATTAAGGACAAAGCTAATCTAAATTATACTGAATTATTCTGTACAGTTGCAAGGACACAGCACAGGTTACTGACACATTGTGACTTGTGATGCTGGAGACCTGAATTTTTTTTTTCTTTTTGCATATCATATTTGGATAAGGAGTCTGTTGCGTTGATTTTTGGGTGTGTGTGTAGTGTTCAAGTTCAGGAAGATCCATTCTCAGGTGAATATTTTAGATATGGAGGACTTCATAAAACGTAGCCCTGAGATGTCACCTAGAGAGATGTGAGGTATCTACACTTACCTGTTCTCTGTGGTTCACCCCCCTGATTTTTTTCTGAGATACCTACAAATTTGTATGGGCATATATTGTACTATTGTATAGGAGCAACTGTCAGTATTCTTGGTGAGGTCTAGGGAGTTGTGTAAATGGCTTCTGCACTTCAGAGCCGTCTAGGATTAAGCACTCTGATCCCAGATCCAGTTTCTGGGCAGAGTACCCACATTGGAGGAGAGCAGCCCCGCAACTCTCAATTTTACATTAGAGTCTTGTAGATGTCTTCCATATCCACACTTGGAGAGCTTAATTAACAGAACTAATTACTGTTCCAGATAGATCTACATGTCCCGATGCAAATTAACACGGGGTTTAAGAGAGTAAAAAGGAAATGAAGCTGTCAGTGTGTGGCTGCTTATCAGCCGTTGAGTCTGTTTTTAGGAGTGCACTCGGAACACCCGTGTGATCCTCGGCAGCTGAAAAGTGGTGTCCATGGTTGTGCTTGGCATTAGGAGAAGCAGAGAAGCCCTTTCTGAGGCCACTCTCCTTTTCCTTTTGCTTGCCTCGTAGCCGGAGTGCGGCTTTGCTTTGTCTTCCTGAGGAAAACCGCTGCTGCTCTTGGCTGTGCGGGTTTGTGCCGCGGACACAGGCTGGGAGTCTCGGGAGGAGAGAGACTCGCAGTGCTAATCTCTCCTTGCCTTGCCTCTGGTCAGGCAGCCGATTGTTTTTCTGGTTTGGTTCCTCCGGGTGGCATCTGTCTTCAGGAAAAATTTCCTTACAGCCAAGTGCGGGCTGCTGAACTGTGGCTGTCTCAGCGCCACTGTTCCTGACTGCTATGCTGAATTAATTATGTGAGCAGTTATGGTGTGTGTAGGTGCAGGAAATGTTTGTGGCTGTTCAGAATGGAAGAGCTGCTCTTAAATGAATTTCTTTGTCATCCTCTGGAGCCTTTTTTGGGTTGGTTTTACTTTACTCTTTAAAAAAATATCCTGAAAAATACTGTTTCGTCTTTCATATGTATAAAAGTTGGGTTTGTGCCACTTAGAATGCCTTTCCTATCCTGTGATTTTATTCTCATTATTAGAAGTGGTTCATTTGCCTACACAGCATTTCACTCCCATGTCCTAAGCTTAGCATTACTGTAACTTTCTAGTTGTAAATGCTTGTTTAATACTAATCAACTGTTTGTTTGTTGTTCAACATATTATATTTTAACTGTGTGTTATCGATGCAGTATTACTTGAAGGGTCTTCTTAAATGCTTGTTTTAAAGATCTGCAAAACAATGTTCTTTAAAATATTGGGTTAAAATTACCTTGTACAGAATTAAAAATATGTGAACAGTGTGGCTGTACACAGCCAGATGTTGCAAGATCAGCATGAACCTGACAAAGCCTAGAAGGGATTCTGCTCTTGCTGGGTAAAGACTTGAACAAATACATGGGACCTGCAGTGTTCCCCCAAAGGCCAAAAGAAATGAATTCTCTCGAATCAGAATGTGATTTCTCTGGAAAAGTTTGCTCCACTGAGAACACCTTCTCAGCATCTCCTGGGACTTGAGCCATAAAGGTCTTGGGTTCAAAGCAAGCTGGAGTTTGCACAAGGCAAGTGTAGAGAAATAATTAGTCTAGTGAAGGCTGGGGTACTCAATTCTCTTTTGTTTCATGGAGAAAATGTGGCTGTGTTTTTGCTGTATGAGTTATTAAATTGTTTTCTGTTGCATTATTTTCATTAAGAAGGGGATAACTTTAAATGTTCACTTTTTTTTCAGGTTTCATTTTTAAGAAATCAAGAGCTTTTTGGCTGGCATAGTGATTTATGCCATTCCTAGCTGTAAAACCGAAGTTCTTTGTAATACAAGAATCAAACTAGTGTAATGGCAAACAATTTTCCAAATACAAAACATATGTGTACTATACAGTGTTTGTATTGCTTTGGCTACAGTCAGCTGTGAGAGGTGTCTTTGCTGCTCAACAGCTTTACTGGTCAGTGGCTGAATAAAGTATTTAATAGGACTTGGAGGTAGCAGGACCTCTTTAGGTGTTAAACAAAAAAGCAGCATCACATTCATGTTCTTGTTTTCCTTCCCGGGGAAGCCACGACCAAAGACACAAGCTTAAAGTATGGGAATGACAAAATGCTATTAAAATAACAGAAATGTTTTTTAACGTTTATCGGTGCGTAAAACACACGGTGTAATGTCTGCTCTCAGAGATAACAACTGTATTTTTTATGGTGAAAATGGAACACAGTGAACTGTTGTTCAGCAGATACTTAAAGCATTACTGGGACAGCTTTGCCTACTCTACGCCTGCTCTAAATTTATGTAAACCGTGCCAAAATCTGGATTTTAAGAAAATATGTGCGCTGAAGTTTCCAGTATTGGTTTTTTTCAGATGTTTTGAGCTTGTCTTATGTGCACAGAAGTTTCAAGTACCAGTACATTTTAAAAGTTAAAATAAATCTTTTGCATTTCAGCACGTGCTATTGTAAAAGAGTGTAGTTCCAAATAAAGGGAGGGAATTCTCTTATTCTATTTCAGAGTGTTCCTTGGGGAGGAACCTGTAAAAATGCTGCTTGTGTGAATTTTCTCTTCATGGGCAAGGTGGGGAAGTAGAGACGAGCAGCAGTTGGAACTTGAAAATGGATATTTCCGTATAACTAATAAAATTACTCTTCAGGTCACCAGGGCTGCAGAGTCAGCTGTTGTGTCCAGTGGATTTTGATTAAATTGGAGCGCAAGGTTTTCTTTTTCCCTTTGTGTGAATCTGGCTCTTTGAGGCATGCCCTCCTAGAGCATGTACTGTTTCAGTCCTTATTTCAAGCATTTCCACTCTTTGTACCTGCTTTGAGCCCTAGGATTTTTTGCCTTATACCTTGACCTTGGTGTACCATGCATTTGTGAAGCTAATAAGGTGGATTTAAGAGAATAGCCTGTCCCTCAAGTTAAGGGTGAGAGGCTAGGAAATAAACACACAGCATGCTGCAGAATGGAAGAGAACAGAAAGATATTTAAGAGGAGATTAAATACACCTTTACATACTTTATAGGTGGCAGGGAAAAAGATGATGTACTGACAAAAGGCTGTATTTTCTTTCTTTGGTAATATATTTTTGTTGTTTGTTAACCTGTTTACAAGCTCGAAATTAGATTTTTAAACAAACAGTCTCTGAGCTTTATCAAACCTCAAAGGGTGGCAGGAGTTTTTGGGCAGGGGGATGTTTAATCCTGTTTTTCAAAGAACGTTGAGATTATTAGGTTATGCTGACTGTTAATTCCATTTCTTGTCATTTTTTTGCATCCACTGTCCAGTTGGTTACATTTTTCAGGGGCATGGAAGTCTCAAGGAGACTGCTTTCTTAGGGATTCCCCCATAAATGGGCAGGTAGAGGAAACTTCTACCATTCACATGAAAGGAAAAAATTCAGTAAGAACATGAGATGCATCAATTGTTGAAAAATTAATGCAGAGAAGAGACCTCTATAAACACACTTATTGCAGAAGTTCAGTAAATCAGAGAAACCCATCTTTAGTATACCCTCTGTGTGTGTGTGTGTGTGTATATATATATATAAAATGCTCTTGAGGTAGGCAAGTCTTTTGTATGGTGAACTGCACAGTTACTTTTAGTCTCTATCAGTTCTTTGACTCTCTTTGTGGGACAGTGTACAAATGATGGTACTGGTGAAAGTGAGGGTGTAGAGTAGGGCTGGAACAGTGCAGACACAGAACTGGGTTCAGAGGACAGGGTTGCCAAAAGAAATGCTTGACAAAAAGGTGGATTTGCTGCTACATGAATTCTTGTTCTGAGGTAATACAGATTTTTAGCTTTTCTGGAAATGACTGTGCAGAGCAGCTTTTTGTAGGTTGAGTCTCTATGTGCCTACCAAAAGGGGCAAATTCTTGCTTTAATCATAATCTGGTTAAAAAAATCTCCAAAATGTAACAATTGCAAGATGTAAACAATTCAGGAAAGAACTTTAGCAGTTTCAATTCCCAGTGAATTACATTGCTGCTATCTGTGTTCTAGTAACATTTATATCTTGTGTTGCTTCAAGGGGAAAAAAAGTTTTGGCTAACTTTTAACCAAAATATAAAAACAGTATCGATTTGGCATGTTTTCCTGTAAGTTTCTGTTCTGAGAAAGCAGATGGTGTCTAAATAGATTGAAATATTAAGGAAAACTGAAATTGAGCAGTGCTGTGCCAGCTTTTTTTGTGTGAACTTCCTCTATTAGAGTATTACACATATCAGATACTAGTTCAATCCAAAATAAATGTGTTTATGGTATGGTGGGCTCTGTCTTGTTCTTCATTACCATGGCAAGTATTAGAAGCACCTGGAAAAAATGAAGAGCTTATTGGTGTCTTTTCATTCTCTGTTGCTGGTAAGAGAGTTGATAGAACTCAGCCTTGTTATTTTTCAGTCAGAGCAGTCTATCAACTAATTTTTAACATGCTTAACTGTGAACTGTTGATCAAAATCTAACTAGTAATTCTAAGAGATGAGAATTGCATTGGATGTCTTGAGTCAGTGTTGACAAAAACACGTCCCGGTTCTGTGGCTGCAGCTTCAGTAGGTTTCTGTTGACATTGCCTGATGCATTATTGCATTTTGCACATTGCTTTGTATTTGAGGGAATCCAAGAACATAAAGGTGCAAGTGTATTTTGCAGTATAAGACTTGTGGGTGGTCACAGTTGAATGCTTTATTTAAGGGGAAAGCTAATATATTGCAATCACTAATGTACTGGAGACAAGCAGCAATGTTGGTGACTTGAGTGACTCCTCTCTATGTGTATCTGATTACAACTCTTTTTTTAGGCACTTGACAGTGTAACAATACATCTCTTTCTGAAACAGAAATATCTGTACTTAAGTTGTGGTTCCAACCTCAGCTAAGCCAGTTTAGCAGCTCTCTGAAGCTGAAATGGGACTCCCCTTTCTGCTTATCTTCAGCATCATTATCTTGTCTTTGCTCTTCTTCCTTTGGAAAGTCTTCTACTGTTCTAACAAGTTATATACCCTTCTGGAAGGGTGTAGTGACAAAGCCAGCACAGTGTGGCCAAAAATGGTGGGAAATCCAAGTGTGGAGTGTGGCCTCCTTTCAACAGTGCTAAGCCATCACATTGCTGTACCCTGGCTCTTCATCCTCATGCTGAAGCTGTGACAAACCTTTTTAACTTTCCTACCACTGGAAGGACAGGACAGTTCTCCTTTCTTTCCCACTCCTTCATGATTCAGCCTCTGTCCTTGTATCTGTTTTCAGTCTTTGGCTACCACACAGAGCTGACTTGACTTGAAAGGAAAATGATTTTCTGTTAGTTTTTTATGAGGTTAGTTTTCTTCTGGACTGCCAACTAAAATTGTCTCCCCCTCTGGTTAGGTGAGCACCAGGGAGGGGGCATTTTGAGGGAAGAGGTTGAGCCAACTTGCTGTGACTGGGGGATAGAAAGAAAATGAAGCTTTTCTTTTTCAGTGCCGGACAGTCATAAGATTGGCTTTGTTATAAAATCTAAAAGTATTGCGAGGCTGTGGTTTAAACAATTCAAACCAAACTAGATTGATTCTGCTTGGTCCCACCCTCGATGGCATTTGCTCTGCTGGGCTTATCTGATTGTACAGGGAGCTGAGCTGCCAGAACTCTTTTTCAGAAGGGTTCATTTTCTGATGCCCAGTTCTGTGGGCTAATCATGCCAGCCGTGGGGTGAGTTGAATGGTGACGTGACCCCATGGGAGGGATGGCCAGGGGAAAAGGGAATTGTCCTACAACTTTGTCAACTTACATTTTCAGTACCGCATTTATAAAATATTTCAACTACTTCCACATCTACATGTATTTTGTAGATGAGATAATTGACTTACATAATGCAAACAAGAGGGAGATGTTATGTGAATAAGACAATGTTTCTGCAGCCCTGAGGAAGACTGAGTTATAGTGAGAATAATCAGAGGTATGAAAAAAAATATGAATCCACAAAGGAGATAAAGGAGGCTCTGATGGATAGAAAGTACTTGACTGGGGCTTCTGGGAGTCAATATGAGACGTTCTTGGTGTGTTCCTGGCAATCATGTTCCCATGGTGATAGGAAAGCACTCAGTTATCTGTGTCCTGTTCTGGACTTGTATTGGACAGATGGAAATCAAAATACAGATCTTATACTTCTTGCATAATTAACATTTGCATCTCACTGCTGTGAGATGTAACTGAGGCCAAAAGATTAACAGGATCAGGAAAGAAAAGGGATTATTCATTTACAGTACATTATGCTAGGTTAAATGAAAGCTTTGTAAAGCCTTTGTAAAGAATTGAAAAACCATTATACAACAGGGAACAAATAAAGTGCTAACCAAAGGGGATTAGGAAGAAACTTCTCTGGTAAGTGGGCTATTCCATGGGTGTCCACTGTGAGGTTTCTTGTACCTCATATTAATCATAGTCAGGAAGGTTTTAGGTTCAGCAGTTCACCACTTTGCAACAATTCTTATGACCGTTTAAACAGATGCTATCTGGTGATTTGAATAGAAATGTGTAACTGGAAAGAGTGCTTAGGGAAGCAAAGTTTAAATTTAGTTGTGCACAAGATCTCTTTCCAGCAGAGAGAGCCTCTGGAGAAAGGCCAGGGTCTGCCACCATCAGAGTGTAACCAGAAACCTGACAAAGAAATAGCAAGGGTGATTATTTGCAGTAGGGGTGTGTGGTGAAATTTGTAAGTGAGGAGCATGTGGAACACCCAATTGGTGCTGGGGAGGTTTAAAAATTCAGCTGAAATAGAGGGCACATGATTGAGAACTGAATGCATGTCTGATTTCAAGTGTGATAATAATGAAAAAAAAGTAATAAAAATTATGTGTTAAAACCAAATAAGGAGATCTCAGCAGCAATAAAAAGGACCTTTATAGTATGATACATGTGTTTCTGTAATTAGCAGGACAAAACCCCTAATATATTAATCATTAATTTGATTGTTAATTTAATAGGCAAACTGATGATTCATTGCACACATAGAGTAGATTAGTTGCCAACCGAAGTAATACCGTAGGATTTTGAACTTGCATAGTGAAGTAAAATGTGAAAGAGGAATTGTGAGAAATGGTGTTTGAAGAGACTTCCAGATGTACCTGTTGACTCTTGCAGCCAAGTAACCTCCAAGAGAACAGCTCATGGTGAATGCACAAGTATTGATGGCTGATATTTTAATACAAAAATGAGGGAAATGAAATAATAAATTCAGGTGTACCTCAGCTACTGGGTAACTACTATCCATCAGAAAAAGCTGCTTGACAGACAAGTAGCTGGCCATACTCTGCTATTTAGAAGGATGCTATAGATCTTTAGATTCTTAAAAAAAGGTTTATTGAAGAATAAACATAATAAATACCTTATATGGCTTCCCCCCTTCTGATGAGGCAGAGAGGAGTCCAAATGGAGGTCTGGTCTTCTATATCTTTCTGCTGGCTTAGGAGGATTCCAGCTCCAGCTTTGCCATTTTGCTCTCTGTACTCTCCTTCTGAAATAGCAGTCTGTTTTTTTCTCTGCACAGTGGTCATGTCCTGGTTAGCAAATAAGGAGGAGAGGCAGTGGCATGACTTGGGAAGCACTTTCTGATGTAGTCATGTGGAATTGCCTTTCTTAATGAGATACAAGTACACCAGGAATTGTTTGGAATACGCTGATCTATTTTTTCCTGATGGTATTTAGCAAGCTGATAAAGCTCAAGTAATACCAGTGAATGCCTTTATTTCAGAACTTGCATACAACACTTGTTATGATTGCATGATGTAGGAGGAGTGTCTCTGCAGACAGGACTTCATGAGCCAAAGTGAGCCACCACAGCAGCACCTCTCCCCCTGCTCTCCATTTATCAACTTCTGCACTAGTTAGACACCTCTCTGGCCTGATAAAGTAGTGCCAAAAAGCCACACCAAGCCCCCCAGATAGAGGAAATTATGGAATTTCCACCCCCCCTCTTTGGTGAGAGACAGTTGTTGGGTTGACTGACCAGCCTGTGGAGTTGTAGTCCATGAGCTCTTTCTGAAATGTGCAGGAGGGTGAGGACCTCTGTTCTTACACAGATCACCTCCTCCTCGCCTGCTTTTGAGTGGCCTTAAGTGTTTCCAAAAAATGGGGAGAAAGATGCCATTCTCAAAAGAAATGGGAGTGGGGAGGAAGAGGAATGCTTGAGAGACTGCATCAGTTGGATTTCTAAAATCTGCGAGACAAGTCAGCTTGCATTTAGTAATTTAGACTGACTGGAAAGGAACTAATTTGTTGATGTTATGTATTTGTTGATGTCAGTAAATCTTAAGTGACCAAGGAAGCTGCAAGAAGGGGTGGAAAAATGAGTGAGTCAATAATGTCAAAAAATAGGGCAGTTTTATTTTAAAAGCTGGAGGTCAGTTGCACTCGCTTGAGCAACTAGATAATTTTGTTTGCTGATAGACAATTTTTGGTCAATAAAAATAATCTAATGTCAATTCATACAATTTGCTGGGGTAGGAGAGAAGGTATTTTCAGATGAATTTGCTGTAAGCCTTTTCAGTTCTTGTTAAGATTAAAGCTCTGTTTTGTAATTGTATTGATAAAATGCACTCTTTTATAATGTATGTGATTTAGAATGGCTTACTTCATTGATTACCAAATTAAAGTGATACAAAATCAATAGTAACACATACTAAAAGGATTAAGGACAGGATAACTGAAAAATCTCAATACAGTTGTTAATGGAAAGTCAAAATCTACTGGCTGTGTCTTTTTCTTCAGCGAGTGCTTTCTGCCAGTGAGCAGGAGGAAGTATGGAAACTTCAGTGGTGAAGTTTTCATTGGATGCAAATACTGGTGGAGTTGCTACTATCAGATCCATTACTGCAAGGGGGTCTAAGTCACCAATTTTTTTAATGGGAACTTACCCATGTATTTTAATTCAGCTAAATAGAGTGTCTGCTAAACACTTAGCAAAAAAAGAGATTTCACTTCTGGTAGAGGAGCTTGTGCTCTGAAACATGTACACTCTAAAAATGAGTTGAATTGTGATTAATTACAATCAGGAAATGGCTTATGGAGGGAGGCAATACCTATGATAACACAATACTTGAGTTACAAATGTGGTTGAGTCTAACCTTATGGTGCTGCTAGGAAATTTGTGACATCAGTAGAGTCACTAACAAAGCGCGAGATGTGATGGATTCAGAATGTGAAAAGCCTGTCAAACTGAATTTAAAATTCAGAATCTTTGGTGACACCAAGTTGGACCTAGTGAACAGTGAGTTGCTCACTGAATACAAGGAGTCTTGTGGTTGAGGGAGCCTCTTGAACCAGCTCAAGGTGCACAGTAAGATCCAGTTGCTGGAAACTGATGCTGGTGATTTCAATCTTATGGCATGCCTTCTAAAAAATGAACTGCCAGTTAACAGCTGAAGCTAAGAAAATGGTTTATAGCTCTGTCTATTACAGTGTGTTAATGAGACTGTTCTTAATCTAATCCATCACCTGGAAATTGAGGTAGAAGTTACACAGGAGGTGCTCAGTGGCTTTTTTTTATTACAAAAATGTGTTTGTCTCCAGGTCTCATCAGAAGGCAAAACCTTCCCTCATCCCTATTACCTTCTCCCTTCCCCTCCATCCCCTATTTAAGCTGTTCATAAGCAAGTGCCATGTGTAGGGTCAGAGTTGGTCAAATGACATTTGAATTGCACATAGGCAATTTTAGTGCCAGTTTGTCCTCAGCATGCAACAAATAACATGAAAGGAACCACGGCACAGATAAGAGCTGTAGAGGACAGAATCAATATGTACTTAAACCTTCTATATTTTTGAGATGTACAAAACTTGACTCTTTGTTGGTGTAAGGGATACATATGAGTGAGAGCAGAGAGCATCTGTGTGTGTGCTTGAGTAAATTTGCATTTAGAGTGTCTCCTCCTTAACACCTGACATTAAATATTTATTTATTATGCCAGTATCAGCTGGTATTACTGCTAATTCTTTCAAAATTGCATGTTCACTTCCAGTGTAAAATCTCTTCATTTTTCAGCCTCTCAGGTTCCAGACTCTGCCAGTTGTATGCCCCTTTGGTTTCTTCATGTAAAATGTGCAAACTTAACTGGCTTGCAATACAGACTGAGTGCCTTCAGTTTTTAAATTTTAGGCTTTTATTAATATGCAGTGGACTGTCAGTGTTAATATGGTGTGGTTCTTAAAGTGCAAATTATGCCAGGTGTATAGGGGAATGCTATTTTTTCTTCCTTCTGATGAATTGTGATTTTTCCTTTTTTTCCCCCCAGTTGAGAGGTCTTACAGTCATCATTTTTAACACTAAATAGCATGTTTCTCTTGCTCAGTGGTCATGCCCTGCCAAAGCTTTGTGTGGTCATTTTAATGCCACCAGCTCAGCTGTTTCTTTGAAGTGCTGCTGATTAGAAAAAGAAATCTGGAAGGCAGAATGGGTAGAGAAGAAAACCAAAAGTACTTAAGCAAACGAGCAGCTTTCAAGTCTCACAGGTGTACAGTGTCATATATATGTTATGGAGGAATAAAATTTATAGCTAATGTCCAGTATGCACATAGAACTGCTCCTGTTTGTTTATATTTCCCCTTTTCTAGATAAATGTACATTCTCATATGAGACAACTGGCATAATGGTGGCCTCTTGTGAAGTTACAGGCTGAATGTTCCTGGGTAAGCTTGCCATGCCCTCCTCGAAGGATAGGGATCACTGAAGGATGGTTATGCCAGGTGCAAGGACAGACATTTTGTAAAGTCAGCACAAACAGGAGTGACTGATACTGAGTCTGTCTCTTATCAACCTCCTGTTCTTTTGGGGACTGATAAGCATCATGTTGTTATTTTTACTTAACCAGGTTTCCAAAGGAAAGAGAGGTTTGCGTTAATGTCTTTCTGACTTTTCCTTTCCACTCTCCCTCAAAAACAGTTGTCCAATTTTAACCAAATTGAACAGATTTTGATGTTTCAATGATGTTAAGTTCCTGGAGTATAAGAGATAAGATCCTGAGCTTATGTGCAGTTAATACAGGGATTCCTAATTCTTCAGGCATGAGATCTTTCATGTTACAATTTTTCGTGGAAACAACTGCTGTATTTTCATGCTCAACAAGGAGTCAAAAACCCAATCAAATGCTAGGACTTAGCAAGAAAAGATCAGAGTGCAAAGCAATATAAGAAAAAATAGCATTGTAGCATCCATTAGTGCTTCTTTCTCTTGAGTACTAGGCTCTGCAGCTCTTCTCAGACATCAAAAAAATATGTAGAAAAGCAGCATGAGGAATTATTTTATTTAATCCATTCACACTTTTAATGGACAACTGTGTAGACATGAGATTATCATCCTAGAAGATAGAGCTAAGGGGGGATATGGCAGAAGTCAGTGCAGTGTTGTGGAGGGGAAATAGAAGCTTACAGTTCATGGATTCTTTTTGTGCAAGAAATAGGGGACATTAAAGTAGTCCTAAAGAAGAAGATAGATTCAAAGCAAAATAGAAAAGAACGTTCTTTATTTTATGCTTAGACTGTAGGACTCCTTGCTACAGGCTGGTTCCTCAGTGTGGCTCCCTTCAATGGGATGTTAGGAGCACATTCATGGCACAGAAAGATCTGTTGAGGTTACTTCATGTTTAGCAACATCCTCTGCCCCAAAAAGTCTTTGATTTGTAATTGAGGGTGGGCAGTGTCTTAGGTGCCATCTGTGTTCCTGCTTCCCAAGAGCCGTGGGATATCAGCAGGGATACTTGTGCCCATCCTTTCCCCTAAGCCTGTAGGGGCTGTTCTTACATGAAACCACAGTCTGAGGAGAGATTTCTTGCTTGTGCCTGTGCCAAAGGAAAAGCAGAGAAAGCCTGGTCCTTGTTTGTATGGCTTTTCTGGTGGGTTGACCATCCAGTACACATCTGTGGCCAGTCAGCCCCAAATCAGCCCCAGTGCCTTCTCCCAGGTTGTTCAGCCAGCTGATGTGGAACAGACACAGTGAGAAGGCTGGGCTGAGGAGCTGCAGGCAAAAGTAGTGAGCTGTGAGAGCAGGATACAGAAAGGTGTAGAATTAATAGAAGGAGGGATCCATGTTTGTAGGTAAGGAACAAAGGGCAGGTTTTGTATGAAATGAGCAGCTGTTTGTCAGTCACAGGGTAACTTTTACACTGTGACTTAGAAAGCTGATACAGAAAGAGTACCGTGAAAATGTGAAATTTTACAAAGCACTTGTCAGAGAGGTACTCTCCTGTGGAAGTCTTAGAACTTGTCCAGAAGAATTTGAGTTTCTGACTGTTCTCTTCCAGCTGTGTTTTTTCTTGATGGCAAGGTACAGAATGACAGGCATTTGCCAGATGCTGGTGATCCTTAAACTTCAGTTCCTTGCAGCAGAAAAGAGAAGCCATTTCCTTCGCAGGCATTGCCTCTTCTAAATAAGAGATACTCACTTTACATGCTGAGCAATCGCTGGACTAGGAGCATATCCAGAGGTTTATTTTCCTGTGTTAATCAAGGAAAAATGGATGTGCTTTTTAGTAGATGTTTCCTTTACAAGATGTGGTAATTGGTGTTTCACTTGCTGAGTGTTTAAACTCTGTAGCCAATATGAAGCAGATACAACCTCTTTCCCGTGGCCAGCTGTGCAAGTTGCTATGGGAACTCGGTGGGGACTGTCTGCAGATTACTGCTCTGGGGACCACACCTGGTTTATTTGCATTCAATTTAAGTTGGGGAAAATTCAAAAGAAGAAAAGAGGAGTGTAGACTCGCCGGTAGGCAGGCAAAAAAGGGCTTGTCATTTTGAGATTGTCACATTGGATGGAAAAGATGCTCGTATTCATGCTTCTTGCAGGCTCATGCAGGGCTCTGAATTTTGTAGCCTTTTCTCATTCATTTCACCAGTTTTGTGAGGCTTGTTGGAAATAAAATGTCACAGAGGATTTTTTTTATTGTTGTTATTGCCTCTGACTTCGCAAATTCTCTGGGATTTAACTAACTTTCTCTGCATTTTTAATGAGTAATCTCTCTGTGGTGGTGAGAGATTGTGAAAGCAATGTGGAATGCAGGTCCTTCTTTTTAAATGGCATGTTAGATCAACTCAGTGCAGTATTAAAATGTCAGTGCAATATTGAGTGTTGCTGGAGAGCTTAGCTTGAGGGTTTTTTCTGAATACTGAATTGCTCTTCTTTCAGTGGTGACTGACTTCCTAAGAAGGCTGAGGAATGATTTTCATTCAAGTCAGCAGCAGCGGTCAGTTGGTAGCTCTTGGGCTGGATTTTTGGGGATGATGATATGCTGCCACTTAAAGGCTTTACTTTTTTTTCTTGCTTGTTCATTCTCACTACAGCAACTTGCCTTTTGACAGAGACTGGACAAAAGTGACGAAAACAGCACTGCATGCTGACTTGCTCTTTATTCTATTTCTTCCACTGGGTTGGTACTGTCCTGGTACCTTTCTGCAGGAAAACAGAACATGTAAACTATATTCAGAACAGTAGGCTTAAAAACTTTGAGAAATCTGAGATCACTACCTTATTAAAAATTAATACCAACATATTATATATACTGTATATAATATAGTATATGTGTTCTAAATAAAACACAAAATATGTAAAAAATAAAAAGTATATATGTTTATATATCAACTATGCATATATATATATATGAAAAATTCTGAGGGTTAATGTGTGGTTGCTTGTAAACAGCTTCAGTTCTGATCTGTTGTTAATGTCACCAGAGCTGTGGTGTCCCTTGAGAAATCCAGTTTTCAGCCTGGCTTGATGCTCTAGATCAGCCTACGGTGTTTTTATATAGGAGTCTCAGACATTTATGAGGTGTACTTGTTTAATTTCTGTAGATTGGTCTACTATGATGTCTTAGGGTTATTAGTAGTTATTTTAAATTCTTATGTGAACAGTTCCTTGAGTTTGGAGTTCAGTGCTCTGAGCTGGGTCTGTGCTAAACTACTTACTGGTATAATTGTAGCTGTTATTCTGCTGCTGCTTCTGTCAGAAAGCAACTCCTCATTTTCTTTACTTTCAAAACCTTGCAATTGTAATGCCTTCTTTAATGCATCTGATGGAAATAAGTGATTCTATAGTTAAGTTTTATGTTGCAGGAATCACATTTCCATTTTTGAGTGTGGAAATGGCCCGTGTGAGACCAGAAATCAGAGTATTCTCCAGAGTGGCATTGGAGAGGTGTGTGCATATCTAAGTGTACTTAACTGATACAAGTTGTCAGCATTAGGGCTAAGAGCCAGTGTCCCTGAGAGGAAATAAATAGTTGTTGTGAGATTTTAATTTCTTCTGTTTGTCACACAATTTGTGTGACAGAATTCATAAGATGGATGTGTAACATAGGAGTGGAGTGAAGCTACAGACAGTGAAAGTTTTAAGGGAATAATCCTGCTGAAACCATCTTTCCCATTTGTTTGTTTCTGCATCCTTTCTGCCTCTGTGTTTCACCAGGGTGAACATTTCTCCTCTTGGATTTAAAACCAGATTTGGGTTAGTATTTCTCCTTGTAGTTGGAGTACTTTTAAGACAGACCAATTCTCTGGTGTAGTTGTGTAAGTGGCACCAGGGCAGCAGTGCTGCATTTTGCTGCCTCAGCATTCATGGCCCATGGTTGTGGTACTGACAGGGCCCTAAATAAAGTGTCCTGGTTTTAATTCTTGATTTCTCTGTGAAAAAAAAAAAAAAAAAAAAAAAAAAAAAAAGAAATATGCATATGTGAGACTTGTGTTTTAATGAGGAATGAGCAACTAAGAATTGAAGTATTCTGGGCATCACTTTTGAAAATTTTTATTTAGGTTTTTTGACCTAATCTTTTCAATTGTCTCCTTCTACTCTGGAATTTTTAAGTAGATCGTAGTTGTTTTTTTTGTTTGTTTTCGTTTCTTTTTGTTTGGTGTTATGGTTGTTTTGGTTTTTTTTGAGAGGATTGTGCACCTGTCAAGCTAGCAGTTCCAATCAAAATAAGTTATAGAAAGTGAGGCACTGTGGGAAAGTTTGCCTCTTCTCTGATTTGCTGGAGGAATAAACAAGACATTCCTGTCTTCAATGGTGTGTCCATGGGCCTGCAAATAAAGTGTGCATGTCTTCCCAGCAAATCCTCTGCAAATACAGCCACAGGTGTCAGTCATGCTGCCTGCCCTTCAGCATTGCTTCTAGAAACCCCTTCTTGTGGTTATTTCCTGGAAAAGCTGACCAGTGCCTTTCCTGCTTTAGCACAGCATAGGTGCTAAAATGGGCAAAACCAGGCTTGTGAACATCTCCTGGAAAAGCTCATATAGGTTGTATTTTATATGTGTAGTTATGCTGTGGTTTTCACTTTCTGCTGTTCTTACATTATTGTAAATTAAAGACCCAGGTGCCCAAGCACTGCATATTATTTTTTTTTCTGGCTGATGGCAAATACAGTGTTATGTAGCTCTGAGCAGCCAAAATGATAGGTACTTGGATACCTGGGCTGATGGATGGAATCAGTGTCTGCAGTGTGAATAACTCTGTTTCTTCCTTCAGATCTTGCATCTGGCAATTTTTTGTTCAATTTGTAACATACAAAGCAGCTTGTCTGGAATTTGGCCTTTTCCTCTTTTGAGATCAAATAATTTAAGCTTCAGAAAGAAGCATTCTCATGACATGTCTTGTGGTTCCTACAGGTGTTAATAGTGTCTGGATCAGTGTGCTGAGGGCATTAAAGCAATATCCTTCCTTGGATTTGAGTTAGTTATTAAGGAAGAGAGAGCAAAAGCAGATCCTGCAAAGCGTGGCACAACAGCCGTGCAACTTCAGTTCATACGACGAACTGCAGAGATTTTGCATGTGCTTTTTTGCTGTTAATTTGTTTGTCAGACACTCTAATTAGCTAACCAGAGCTAAATGCTGTCAGGGCTGTTGATATTGATGAATCAAGTTGGCTCCAGCAGGACGAACTGTAAGCTTAAACCCGTGACTTTGATTTATGTATTTTGAGAGTGACCTGTAGTGTAGTTAATGACAAGTGGTGTGGAGGCTCTGGGATTTGAGCAGTGCTCTGTGGTTAAGTCATACACTGAATTAGTCTCCTCTTTGTAGAGCCCCTGTTCATCAAGCTAGACTAATAATTGCTACTTTGGCAAAGTGGAGAACAGGGAAATAGGGTGTTTGCATAAGGCATTATGTTTTGATTTACAGGTAAGTTTGAAAATAACGTTTTTAAGCTTTGAGAGCCTGTCCTTGTTGTGTGAGTGGACACAGGGAGGCAAAATTAATGCTTTTGGAATGCACTTACAGTGATGCTTCCAGAGTGTAATAGTTCATACAGCTGCTAAAACAAATATTTCTGTTCAGTATTTGAGCTTATCATAAGTACTCTTCATATGTCAAGGCAAGTCAATTGTGTTGTGATTTGCATATTAGATAATATTTATTTTTCTGAAATATGTGGTATTTTTAGTATGTATTGCCATAACAATTTGAAACTACCAGTATTTATGCCACCTTCATTGCTTGGTGTTTTGGTAGTATGAACTGCATTTACCTTTCCCATTCAAATGTGTGCACAGTTTCAGTGTGTGGGGAAGACACATTGCCATAAATGTCACTTGTGGGAACAAATGACCCCACTTTAGGTCCAGGAGGCACATGAGGATTGGCTGGTGTTCCCTGCCAGTGAAAATTTGGGGTCACCCCATTCCTTGTGGGGCTGGTGCCTGATGGTACTCCAGGTTCTCCAGCTGCCCCAAGATGCAGCATCCATAAAAGCTTGCGAGCTTTTCATGAGGTTGTTTTTGGGTTTCGTTTGTTTGTTTGGGGGAAGGGGAGAGTTGGGGAGGAGGGGGAAGTAATATGGCATTTTTTTTGTTTTCCTCAGTACTGCTATAACATAGACTTGCATCCTTAAATTGTCGCTTTTTTCCTAATTCTGAGAAATGCTGAAGTTTTACTGATCTTGTTCTCCAACCCTCCCTTGTGTTTTGTTCACACAACTTCACATCAGCTTTCTTTTCAGACTTTATTTTGTCCTGCAGTCTTTTTTTGAAAAGCAATGTGAGGCATGGAAATCCTGTAAAAGTAATAAAATACAAGAGATGTTAACCAATAGACAATATATGTGTACCCAAGGTGTTCAGTACTTGTCAGTGTGAAGTATTTTAGATTTGACAAAACAATAATTTTGAAGGAGAATGAGACCTACATAAGTGGACAAAAAGTCAAAACAGGTGTTTCCCATACAGTAGTCACATTTTAAGACATTTTTGTGTGTGTTTTTTAAAAAATCCTGCTTAAGTTTGTGTATTACTTTTCATATACAAGTTTGCTAGAACAACGACTGTGTAATGGTATTAAACCATACCTGAAGTGTGGTGGAATCAGCATGATTTGTTCATTTTCTATGCTAACTTTAGCATACAAGTTAAATTGGAGTTAAATTGGAAGGAGGTGAATGCCCTGAAGACAATAAAATGTGCTAATGTGCAACAGCTCTGTGGCAGGTGGACCATGGTAGTTAAACAACACAAATTAGTTCTTGAAGGTGTGACACTTGGGGTTGGTTTTTGAATTAAGTTCCTGGAGTTTGTGCTTTTGATGCATGTAAATAAACAAAAAGCACTCAAAACAACACGAAAGAGAAAAAGTCTCAAGCCATTATGAAATAGTCGTGAAAACTCTGAAAACATAATGGGTGGAACACAAGGGCTTAATTCAGGAGATGTAAAGACATAATGTTTGCTGCTCTTCAGAATATTCCATCATTTCTAAGTAAATGTTATTGTCATAACATTTACTTAGACAACAAGGGTTGGCTGCATTGAATTTATATCCTTTGCTATTGAAAAGAAAACATTCAACAGGATGAAAGAAAAACTTTTGTGTAAATATAATATGGATGCTTTCTTACGTGCCAGGGCTTGTAGGCAGTAAGGGTAGGGCAGAAGTGCTCAGATGATGCACCTGAATGACAGAATTAGCTGTGAGTTTCAAATAAGGCTGTTTGCTTGTGGAAGTTATAAATCTGTATTTTTTTGAATAAGGGTATTTATTTTATTTGCTCTCATCGTATCACTGCCCCCCTTTTTTCTTCCCTCCTCATGTGGTGGTATTGTAAATTTGTCATGAACAGTTTTCTTTCTATGAAAAAAAAAAAGACTTAATCCATGGTAGTTGCTACGTTCTGTGGACAAAAATAAGTTGAGGCATAATAAACCAAACCCACAGACAAACCCTTTTATATGAACGTATCAGGTGCTTACAAGTATCCCTGTCCTGCACTGATAAGATAAATTAGCATTCCTGCTTAGCTCTCCACATGCTTAATTTCCTTCAAAAATGTACACAAAGGAATTCTGAAAGGCATTTTGTGTGGTTGAAAGTTTTAAAGAATAGTTATGATTTGAGTTTGTGAGAGGTAAAATTAGATGTAGACTCAAATTCCAATTCATAGCAATTACCTAATGACTGGTAATTCTAAACCAGGCCAATTTTATTTGACTTTTCCAGACAACTGCTCTTTTTGGCTTTCAGAGCAAACTCACCAATTTTCAGATAAAATCAGTTCTGTTAGCCACAGTCAAAGGTGGTGGCTAAAATTAGAGTTAGCTTGCAGCCCTAGCTATGAACAGGCTGCTGTCTGTCTGTAATTACTCTAAGAGGATTGTGCCAATTTTAGTGACAGTTTATTCTGTTGAAGTATGTGATTTTTACAATTATTTTTAATAGCACATTGGAGTTCTGTTTGTTGAAATTTTTGTTAAGTTTCATTTGGCTTGTGGGATGGAGACTTAGAAATGTCTTGAGTTAAAATGTAGTACCTTCAAGGTAAAATGTTCTAGGCATTGATACACTGATGAAGGCTAATGTTGCAGCTAATACTGCACTTCCTTTCCTTTTATTTTGTATTCCATTTGTATGTACTCCTTTGCACTTCTCTCCAAGTACACTGTTTAAAGGGGAAATAATGAGTTGGCTTATTGGCTAATCTCATCAGAAAGTGCAGCCCTGAAGTTTGCAAAGGTCATGCTTGTCACTGAGCTGGATAGGGGCAGAAATGTCTTACCTGTCATGGAGGGCATGTAGTAAATGACATTTTAGTAATGTATGGAAACACATCCATATAAAAAAACAAGAGTTGCATAGTCTACACGTAAAAATGATGTTCTCTTTCAAAAAACAGAGTTATTAAGGAGTCAGGTATTGTCATTATAACTGAACAAAGAAAGTGACATATTCATGGGACAGCCTGCAAAAGGAAGACATTCATTTGAAATGGTATGGTGTGGAAAATACATAGAAAGTGACAAAAAAAAACCCCAAAAAAAGAGAGAGTGAGTGGGGTAGAAAGAGTCTCCTGAAATGTTATCTGTAGGTTCCAAAGTGTTTGGCTGAAGAAAATCCATCTTTGTCATACATGGCTCTGTGTTAGTTCCTTTGGTTTTAAGGAAGAGTTTGAATAGGATTATGGAGGAAAAATCATTAATGTAAAAACTGTAGAATTGGCTGAAAAGGAGAGACATTTTTTGAGGTATCTGTAGTTTCATGGGATGTGGAGAGCTTTTTACTGAAGACAAGGTGCAGCATTTTGTCTTCTGAGAGGTGCCTTTGGAGGAAAAATGAAACTGAGTGCTGTTTTGCTTAAACATGAGTATCAGAAGTATGTCCTTGGTTCAGGGTGTTAAGTAATTTTTAATAAGTAGCCATAAAGAAAAGAATGGGCAGTGTTGTGGCAGAACCTAAAGAGAATATTAAACTAATATATTCCACCACTGGTTTTGGAGCAGAGTGGTAGGCACTGTTCCTCCCCAGGCGTTTTCCTTCTCTACTACAGCAGAGATTAAAAGACTGTCAATGGTAAATTTACAAACAAAAACACCAGAACAAAACAAAAAGTGATGCCCCATCCCTGGAAATGTTTAGGGCCAGGCTGGATGGGGCTTTGAGCAACCTGGTCTAGTGAAAGGTGTCCCTGCCCAGGGTGGGGTGTTGGAGCTGCGTGATCATTAAGGTCCTTTCCAACCCAGACCATTCTGTGATTGTATGAGCTTAGATGAAAGGTGAGATGATAAAATTGTCAAGAATGAAGTGGTCACTGAAAGAATCATTTGGTCTGGATTTTGAGCTTAGATGAAAGGTAAGATAATAAAATTGTCAAGAATGAAGTGGTCACTGAAAGAATCATTTGGTCTGGGTTTTTTTGTGGTGTTTGGTTTTGGTTGGCTGGTTGGTTTGGGGTGGGTTTTTGATTATTTGTCTTTTTTTTTTGGCCAGTTGTTAGTCTGACGGGCCAACACATAATTTTTCATTTCAGTTAGGCTGTTAGTGGACGTCCCAGCTCCAGCGAAGGTTTGTGTGGGGGTTGATGTTTGTGAGGCAGATGAGCCATGGCCGCACGGGTGCCCGATTCCAACGGTCACTTCCTGCGCTCTCGGGGCTGCACCTGTGTTCCCCCAGCCCAGCACTGGTGTGAGCAGAGCTCTGCTGTCCTGCTCTGCTGCTGCCTCAGCTCAGGCACCTGCTTTGTGAAGTGTTGTTACACCACTGGTGTCCAGGCTCTTCTGATAAAGCAGATTATCTCCCAGTGCACTCCAGAAGCGTGAATGCAGGAGTGAAGTTTACTGAAGGTCTGTGAACCATGAAGATGTGCCTCAGAGGTCTCAGCGGGACACGTGAATGAGTAGAAAACCAAGTTGGAAACAAGGTCTTAGGAAAACCTACTCAGCACATGCGGTTGTTTCCCTGTAGTAAGGGAGCACCTTCTCCCTCTCTTCTTGCAATGTTTTTCAAGTGTAGATCACTCATGTTAAATATATAGCTGGGAACATCTTGTGTTAAGTAGAGATATGAACCTGAACAGAAGAAGAGGTCAAGCGTGGAAATAAATTCTAGTCAGTACTGGATGATTGAGAAGTCCCTTTTCTCTCACTCCCTCTTGTTTGGAGAGGTGGTGCTTGAATTCACTTCAGAAATGAGGAGAAGAAAAGTACAGCTATGGTATTTTTAAAGGAAAAAAAAAGAGGAAAACAACTTACTCTTTAAATTCACATTAACACCTGGAAGTGGGTGGCTCAACCCTATAATCATCTGCATCATCATATTATCTTTTCCTGATCAGAATATGGAGTAATAAATTTTGTGATGTCCACATCACGCTTGAATTTTTATATAAATGTTCTTGCTGTTTAGGACACGTGTATCTGAGTGGCAAAGAAACTATTTGAAATTGTTTCATAGAGCCTCATAGTTAGTCCACTTACTTCTGTGGACCACTTTTGGAAAGGAAAATTGATTTCTCCATAGACCAAAGCCTCTTCTCAGTTCTCCAGTGCTCCAGCGTACTTTGTGGTCACAGCAGCAAGCATGTTCTGGTTATCACCGAGTGGTTCAAAGATGCAACGTGGGTGTGACGTGCCCCTTTCAAAAACCATAGCTTTGCAATAAGCTTTCTTTTGCATATTGTGTACATGTTTGAAGGGATTAGTAATAGATTTTTTTTTTTTTTTTTTTTCCATTGGAAGTCATTGGAAAGCAAAAGACTAAATCTATTTTGATTTCACTCGGGATAGATTAATGGGTGTCAAATGTTACACAATACTTGACATATCCACTGCTGTTAAGTTGGCCGTGGCAAAGGGATTACCCGATAATGAATCACCAAGCTCTTTAGCTGTTTAAAGGGAATCGTGCCACTTCCTTGCCCTGGTAGGACTCTCTTCCCTGCCTGGGACCTTGCTGAAACAGCGCGTGTTTGGATGTGGAAAACTCTACGCAGATGTGCAAGCACCGGTTTGACAGCTTTGTGTTCAGCTTCTACCTTGCTAATTGTTTTTGTGGGATTATTTGGATTGTGTGGAAAGCTTTTTCCAAATCCCCTTTATTACTGATGTTATTGTTGCCAGCAGGAATAAGATTAAAGGTGCTTAAGTCTGTAGAGTTGTTTCTAATTTGTACGTGTCATTTCAGTGGCATTTGAACAGAACTCTGTCTCTTCCCCTCCCTGATCCCCTGTGGTACTGTGCTTGAGTTAGGGCTGAGAAGCCAAGCTATTGGAAGAAAATTCATTTTGTTCCCTAATTATTATGCTGGCACTCGGGAGATAATTTTTCCCTTCATGCACTGCCAATTAATATGCAAATGAGCTGATAAATATTTATACCGTGATTTAAATTATGCAGGGAGCGCTTTCAGTGTACTCTGCAAATGAATTGTTCATGGACTTCAAAGTGCTGGCTGCTGTGCTAACGAGAGGAGATTTGCATAAGGCCCTAATCAGGCGCATACTGATTAAGCTTCATTATGGAAACTGCCAGCTGCAATCTTTGTTTCTATTTTATTACAAAAAGGGGAACTTTTCACGCTTCAGTCGCCTTGACAATGTCAGACACAGCTAGCAGGAGAGACTAAAACTCCACACAGCAACTGAAGTTTCCCTGTTCAGTTGAAGATTGCTATGGTGTAACTGAAGTTGTATTTCTCCCCCCACCTCCCCACTCCCTTTCATGTTCAGTCAGAGCAGTAGTGTAGATTTGATAGAAATTGCCATTCTCCCGTTCCTTGGACTATCTGAACCTGTAGAGGATACCACAGCATGCTGGACTGCAGCGACTACGTTCTAGGTGGGTACCAGCTCAGCTCTTTCTTACAGACACCGAGGCTGGGAGATTGACTATGCATAGTGGCTTAATCACATATGCAGAAGGTATTTGTGGGGCTGAAGCTCAGCAGTGAATCGGCAGCGAGTAGCTGCCTGCTAGATGGATAGCTCGATCTGTACCAGGGAAATACATGCTTTGGTTGGTTTGTTTGTTTGCTTTCCTCTTTTCCCTCGCTCCAGGAGAATTCCTTTCCTCTGCACAGACTTGGATGATATTAATGCAGACCTTTTGCTTTTAGGATTTCAGTCTGAGAAGCATTTGCCTTCTAACAAACACTGGGCTTGACTTGCATATCTGTGTGTTACGAATTTTAAAGCATTCAAATGAATGAGAGGGAGCCTTAGTGTTGAAGGAATGTAGTAACTGTACTGAGCCATTCCACAACAGAATGTATGTTATGTCTGTGTATTTTTAATATAGCAAGGTTCTTCGTGTGTAATAGAAAATAAGGGGGAGTGCACAGTGGTTGCCATTGATACCGTTGCAAGCTGTGCTTAAGGTTACTGGGATAATATATTTCCTGCGCTGAGATTCCATCAGGACTGCAGAACAGACATGCCATAATTCCTTCTTCGTGTCTTTTAAAGTTATTTATAGTAATGGATCATCACAGTTTTACAATAGGTTTTATTTATTTTCAAGGCTTTTCCCCCTGAAGCTCAGTGTATATATAAATATATATTTATTGTTATTATTTTCATTCCATCATATAAGTTCATGTAAGAACTTACATCTCTAAGTAAAAGAATATATTTTTGCATGGTAAATTTTAAAGCGGACGTTTGAGTATGTTTGTTTCTGAATATGATGTGGTTTTTGAAAATTAATTTCTGAATATTTCTTGTCATGTTTTCACTCACATTAAACTTTGTTTTTTCCATACACATAAATGAATCTTTTTTTACTGGTGCAAATGGAGTATTAGGCAGTTCCACTTTAATGGGTGAAAGGAAACAGTTAATGGTATATACCATGTTAAGATTTTCTTCGCTTTGCCAGCTGTGTACAGTCCTTATAACGCTTCAGGTTGGTCCGGTGTCCACTGCTTCTTTCTCCTGAATGCCTTTGGAAATGTTCCTGAGGGTGTGTGAAAGGCTGGCACAGCACTGCCTGGCGACACCTCAACCCTGCTAGCAGAGTAGCAGCGTGGAATGTATTCACTCCTGAGAGTTTGATTTCAATCATGCACCTGCTGCTTTCGATCCTTCCTTCTGGGGAGTTTGTTTTTAGATAATGTTGGCAGAAGTTGTAGCCCAGGGCCTTTATTTAAAACCCAAGGAAGATCTAAAGGAAGAAAAAATGGTGAAGGCATTAAGGTTTGGGGGTTTTTAGCCCACTTCATTTGTTTATTCTTTTAAGTTTGAAGCAGAAATTACAGGAGCACGTATAAACCAAGTAGCCTTTTTATTAGACATAGAATGAATGGGTAGGTTGAGTATCCCGCGGATATGAGCCTGTTTTGCTGGTAGCAGTTTTGTGCTTCAGATGGATGTCATACCATTTGCAATGGAAATAGCTGCATTGTTCTTGATGCTTTACATGCAGAAGGCCCACAGATTGAACAAGAAATAGTCAGCTGGTGAAATAATGGATGCTATCCTTCGCCTGAACCTGAGCACTACCAGAAAGATGTTCCTTCTTCCAACTTGCTGCTTTTTTCAATAGCAATGTTTGAGGTCTTTGTTAAGGGTGGATCTTCACAATAAAATATTCTTCATTTAGACAAGCTTTTGGTAGTTAGGTAAACTTTGTGTATGTCTAGTATTAAAAAACCTCTTCTTAGAAGGATTTATTTTGCAGCATAGCCTGACAGGAAAACGTGTCCTGGCTTGCTTTTTGGAAAGAGGTCTGTACAGTTATAACTTTGTGTGACTGGGCAAACTTGCTCATCATGTAGGAAGGCTTCTTGTGTGAGCTTCCTCACAGGACAGAACAGTGACTACTCTGCTTGAAAGCTCAGCACAGGACAGCAGTGTCCCCCCTCTGGGTTTAGTTTGCTTTGCTTTTCATTAGTATCCCACACCTTGGCTCTAATACTTCAATTCCTGCAACAAACTAGCAACAGGAGGCCCTCTGTTGTTTTTCTAGTATGAGTTTTCTGAAGTGGTTCAGCAAATGGATTCCATGTTTCTGAGAGACAACCCTCTCAGCTTGTGCTCTTCCCTTTTGTAGTCAGTTGTATCTTGAGTTCGAGCTATTCTACTCTGGGCTTAAAAATTACATCCTGTGTCCAATAGCCTCATGAGTTAGCCTGGTTTCCACAAGCAGATGTATTTGACTTGTAAGAACTCTTTCTCTTATTTTCCTGTTGGATGAGGTCTCGTCATATTTGTGTCCAAAGCAAAGGACTCCCATTCGATGTTCTCTAAAGTGAAATTTCAGTAGCCATCTGTGTGTAAAGGAATGCACTAATGCTGCTTATCAAATGCATGTTGCCTATAATGACTCTAAGCAGGTGTGCTGTTGCCACAACAATAAACTCAAGATATGTGCAGTATCTAGATAGAAACACAGATCTCTCAGCAGAGAGGGCCAAGTCAAGAGCAGACATTTCTGTATAATCAGTGGAACCCATGTTCTGTGAATCATGCTATCCAAATGTGGAAAATGACAAAATAAGGAGCCTGGAAGCAATAGGTTCTGTACCTGCAACCTTAGCAGAGCTCTGTTTTTCAAGACTGTAGCTTGAATGTGCTAACCAGAGGTTGTGAAAAACGGGGCAAAACTTGCTGAAGTGTGGGCCAACAGCACTCAGCTGCAAAGTTTCTCCTTTTTCCCTCCCCCTTTCAGAAAGCAGTTTAACATGTCTGCCTTTGTACCAAGGGTAACATTGATAGTCCAGATCTCTTTTACATGTGGCTGAACATGATTTAAGAATAGGCACAGGAACTTTCTGAGAAGAGTTGAGGCTCTGGAGAGGTTGTGTTAACTTGTCAAGGGAAGTTTTGTGGGTGTTACAGTCCTCTGGATTTTCAAGGCTCTAATTGCGTTCGACTGCTGCAGTTGTTCATGTGGAAAATTATATTAGTTTTAAAATTATTGATCACAGAATCATAGAATGATTTGGTTTGGAAGGGACCTTGAAGTTTTTCCAGTTTCAACCCCCCACCCCCCCTGCCATGGGCAGGGACACCTTGCTCTAGATCAGGTTGCTCAGAACCCCATCCAAACTGGTCTTAAAAACTTTCAGGATGGGGCATCCACTACATCTCTGGGCAGCCTGTTCCAGTGTCTCACCACCCTCACAGTAAGAATTTCTTTATAATATCCAGTTCAAACTTGCCCTCTTTCAGTTTAAAGCCATTCTCCCCTGTCACTACATGCCCTTCTAAAAATTCCTTCTCCAGCTCTTTTGCAGGCTTCTTTAGGTACTGGGAGGCTGCTGTAAAGCCTCCATGGAGCCTTCTCCAGGCCCTACTCTCAGCCTGTCCCCGTGGCTGAGGTGCTGCAGCCCTCTGATCATCTTCGTGGCCACTGAACTCACTCTCAACAGGTCCCTGTCTTTCCTGTGCACCGGCAGTAGCAGGTGATGGTACATGGCAATAGTCCATCTTCTCATATCCAGCTTTCATGGACTGCCAAGCACTGAGGTGTCTGGGCATTCTTGGAATTGTCTGGGGGAAAGATGCAGCACAGTTAATGCTGCTCCTGTATTCTTCTTCAGCCTACTGGTATTTTGGAAATCACTGCTTTGATGAAAGTACATGACAGAGGTAACCTTTTAAGCACCTAGCAAGAGAATATCCTGGAGTAATGGGTTCATTTTAAGCTCATTGAACTTGCTTTTAGCTCATTATGGGAATGGAAGAGTGTGCTCAAGGATTTGCTTACACTTCGTTTTATGAGCTGTTCTGTCTTGAGATTCTTTTTGTAATTTTGGTTTGTGATAATGTGGCACAGTGGGGTCGGTAGCAAGGAATGAGGAGGTAATAAGCTGGAAGGCTGATGCTGTACACAAAACATCTGTATAGATTCCTATATAAGGAAACTATATTCTCTGTCTGCCATCTGGAGAGGCCCTCTGCATTGCACTGTATTCAGCTGACAGGCTTTGAAACCAGGAACAGACTTTTCAATACATTCATCCAGAGGGAGAAAGAAGAGGAATTATTTTATATTTGTATGGTTTTGCATGAATATATAGGAAGTATAAAATAACTTAATGTCAGTGACATTCCAGTAAAATAGAAATGCAGTATTAGGAAAATGGCATCCATTTAATTATAGTGACTGAATTTCCTTTCTTTTGTTGGGGTGGGGCAGGGGGAACAAACACAAGAATAATGTAGGCCATAATGGTCAGACTTAATGTTTTTGAATCTTGGTGTAATCATTGTTCCTTCTTCCCCCCTCCTTTTTTTTCTTCTATGACTTTCATTGTATTGAAAATTAAGTTCCTACCTATCACTGCCCTCCAGCATGCTGTCTTTTATTCCCTTAATACAATGTTTTCACATATGGGAATAATGTCATAGAAAATTTTGAAATAATATTTATCTGGAAGATTCAGTATTGCGTTCTGGTTTTGGTTGTTCTTTTTTTGTGTGTTATAATCTGAATTAGGGTAAAGTACATAGCAAATTTCTGCTGTTCTGTACTCCCCTTGAACAAAAAGGTATTTGGAGATTTTTTGCTGTTTTGTTTTATCTTTCTTTCTGTTTGAATGCAGACTCAAGAATGAACAATCCGTCAGAAACCAGTAAACCATCGATGGAGAGTGGGGACGGGAGCACAGGTAAGAAATGATCAATTGGTGCACAGATGTTTTCTTGTGGAATTGAATGGATAGCAAAAGCAAAATTTCTGTACCCATTTAGTGGGATTTTTAAAACCCACAAAGCCAAACAAATAAAAACCTACACCCTTTGATTTTAGAGACCTGGGAATACTTCTGTCGTTAACCCTACTGCATACAGGGCATTATTCACACCTACTTTATTGGAGCACCATCCACACTTTTTATATTAAAAAGATTTCCCTTCCCCACTTTTTCAATCTGTAATGTTCCTGATACTACTGAAACTCTGGTGGCACTAGCTCTCCATAAATAGTCTCATTTTTTCCTGGCAGAGCATACCCTTGGCACTTCTAACTTCGTCGTTTATTTTTGGGTTGAAATTTTCCCTGGCAGATGTGGGCCACTGCCTGATCTTGTTTCCATTTTAGATTTCATTCAAGCTGTCACAACAGTTCTCAAGAACAAGTCAAATGGACAAAGCATAATATATCAATTTTTAAAAAAAATGTTAGCCAGCTTTTCTGTAATTTCTTAGTGTGTTAGAACAGAACCTTGAAATTTGGTGGGGAAGAACAGATTTTGTGTCAGGGCCGATCTGCCATTTGGCACACTCTTAAGATGTGGCCAAATTCTAAGCCATTGAAGAAGCTTGTTGAGCCTCTATAACTTAATCATGCTATCTCATGCTTTAATTCCTTTCTGGAGGTAATATAATGCTCATTCTGAAAACAAGAGAAATGACAGTTCTAACTGGAAAGTGAGTAGTTTAACCTAGCTCAGAATCTTTTCTCAGCTCAGAATAACACTTGGGATGAGAAAATTCTGATGAGAGGGAACTTGTTGCTTTGAGAGAAATCTGGTTACTTTGTATGAGGAAAACAAGTTTTCTTCTTCTTGAAGAGTTGTATTTTGAACTCTGGATTTGTGATGAAATTAACACTATTTAATTTTCTTTATTTGAGAGGCTGGATTTTTTTCTGCCAATATATGGGTTCAGTTAAAAGGAATCCTGCTTGCTTATTAGTGTGTATTTTGTTGCTGACATCTCAGGTTTTATAATTGTCATTGTATTTTTAATGAGAGAGGTATCTATTCTTTTCTGCACAAGCAGTGTTTTATTATGTATTTAATAGTTTAAGATTATATAAAACATTATTTCAAAAACATATGGGCTGTAAATATTTCATGATCATAAACATCATCAAGGGAACAATGGTTTTCAATATCCCTGTGGACTCCTTGTAGCTGGAGGATCTGTGTAAACTTCTGAGAAAAATTCAGATTTCCTCCCCTGTGTGACCACAGTTCCCTGCATGTGCTTTCTCATGAGCACATGCCCAACACACTTCTCTCAGTGCAACTTTAGCAGTTCCACCTCAGCTGAGCTGGTAAGGAGGAGGATTTGTTTTATTCAAAGGTAATTAGTCAATTATCATAGGAACATTGCATCTGCTTCAGCAGAGCTCGGCTCTCTTAGGCAAATATTTCACCATAGTGAAGGTGGGGGTCATGACATCAAATGGATGGACTGTAAAGCTGCTTGTAGGTCCTTTCATGATAAAAAGGGATACAATGACTATATTTTTTTATACTCTAGCATTAAAGTTAATTAGCACCAAAGTTTGACTGGTGTTTAAAACTTTTGGAATATTGCTTCTTTAGTTTCAATGTTTCCAGTCTTTCCTTCCACTTTTGTATCCTGATTTTTAAATTATATGAGCTAAAGTAATCTAGAATTTTTGAGGACTCTCTGTTCTGCAGTCATTGGCTTTGTTTTAAAATGTAGCACTCCTAAACCACTGGAGATAGTGATTGATGGCATTTGGAATGTTCTTTGGGAGCTCAAGCATCAGTTGTATTAGTCAACTTGGCAGATGTTAGGCTCTGAAAGGAATACTCACAGAATGTAATTTTAGACTTCTGATCGGGCTACTTAGATTATGGTTCTGGGCTCAGTGCATACTTGAGTGAAAAGAAGTCAGCTTTCAGCTCGGATGCTGAGGAACTGGAAGTGCCATTGATTTTCTGTCAGTGCCTGTGCTCCCCAGATAATGCGTGATGATGATTTTTATAAACACTCAGAGTTCTTATTTTTGTAACTTTCTCTAGCTGTCTGCTTGCCAGTGACATTTGTAAATCACTTGAGTCTGCTGTGTAAACACTAATAGTCTATCTTTTAAACTTCAGTGGATGCTTGTTTGGATCATTCCTGTTTTAAACTGTAGTGAGATAATGCAACTTGAAAATGTTAAGAGAAATTACTGTGCAGCGTGAATTTACATTTGGCAGAGCTGGTGTTCTCAGGAAAAAAAAACAACAGTTACCAGTCGTTAAAGATGACAACACCAGTAGTTCTCTGAGCTATCAGCTAAGTTTCATGGAAGTTAGCAAACCTGGGTTTTTTATTTTGAGCTCTGACTCTTTCGAAAACATTGTAAAGTCTAAAAAAACACCTCAATATCTTGGTCACAATACAGTGCCTGGAATCTGTTATGACTTTAAGTTTTTTGTGCTGACTGGACTTCCCTTTTAAGCATCTGAAAAACCAACACATATTTCAGACCAATTAAAAACAACCAGAACATATGAATACAGGAGCTGTTGGATGGCTGTTTTCTTAAGAGCATGTATTGACACACTGGTCATCAGTATTGCAGAGTTAGAGAAATCTTTTCCAGGCTTCAGTTGTGGGCAGACAGTCTACATGGTATCTGCTGGAGATAGGAGAAGTAAGAAAAATATCTTACAGTAAATGGGTAGCCCTTTCGATCTCTTTTTTATAGGCAATGTAAAATTTTCTAAAATATCTCAACCTTTTTGCTTGTTTAATGCATCTTCTCTTGTAAGAGCTGTGTGAATGGAGAACTGTGAAAACCAAGGTTATAATGACTATGGAAACTGTACTATTATGACATTTGTTGACATAGCAGCAAAATAATAGTTACTGTAAATGTAGTATTTGGAAGGATTCTAAGGATACTTGTTTGCATTGCTTCATTTCCAAAGATTGATTTTCCAGTTTCCACAAGAAGGGAGTCTGTAGGGGAGAGACCATGAACCATCCTTCAGCTGCTAAAATTGGCCAGCTATCAATGCTGAACTTGTTATTAGGAAATGCAGATAGGGAAACAACAATTTCTGAGTATTGGGGGTATCTCTATCTTTTAGCAGAGGGGAGAAGAGAGAGTGACCTGGGAAAATAGGGTGATGGTGCTGAGAGATGTCTCCCAGAGCACAGTGCAGATACCCACTCTAGCTGGTTTTGAAATCTTCCTTCTGCTTGGCAGCCTTCCCTTCCTGAGTTATTTCTTGCACCAAACTCCACATCTGCCCTGGAGTTCCTCACTCCTCTTCCTTTCTAATGCAGTTTGCAAACTCAGGCTGAAGTGTTATGATTATAATCTAGAATTTTGAGTGTAAGTTGTTCTCCTGACTACAGGTGCAATGTTCCCTTGCCTGCTGTGCTTTGTCATGCCTTTACACTCTGCGGGTACCAAAATGCCATGAAATAATCCATGTTCAGTATCTACTGTTCTGTTCCTTTCCCTGGAGTAGCACTGTATTAGTCTTCATCCAAATCAGCTTCATGAAGTAGCTGAGCACATGGCTGAATTTTTGCCAGAATTTAAACATGCTTGGGTTATGCTGGACCTCGACTGTAAGGGTGAAATTTCATCCCATAGCTTGCAGGGGGTGGAGCACCCAAACCAAACCAAACTACTGGTGAACTACCAGAAGGGGCAGGACAGGGGGATGGAGCTGGAACCAAGGAGAACAGAGAGATGGGACATGGAGATTTCCCACTCTTTTTGGGCTGTTTTTGGTGTTGGTGAGCTCTAGCAGTTATGGAAGTTGGGTTGAAGATGCAAAATACCTTAACACCCTGGACTGTTCAAATCACAGTACATGTGATTGTATCTGCCATGTCTGTTAATCATCACAGGGGTTTGTATTTAACTCTTACCATGAGCAAAAGTGGCATTCTCATCCTTTTGTGTCCTTATAATGTGCTGACCTTCTGCTTCTGACAGCTCCATTTTCCAGTTCCTTATCAGATTTCTTGGATTCCATGGGGGTGGTGCCACATCCTTCTGCACAACTTAAAAACAAGGCCTCTCACATGCTGGACTCACTTAATTTTCCTTGCTTTTCTTCAAAAGACATAGGCATCTTGTGATAAATGCAAGCAGCCAGGGTAGCATTCCTTCCAAAATTAAGGCTGCATCCTGAGGGGAAGAAACACTGGGCTTCCAAACGCCAAAGAAAGTTCAAGATGCAAGTAGTAGAACAGAGAGTAAACACGTGCGGTGTGGATTTTTTCACCCTGAGTCTGGTTTTGGTAGGCCTGAGGAGAGGGAATTGATGTCTTTCAAGACTGAATTTTAGTAAAATGTTGTTTTCTCTCAATGCCTAAGTTATTTGTTGGGAGCCATAAAGATCTTAAGCTCAGTCTTAGAGCTTGCTTTGTTCTAAACTATCACCTAGGAGGCTTGTCTCAGATTTCCCTATTAAGAGTCAGCAAAAGTGCTAACTGGAGCATTTCTTCTGCGCACCTGTGCAGTAATGCTCTTTTCATATGGTATCATGATTTTTTGAGGCTCTTTTTGGAAGATAGTTAACTAGAACAGCTTCACCTATTTACCTAAGGTGAGGCTTGCAGCTGGTTCTCTCAGAAATAGATAATTTTTTTAACCCCCACAAGTTTTCTATTGGAATGAGGAGTATTTGCCCTCCAGTAAGTTTTCTTATCTGTATTTTTTTCACTCCCTGACCATTGAAAACTAATTCAAAACCTTTGCTTAGATGAGGAGGTGGTAGGTTGTTTCCTTTGACTTACGGTAGCTATTTGTCAGGAATTATTTTTATATATTTACCCAACCCCTTTTTCATTCCCTTTGTATTTCTGCATGGAGAGAATTCTGAAGTTTACTGGAAAAAAATTAAGACAGATGAGATTCTTCTGGTTCTTTCCAGCAGACCTTCTTATATACCATTCTTTGGAGAAAGGCAACTGAGTTGCATTCCTTCAGGAACAATTCAGACCACTGAGAATCCCTACATTCACTTTGAATTGGAATTTTAGACTAATGAAGCAAAATAATTTGATGCTGTTTAAAATTAGAATATTTTTAATGCATTTGTGGATCTTTGGCTGCATGTATGTCTCTTAAGTTTGTCAAACTTGGCCCAAAGCATAGAATTGAAAACTTGGGAGTCAACCAAATCTTCCCACACAGAACCCCCATCAAGGGGGCACCTTAGGTATACTTTACATGGATGGTAGAAAGCCTAATAGCATGTCTTTAATGGAACAGTGTATACAATTAATGTATTTAACTGAACAGTAGCTCAGTCACTGGAAATGTTATCTGTGTAAGCTATTTGTAGGTCAAAATAGCAGTGTGAGGTATTGGACAGTCTCTTTTTCTAATCACATTTTATGCCTGCTTGCTTTTGTGGATGTTTCCAAGGAATAGCAACCACGTGTTGTTCTTCAACAACTGTGACCCTTTTGCTCAGTAGATCAGCTAGGTTTTTATGGCAAAGAATGTAGATGATGGAAGGAATTTTGAAGTAGGAGTTACTGTGCACACCTGCCCATAGGCACTGAACAAAATCTGATTGTCATGACAAGTAAACATGCAAGTCTAAAGCTGGTTTTGCTTCATTTCAGTCACGCAATTTTGAAGATTGCATCATCTGGTCTAGAAATTCCCTGCAGCCCAACACACTTGGAGTCTCCCTTCCTGTTATTAGCCATTCTGGGTAGTAACAAAACAAAAAACCACTTGTTTACTTGGTGGGGTTTTTTTTTCCTTTTTCTTCTCATACCCTGATTATTTTGGGATAATTGGGGGGTTTTCATGTCTTCCAAGCAGTTTAGGAAAAGACTGCAAAAAACGTAGGAAAATAACCAGATTTTAGTTATATGAGAGTACATGAAAGCAGAAGGAAGCCCAGGCAATTATCTTACCTAATGAGACCTCTGAACAAACTTTAACAGAAAAGTTGAGGAGTCATTTCTGGAAAGAGTAAAACTGTGTAACTGCTGTGTGTACACGGGACTTCTGTTTTCACCAAGTCTTTAAGGAAAGGTGGCTCTTACAGGAACCTTGCTGTTGGCACTTTCTGAACTTGAAGTTAGTCTTCAGCTACTGGATGGAGGGTACATGGAGAATGGAAACACAGTTTAATCATGGCAGCAAGCACCCATTTGGTTCTCAAATGAGTGATGGGATAGTAGTGTACATAGAAACATTGGTCATAGAATTATTTAGGTTGGAGAAGACCTTCAAGATCATCAAGCCCAACTATTAATGCTGCCAAGTCCCCCATTAAACCATGTCCCTAACTGCTACATCTGCAAATCTTTTAAGTATCTTCATATCTGTCAGAGTAGATGATGGAAGCTAAAGAAAATATGATGTTGATTTTATTCAGCTGACGAATGCTCTATTACCAAAACCTTCACTCTGCTTCCCACCCCATTTTCACTAAAAAAATGCAATTCTTATTACTCTCAGAGTGGTGGTTTTTTTACTATATAGTGTGGAGAGAATAGCAGGAAAGTTGGGAGTGTTAATTCTTGTTCCACTTACAGAAAGTAGTAATTAATAGTTTTCAAAACCTCTCTTTCTCCAGGCACGCAAACAAATGGCCTGGACTTTCAAAAGCAGCCTGTGCCTGTCGGAGGAGCAATCTCTACAGCCCAGGCCCAGGCCTTCCTTGGGCACCTTCATCAGGTAAGAGAAGAGACATTTCAAACAGAGGAGACTCAGGCAGCTGTGAACACAGCTGCCCTGCTGTGTTCCACGTTCTTCTTTGTGTGAATGACAGAGAGTCATTTGTTAGAACATGAATATGGGTGCACCACCTGGTTAAAGAGCGTGGATGGGAAAAAGTGCTAATTGTGGCACTCGCTTCATTGCATTAGGCTGCAGAACATGTCTAGATAGGGTGAGACCTCTTTGGGAGAGCTACAAATCACATTTCTGGGGACTTGAGAATGTCTAAATGTGGTGTATTTTTGAGTAGGTTTTTTGTTTGGTTTGTTGTTGTTTTAACCTTAGTAGAGATACCGCGTTGAAAGGCAAGACAAAATTTAAATTCTTTAGGAAAGGATTGTATTGGCCCAACAGCTGCCAAGGTCCCAAAACTGTCACTATCTAGTTAAAAACACTTCACTCTTACAGATTAACTAGAAAGAAAGTTGACTGTACTTACTAAGCATATATGGCTTGTGAGGTTTTCTTTTTTTACAAAAAAGTTATTTCAGTGACCTGTTTGTCAGATGATATTCAGACTTCTAATACTGTCCCTCTGTTCTGCTGCTGCTGTGTTTAGGAAATCAAAGCTGAACTTCAGATGCAGGCTGAAGCAAAATGGGGCATCCCTAGGTGAAGAGAAGTATAAGGGGCATTTTTTTGTAGTTTTTTTTTATCTGTTCACACTTGATGTATGAAAACAAATGTCCTAATTTCTTTCCCTTCCTCTGCACCAAGTTAAACTTTAAAATACTGTACCTAATTGGATGACCTTGAATGTTTGAGGTCTGAGGTTTGCACAGTTACTGTGGTATAATTGAGGTACTGAAGCTTTTATGCCCTCTTTTAAGAGCTCTGAACTGCCGTTTTATTGTATGGAACATTCCACACGTCTTGTCACATAATTGCAATTTTCCTAGCAGATTGGTTTATATAGGACCTAGGGAGTGCCACTGTTTGAATTTGCTGAACCAATAGGCTGCCTTTATGTGGAGAGAGGCTGACTAGTTTTTATGGCTTGCCAGTGTGTGTTTAACATGGAGACAGATACAGCTGTTCTGCAGAATTCTGTGTGTTTGTTTTAGTCTTCGTTTTGTTTGACCCAGGACAGTAATTGGGTTTTTTCGCGCAGTGCTTTATCCTGCTTTGGAAATTTATTTATTTAAACAGTTGTCAGGATCTTTATACCTTCATGTTTGATAAAGTGTGATTCATTTCCTGAAACTGGTTCAAAGGAAAATCTTGGGTATTCTTTTATTCACCTGCAGGTGTGTGGGAATCTATTGTCAAACTGTCCTCTGCTAGTGAGGCTGCTGTTAGTGGGGTATTATTCAACCTTAACACACAATGCTTTGCTCTAGACTAATGCAAAATACTGGGCTGTAGGCAGCATTCAGGTACAGTTTAATGTCTAATTTGGAAAGGTTGGCTGTGTGGTGAAAGGGACATCCAAATTGCATTCACAGAGATTTTCAGGAATGTGCTGGCTGTACCTGAGCAATATACATTTGTAGTCTTTTATGTGGTGTTTGTGTAATTTTAAAGTATTACTTTGAGTATATTGCTTGGATGGCGGGGTGGTGTTATTTAGGCTGTTCTCTGTTGTTAATCCTTGGTAAAAACACAGATTACATCAACTGTGTCAAACTCTATTTTGCTTCTGATGAGAAGGGGCTTTTCTGGGACTGTTTGCTTAGATGTGGATCATGCTTAGTATGTTCTAGTTAGTACCTTCATCTAAAGCAGTAGGAAATTTTTCCAAGGTGACTCTTCCAAGGTTGCCTGTTCAAAATATTCAGTTATTAATTTCATGTGCTGTAGTTTTTCCTGTGCTTGAAAAAATGTGGACTTTCTGTGTGGGGGTCCTCCATCTGGAGGCAAGAGTGTGCTACATTTTGTTTTGCTTTATTATATCCTTACCTGTCACCTGGTTTTGAAAGGAGCAGTGGTTTTCAAACATGGCCAGAGATGGCATTCTCTACAGGCTGTTACTCTGACCTTTGAAAATGTTGGTAATTAATTACAGAGCATTCCTTCTGTATAACTAGGGGTGCTGGTAGAAACAAGGCGAGACTGATCCAAATGGGTTTCAGTAAATGAAAATATAGCATTTTTTTGTACAGAGGAAATCCTTACTAGACATAAAAAAGCACTCCAAAAATATCACTTTCTGAAGCTTCCATTTTTCCTTGCTGCTCACCCACAAGACCACCTTTGGGCTTGTTGATTACAAACATTGAATTCAAGTTTTAAGTATACCTGAATCAATACTGCCTTTGTAAAGTGTCTCCAGTCCTCTGTGTTGAGATCTTCTTTCAGTGGCTGAGGGCTGCAAATACCTGAATGGGTTAATTTGAGGGAGAATGGTTATGCTCTGGGTTTGGTACTTGCTCATGTCAGAAAGCTGGTGAGTGCAGTGTTGGGGTAAGACCCATTCTGAAATGGGAGTAGGATGATGATGAGCAGAGCTTTAATGCCCTGCCCTGAAGCTTGGATTTTTCCAACAGGAGTAGGACTAGTTGGCCTGTCCACCCCAATATGCTCTGCTTCAACTCCATCCATGGTAATATCTACGTCCTCAGGCAGGGATACCTTCAGTAAGAGGTAGATAAACAACATCATGAAAGAGTCTTACAGTCTCCAGCCTGGAGTACAACCCCTATTCCACTGATTCAGGTGTTAGAGGGGCATGCCTGTTCTTGGGGGAGTTTTTGTTGGGATGAGGGTGGGGAGATTGTTCTTTTTTCATTATTAGTTTTCTGTGGATTCTACATTATTTCATTTCCATTTTTGCACTGTTGTAGGTCCAGCTCGCTGGAACAAGTTTACAGGCTGCTGCTCAGTCCTTAAATGTACAGGTAAAGACAGTTACCTTCTGCTGTCATCCTTCTCTCATGCCAAACAGCATCAGTAGAGATAGTTCTTAACCTATGATACATTACTGAGTTTTTTTCAGTCTGAGTGGTTTTGCAAGTGATAGGTATGAAGGAATAAGACTTCTACAGCTGTAAATCAGGTTCAGGATTTGTAAACATTCAGGCTCTGGAGTTGTTTAAAACATGGAGTGAACTTAATGCTGAATTTTAGTCAGGTGTGGCATCATGAAAACCTTAAAACTCCAGGAATATTTCAGGTGCTTCTGTTTATTAACTTGCTTTAAACACGTAGTGAGTCTTACTTTGCAATTTGTCCTTACTTCTGGTAACTGAATATAGGAATATAATGTAGCATTAACTGTGTAATGTGGTTAGTTTAGACTGCTTATGTAAATAACACACAGTGATTTCAAAGTCAGAGTAATTGTCGTTTAATAATGTACATGAGACAACAAAGCTTTCAAACTTTCCTATGATGCTGAACACTTCAGTTTATCTGTTAACATCCTACTTCCTCTCTGTACTATATTAAGGGGCAAGGGATGCAGTTTTATTGAAAACTGGTTTCAGTATTGCTTGTTATTAAAGAATGTAGGTAGTGCATTACATGAAATGCAATAGAATGTGGGCCCACTTATACATAATAACAATTTGGAAAGAAGAGGAGGTATAGTGACCTTCCTTTCTAAGAGGAAGGAGGCAGAAAATTGCCTTGGTTGCCATGGTAAACTTCCATCCCTGAGAGAGATGTTGGCAAACAGGCTGTATCTCCAGTGCAGAATGTTTACAGTCCTGTGCTGTAATTATCGCTCAATGACTGGCAGAATTAATCAGAGCCTTTATGTTAATTAGCCTGCTCTGCAGTCCCCAAAACAGGTGGTGGAAAATATGCAAATCTATGCAGAATTGTAATGTTCTGCATAACCAGTTTTAATTATCATAAAACTCTCTCCCCCTCTTCATGCACTTGCATTTCCTCCCTCATGGGTTCACAATTTCTTCTGCTTAAAAAAAACCAAACAACCAAACCAGAAAAATAAATCAAAATAAACCTGAATCTTTTAAAATAAAGCAGTGTTCAAATAAATGCTCTGAGTATTTAAAAGGACTGTATATATTATATATTTTGCTGTAGGTTGAGAAACAGGTTGCTGCAGGTTGAGGATTTTTCAAAAAGGTTCTCTATAAGCCAACCGTATGATGAGTTAGAGGTACAGGATGGAGATAGAGAAAATGGAAACACAATCTCCTTTCCCTCGTTCCATTGTTCAGGATTTTAGGCAATGAATAATTTTAACAACCTTCTCTTTCTTCATGGTGAAAGGTAGCGTCAGCTTCAGTTGCACGGCATAAAATGAAGTGAGACCTGAAAATAATGTCTGAGAGTTGCAGGAGACCAGAGAGTCTCTTTGTTTTGTTTAAACTGCATTACCTACAGACGTGTTTGAGCAATTATAGCTGAGATGGTGGGCACACAGAGCCATTGCTTAAACACACTCTTAAAATAAACCCAAGGGCTTTTTGTATGCAGATGAAAGATTTTTATTGTGCTGTGTTGAGATAGCAGCGTTATACATTAACATCTGTTTTACACTATAAAGAGTTGTATTTTTTTTTGACTAGTCTAAATCTAATGAAGAATCTGGGGACTCTCAGCAGCCAAGCCAGCCTTCCCAGCAGCCTTCAGTGCAGGCGGCCATACCCCAGACCCAGCTCATGCTGGCCGGAGGACAGATCACCGGGGTAAGAGTTACCCAGGGATGCTGCAGTCCCACGCAGCTGGCACTGAGGGGCACTGCAACTTCCTTTAACCTAGGGAGGAGCTTCCGTGGAAGTGGCAACAGAAAATATTTTCCTAGAGAAACAACCAGACTGTCACATTTGGGGCTTGTCGCTAAGTATTTGCTTCCAAACGACAAGAACAAAGAATTCTATCTCTCTGTTCTCAGTATTCCTTTTGACTCTGTGATGAAATTAAAACCTTGTGTTTTACAACAGTTACAGTTGAGACACTGATGTCATAAAGAGAAATTTTAATTTTTTATCAATATTAAAATGAGGCATGGGAGAGCAAGACTGAATCTTACAGCTGGGTGAAGAACAAAAATTTTGGGAATTGTTGATTTTTCTTCTCAAACACATTTCTTTTTAAGTAACTCTATTAGTACTTTCCTTAAGCCTGTTGGAACCCTTTTATTGTAACCTACTGATTTTGAGGGGTTTTTAATTGCAAAGCTTTGGAAGTAAATATGGGATAATTGTTGTTTTTAGGCTTTCTGGTGTCTCTGAATTGTTGTAAAGGCTTTTAGTCATTTTAAAAAAAAGAGCAAGTTTTGTGAATGGGCTGGTTAAAGAATTTGCTTCCGCATAATCAGCTTTGCAGTATAAGAGTTTGTGTGTTAATAAGCTTAGGGCAGTTGCTCCAACAATATATTTATGATTTGAAGTGTTAGGTCAGATCATCCCTACACTTGCATGAAATGACTTCTTAATCTCAGGCTCAATTGTTAAATCTTCTCCTATGTTAGGATGTAAACAAACATCCCAGTTAGTTTTCAGTTAAGCGTTGAAAGTTTTAAAAGTGAGACTGTTTCGATGTGTTGTTAAAACCTGGCATATTTTATTATTTTTTGTATTCTCAGAAAATACTGGTTTGTTTTAATTCATGATTGTCTGCTGTAGTGAAACATTCAAAACTCCAGGCCTATGCAGATATGGGTTGTAGTAAATATGGGCATCAAGATTCATTTACATGTAAAGGAGAGACTGCTGCCACCTGTTCCACAGAGATAATGTGTGTTTGGGAAAGGGAAGGGATGTAAAGTTGCCAACTCTATTCTATTAAAAAAAA
>VYXD01011951.1:0-23401 GCA_013397195.1 Hylia prasina | reverse complement strand
TTTTTTCTTTTTTTCCCTTTTTTTTTTTTGTTGTCCTTTCTTTTTTTTTTTTCCCCCCTTCCCGTTTCCTTAAGGATTTGCAGCACTTGCAGCAGCTTCAGCAGCAGAATCTCAACCTGCAACAGTTTGTGTTGGTGCATCCAACAACCAACTTGCAGCCAGCACAGTTCATCATCTCACAAACGCCGCAGGGGCAGCAGGGTAAGTGCTCCTTGCCACACACAGAAGCAAATCATTCAAAGTGTTTTTTAGGGGATAAAGTGAAATTCAGGTGGTTCATACCACTGCCCAGCCTTCTCCCAGGCAATGGCTCCCAGCCAGCTTTTCCCCCCTAGGTTTATAACCCTGAGTATGAGACCACGTGGTGTGGAATATCCCTTTGGCCAGTTTGGGTCAGCTGTCATGGCTCTGTCCCCTCCCAGCTTCTTGTGCCTCCCAGCCTGCTTGCTGGTGGGATGTGTGAGGAGCTGAAAACTCCTTGACTCCAAACACTGCTTGGCAATAACCAAAACATCAGTGTGTTATCAACACTGTTCTCATCCAAAATCCAAATCACAGCTCTGTACCAGCTATTAAGAAGAAAATTAACTCTATCTCAGTCAAAAGCAGGACAGACTGGAAGAACATTACAAAATCAAAAGTCCTTTTGGGGGTTTGGAAAAGTACTTAAGCTTAAAGAGGGTACAATGAATTTCGTCATAAACTGAACTAATAATTAACGCCTTGGGAAAAGAGCTAGAATGCTGGATTTGTGTAACAACTCTTGTAATAATATTTTGGCAGTGCACTGGGTATGACTTACATGCCAAAGACAGACAAGGCAGTGGTAGGTGGTGCTGTGTCAGACCAGTTAAGTTGTACAGTAGCTTTGTTCTGAGGACTGATGTGTTCAGGCTGCAGTGCATCACAGTGCTGCTTGCACCCCATTTGTTGGTGCCCACGGAAAACTGCATTTAGCCATGGCTTCTTATGCTGATATACTCCAATGGCCTTTTTCCCCCCCTTTCTCTTCTACGTGAACTCTACTCAGTTGTTCAGGTCTGGTAATCCAAAGATTCTTGCTCAGAAGGCAAATCCTGTTATGCTTGAAGAGTCCTGCAGAGCTTGGCTGTCCTATAAAGCAGCTCTTTGCACCTCATTTTCTTCTGTTCCTTTCAATTTTTTCATGCATCATTCCTTCTTACGTACTATGACTTGGATAGAACTGGCTTTCCAGTACCCTGAAGGGTGGCTCTTACTCTTTGAACGCTCTCACATTTGAATAAAGGGTTAGTCAAAATTACCTTCCTTTTAATAGGACTTGATTTAGGGAGATTTTATGCCAGCACGAGTTGAAAATGGCTGAAGGGCTATTCATGGAAGCATTTAGTGATGTATTGCTTTCTTAAAATGAAGCAGAACTTGTAAACTTGACATACTGTACTAGAAGAAATCAAACCACTAAAATTTAGTTCAAGAATTCTTCAAAATAGGTGCTTGGGGTTTTTTTTAATACATTCTTTTAAGAAAACAGCAAGCACAAAAACATTGTTTTGAAAAACTCATTGGTATTGATGTCTGCCTACATTTTTTAGCTAAATTCTGCTGGTTTTCTAAAATACCTGTGAAGATGCTTTACAAAAAGGAAAACTAAGTGAAGCAAATTGTATTTGTCCCTCAAAATGAGTTGTTGGCATTCTAGAAGGGAAGCAAGGCTTTCTTGTTTGTTTAAAATCTCCTGAAGTAGAGTAAGTACTAGATGAGATTTTCATAGTACCTTTTCCAGAGGCCATCTCTGCAAAATTATTTCTTCACTACAATTTAAGACCTGCATATTGCTGTCAGCAGTGAAGCAGTGTAGGTAGAGACATCATGTTTTACTGGTAATGTGCAGCCTGGACAACTGAATAGCTCAAAAATGTAGGAAGATTTATATGTTGAATTCTGACCATAGGCCATTAGTGTGTGACAACCTTCCAAACTGAAATGCTTGAATAGATCTCATTTTCTTCATGAGCACTCAATGATAAAGCAACATGTATGTCATAATACCCCTTATATCACTTTTTGATATGATTTTTTTGCAATATTTCATGGTTATTGTTAGAAGATCTCAAACAGTACATTATTATTTATGAGAAAGATTGAGAAAGTGTGTATTTTTATTTTGTTATTTGCTGTTGCAGCTGACTTCTCCATGTTGTTCTTGTCCTATTGCTCCATTAGTCAATTTCATAAAATAATAAATATTCTGAAGAAACTAGCATAGGGTTTTCTTCAGAACCAATGGCATTCATATTTTTTTGATGCTTCATTGGGATTGCATGGAGCTTTATATATGTACACATTTAATAACGAACATAAAAATTCAGATTTGTGTATAGATTATGTATTCTGGAAGAAATTTCTTGCTTGACAGACTACGCTACATATTTTGTCTATGCCATGTAGTCATGTAAATGAGAAGCTGTTTTTGAGGGAAATAAGTGAAGAATAGTGTATCTAAACAAGATTGTAGAAGATGTAAACATTTGATGAAGAAAAATGTTTTACTTGAAGAGGCAAAGGGATGCAGAGAATTGCAGCCATCAGCAATTGTATTTAGATTCTTGAAGGGGTTGAACATCGTGAGCTGAGATCCAACTTTTGAAAAAAATCGGGAAATTCAATACCTAAAATATTAATCAATAATCAATATGTTATTCTAGTATCTTTCTTCAACACACACATTATAGCTCCTAGCAGCAGATAGGAAATTTCGCCATAAATCCACTGCCATATGTCTAAGGTAGTCACCTTCCTTTTCCACATGATTTCTGGCTATTTAGGGGCTTATATGAAACAAATTTTCAAGTTCCCATTTTTCATGGCTGGTAATTGATAGCATCATAACTGAAGGAATTGTTTCAAGCCTCAACAGATATGCAGAAGATTGAACAGAAATAGAAACTTGGAACATTTTCTTATTCAGCGCAACTGTTGTTCATATTATTGTTGAAATCACCAGCAGGAATGTAGCACCTTGTAATGTCTTTATACCTCTTGTACCTGTTCTTGTATCTAATAGAGCTGTCTCTAAAATAATCAATTTAACATCCCTTACTATAATTAGAGCTGCTTCTTAAAAATATTGCCCTCATCAGGTGACTGTTCACCTTTTTCCTTGTGAGATAATGCTAATACAAATCACATCAGTGAAAATCTGAATGGAGGGGGAAATGGTGCTGCATTTAATATAAATTAATCTTGAAAACAGGAGTTGTTAAGATCTAAGCAAAGACTGTATCACAATGACATTGAAAAATAGTACTTACAAAGAAAATACCCAGAAAGGCAAATGTGGAGGACAAGCTACAAACATAAGCTATAAACACTGAAACTGAGTCTACCTAGTCTCAAGTTATTAAAGACAGTCTTTATGATTTTTTTTTTTTAATTGTAAAGTTGCCTGGGCCAAATCCAGTCCTGTTTTCTTCTTTCATGCATGTTATGCAGACTTTGAGACCTCACTCTTGTGGAAGTCGTTGTAATGGCTTTGTCTTGCAAGCTATCTTCCAGGGAGAGGATGAGCAGCTTTGGCAGAGATAAAGCGGTCAAGTTCTTACATGAAAAAATTCACTCTTTTGGGAGATCAGTTTGGGATGAATTATGTATTACGCTTCTGGGCCAACTTTTTTAAAATTATGCTGAAAAAGTCTGTGCTTGAATGTTTGTTTTATCTTTTGTTTAATTTTAGATAGAACTGAACCCCAGATCAGTCCTAGGGGACTCCTGGCTGGCAGGAAGAGTTTTTTGGCTTGGAGCATTTTTCATGCTACTCTTAGACATTACAGGAAAAATCCTGAATGATGATAGATATATTTACTATAATATTAAAAAAAATTAAAGGCCTCTAAACTATCATACTTCTGCATAGATCCTTATCTGCCTCCATGTAGTCATTATTTTAGAGAGCCACATAGGTGATTTGTGTGCTATATTTAATGCAATAATACCACTGGGCTCTTAAAACCCAGGGCAGAGGGTTAGGAATACGACCTCTGTAAAGTATACAAGTACAATAGCAGCTTTTATAAGTTCAAAAAAATCATGTGGGTTGGAAGGAACCTCTAGAGACCAGGTAAAATTGTTCAGAGCAGGTCCAATTACAGCAGCTATTCAGCGCCTCAGCCAGTTGAATTGAGCATGTCCAAGAATGGAGTTTCTGCAACATTTTCAAGTTCCTGCCCCAAGAGTTGACTGCTATCATGTTTAAAAAAAAAAAAAAAAAAATCCCATATCTAGTTGGAGTTTTCCATGTTCTGATATCCATTGCATCTCATTACAGTTGTACACTCAAAGAGAGTCCATTTCTGTCTTTGAAGAAAGCAGTAGGATCTCACCTTAGTCTTCTCATCAGGCTGAAAAAAACAGCTCACTTACCTGATCTAGCCTGTTATCCACCCTGGTGGGCCTTGGATGTACAAAATCCAGGATGTCCTTGTGCCTTGTACTGGGAAACCCAAGGCTAACAGCAGGACTCCAGCTGTGGTGTCACAGGTGCCAAAAGAAGGGGGAGAAGCACAACCCTTGACCTGCTGGCTGCACTCCTGTGAGTACAGCCCAGGAGGTGGTTGGCTGTCTTGAAAGGGCACACTGCCAGTTCATGTTCATCAGGTTGTCCTCCATGACCTCCAGGACTTTTTCTTGTGGCACTGCATTCCAGCCAGCCAGTGCCCACCCTTTATTGCTGCACAGGGTTATTCCAGCCCCCTCATGGAACATTGTGTTTTCCTGCATCAATCTTCATGAGGTTTCATTTGTCCAGCTGGTCTAGACCCTGGCTTCTGGCCTGTTGACCACTTCCCACATCTTTGGTGTTGTCCACAGACCTGCTGAGACTACATTTTGTCCCATCAGCCTTCTTGGTAATAAAGATGTTAAGCAGTACTGGTGCCAGTATGAGTCCCTAATAAGGAAACAGCAGTGTTTGAAATGCCAGGATCTCAGCAGGTGCCTAAAAGATGTGGGTTTACTTAAAAAAGGCAGTGCTATGCACTCTGTAAATTAAGTCAGTGGAGTTTTTTTGGACCTCAGTGATTTCTTCTCAGAAAAGAAATGAAGGAGAGGCTTAGACTGGTTCAAGTCATGTCATAAAAGAGCACCACTGCAGCTGCCCACCTGTGAGAGCCACAGAGTGCCCACAGTGTGTGCATGGCAACTGCCTGAAAAGGAGTGTTCAGGAGGAGAGACACGTTCCAAAAAGTGTCCAGCTGCTTTCCCCATCTCCTGACCATTGCTTCAGTCAGCTGCAGGTTGAACTGACTTAGTCTGTCTCCAGTTTCTGCCTGTGACATCTTGTGTCAAAATCATGTAAAAACAGTAGATTAAACATGTTCAGGTTATTTTACACTGATAATTCCATGATAATTACTTCAGACCATGTGAGTGAGAATAAAATTAGGAAGAGTGTAGTCATCTTGTGCTCTTTAGCAAAATTGTTAATGCCAGAAAAACCTCCTCTGGGATTTCTCTGGGGACAAAAAGTCACAAAAGGCCAGTCCTAATTACTCTGATTGCAGTCATGAGACAAATCAGTAACTTGTAATCGATGTTGTTACCAGTGGACTAGAGCTCAATGTCGTCGCTGTCAGCTGCCTGGTTTTTGTTTCATTGTTGGTCAGCCACTCTGTAGTGACAGTGTGATGGGCTTGCCCCTTTCTCTTTCAAGCTATCAGTTTATAATTCACTATCACCGAATTAAGGTCAAAAACTCTGCATTTAGAGGTGACTCTTTACTAATTAATATTTAGATTTGGATAGCTAAAATCGTCTTTCAAGTGAACAAATATTTGCACTGTAAAAAGCAATGTGTAGGTGCAGTAGGTGGCTGTCTTGGAAGTTCCTTGAGCAGCTCTCTTCCCTCACTGTGGCTTTTCAAAAACACAGCTGGAACACGTTGATTATGTGGTGCAAAGCAAATTTACATCATTGTCTGTGCTATGCTATTATGTTACATAAGCAGCTGGATATATTCTGTAGGTCCTGAGCATCTTGATAGCAACACATTCTGTTTAAAATACATATTCAGCTCTTTGTTAAATAAAAACCAAGTATTGCTGTCAGATAATAGTTCTGTGCTTGTGTATCCCTTACTGAGGATACATTTCCTTCTTAACCATGGTAGTAATCCCTCTTTCCATGTCTCTTATGGCCTTAACCTAGCATAAAACATCCAGTTCTCACTCAGTATTTATCAAGTCCTAAATTCTGTTTCTACTGCCTTTATTCTCTCATCAGGCAGCTGATGATGTTGAATTTAAATGGTACATAGTTGATGGTGGCATAGCAGTCCATCCATCTGTTGTTCCCCCCTGGTTTTAGGGACTAGGTATGTTGAAATGTAAGCTTAATTAGTCAGGTTCTTAAATTATTATAGTGGGAAATGATAGTTGTAGCCAGGAGGTACCTAAAAATAACAGTTTATATTTTTCACAGTAAAATCAAGGGATTTGACTAACTGTAGGTATGTTTTTGTCAAGATTCTGTCCCTTAAAAATAGATACATTTTTGCATTAGAAATGCAAAAAAAAAACCCCAATAGGTTCTAGTTAAAATTTTAGATGCAGACATGTATCTCAATTTCCTCAGATATTTAATGAACTGTACAAATAGTGAATTGTAAGGGAATTTATTTGTAGATTGACAGCATATTATATATATGTTGGTCCTGTGAGTTGCAATTGTTCTTAGATGTTGTCACCTTTTCCTAGTAGCAAGGTTTTCCTATATTCAGTGTAGTATTTGTTCTATCTCTTAAAATTGAGCAGTGTTCAGTATCTTACATAAACTTTAATTCCAATTACTTTTCCTAAAGATTCCTACTTTATTTAACCCAGGAGGGAATTATCTAGGCTTGTTGTGTCTGCTGGTGTGGTCTGCTTAAATCTGCCAGAAAGCTTCCTTCTTGTGAGGCAGATGGCATAGGGTGGTTTGGAGAGGAAGGAGGGTGATCAAGAAGCTAAATTTGTGGGTTTGATTAGTATGCAGTGGTTGAATTTAATCTCATTAGTGCTCAGAATTTTTTAATGGCTCCGCATTTCTTGGTCAGCTCTTGGTTACCAGAAGAGGTGTATCCAAACTCTGCATGCTCAAAGGGGCAGTAAATGATTCCTGCATACAGAACTGGGATGACCTAGATCATTACCAACTCCTTCTGCAGAGACTTACAGACTTCTCCCTCTTCCCCTTCTGTCATCACTTACACTTCAGGGAAATGCAAGGGGATTCGGGGCTGAAAACTCCAAAGTCTGAGCATATCTATGCAAGGATGCAACAAAAGCTCACACCTCAGGGGTTTTTTTAACTTTCCATCATTTGGCAAGAGCCTTGTTTTACCTCATGTCATGTTTTAGTGGTTTTGAACGACCAACCAAACGCACACTTTTCTCTCTCCAGGTCTCCTGCAAGCGCAGAATCTCTTAACGCAACTACCTCAGCAAAGCCAAGCCAACCTCCTGCAGTCTCAGCCAAGCATCACCCTTGCCTCGCAGGTCAGGCTTTTTCCAACACTTCTTGACTTGCTTTGAGGGGATTTAAACTATGGCAAGTGAATGGACCCTTTGTATTAGTTACCTGAACAGATGTTGTAGCTGTAATAGTGAATTTGTCTTTCTAGAGAGTTCAGGTTTGTAGCTCCCACCCCAATGTGCCTCTTTCCAGGCTTTAACGTTCTAAAGTGGGTTTTTAGCTGGAAATTTTCATGATTGATACCTTGAGTTAATGGCACTAAAGCATCATTTGATTTCCTGTAAGGTTTTCTTGGAAATTCAGAGGAGTGAAGGTGTGAGCTCCCTCAAAAGCTCCAAAAGGGGATTACTGACAAGTCTCTTTCTGAAGATTGCAGTGGTAATCTATCTTTTTTTTAGTGTAGTTATTTTGCAATCACTGCTGTCATTGCCAGTCTTACCAGTTACCATCTGTGAAACTGAAGAGATTGTTAGAAATGAAATATTTGAATATTTTGATAAATGTATATTAAAATATTAGAGTTCTGTGATTAAGTTTTCAGACTATAAGAAAAGCAATTTTAAGGTTGCATGTGCCTGTAAATTTAGTTGTGCTTGGCTCTGGGTTTTACTGTGCAGTTTAGTTTCATGGCTGCATGCTGTTTCTCAAATACCATGTAATATCACACAGTATCTTCCTGCCACCTCGGTTAGATATCAGAATTTTCTAGTCTGCAGTAAGGTGCCTGGGTCTGTCAGAGTCTTAGAAAACTACATTTTCTATTATACCACCTCTAGTATTTTTCATGCACCATGTGGAAAATGGAATTTGTCCCACCTCTAGTTCATACCTCAGCTAGCAGCATGATTTCCCACTAAAGATTATTCCTGGATTTAGAAAAAAGAAATATTAAAACTGCTAAGAAAGAATAAATTATGTAAAGTGGGTGAAACCAGTGAAGACATATTGCAGTAATTACCCACTATGATTGATGCAAATTAAAAAATATTAAAAACCTGTAAGTGTGACACATGTATCTGCAGTCCTAGAAAGATCATATGTGATTACATTATTTCTCAAGTAATGGAATTATAGATCTTGACCTCCCCGTACCATCTGCAGTGCACTGCAAAACACTGCACTAACCCAGGAGGAAAACAGCATAAGGAGTTATGTAAAGGCTGAGCTATATGTAGGCCATTTCTTTTAGAAGGGCCTTTTCTGAACCTTTGCATAGACTTTGCATAATACTCTAGGGCTGCCTGGACATGAGGCTGTTCTTATTTGCCCTGAAGGAGTCCACAGTTTCAGAACTGGGCGTAGGACACGGGGACATGAAATCACCTTTAGTGAAGACTAGAATGTTAACTGGAGTAAATAATTTGTCTCTGCATCTCAGCTGATCATGGCATGTAAGGAGGTAGAGCTATGCACTCAAAATATATTTCCAGTGTTCTTGTTGCACATAAAGCCTGAACTGTGCAATGCCAGATCTAAATATATTTTGTTCACCTGTGAACATTTTCCAAGATGCTAATTTTTTTTCAAATATTTATTGTAGCTGCATCTCAAAATACTTTAGTGTGCCAGTGTTCAGGAATAGTGAACCTTTCATGGACTTCCTAGAAAATTAGCCATTATACAGAAGAAAAGTATGATGTAAAATGAATAATTTCCTGCAGATTGTCTTTGCTTAATTTATCACCAGTATGTTCATTTTATTGTTGCAACTATCAATGGAAGGGTTAGAGGTAAATCTAGTTCTTTCTTCCTGAAGAGCTGAGTCAGTCACAAAGATGGCATTGGAGGAAACTTGCCATGTTTGTTGCATCTGTAGGTACTCACTCTTCCAGGATTAAATAGGAGATTTGAATCTTTTGGGCTGATGACAATCTGCCACCTCACAAGACTAGTAGATTCAATTTTAAATTTTTTAAAAGGGATGCATGCCAAGGTGTCTATAAGTGATAGGATTCTATCAAGTAGAGTGTGTTCAACCTTCTTGAGCAGCTTCTGCAGCAAGTAAAAGTTGTTGGTTACCTTTGAACAACTCTTACTTTTCTTTAACTGGCTATGACAGAACCTTTAAAAGCCTGTCATACTATTGTAGTTTTCTGGATTGTGTTTGCTTGTTCTGGAGAGGAACGTTAATAAATTGGAGGAACTTCCAGATTGCAGGAAATGTCCAGTTCACTGACCTCTCTCACAAGAACATCACATGCCTTTTAGGAATTTAATTTCCGTTGATTATCCTCTTAAGTCTGACCTTCATCTTTTCCTTGCTGTCTCAATAGCCAGCAACCCCAACACGCACAATAGCAGCGACCCCCATTCAGCCACTTCCACAGAGCCAGTCAACACCAAAGCGAATCGACACTCCCAGCTTGGAGGAGCCCAGTGACCTTGAGGAGCTTGAGCAGTTTGCCAAGACTTTCAAACAAAGACGGATCAAACTTGGATTCACTCAGGTGAGACTGCGTACCTTAGTGCCTGCCAGTGTGGAACCTGAGGTCTCATCTTTCAAGTCTGGGGGGAGACTACAATTCCATCATTTCCTAGGAGAACCTGCTTAAATAGGGTTATGCTCTGGCCTTTATGTGGGGGATTTCTAAGAAATCACTGAAAAAGCCGTACATCCATCTTACTTCCCTGTTGGTTTTAAAGCATAGCCATTTTCCCAGCAGGGGAAAACGTGCATTTACCAGCTCCAGATGTCATTGCATGTGCACTATTCATTCTATGGGATGTGACATGAATGGGACAAAGCACTTTAAAGCTGCCTTCAGAAGTACAAAGTTCCAAAAATCATACAGTACAATTAACTGCTCTGTGTGTTTAAAAAGTGTATCACATCTGTGCAGTTGCTTTGGATGTCAAAGGGTTTTTATCTCTCAAGCGTATTTTCCTATTAAACATCAATGATTTCTGTATTTAATGCTTTTGCTGAGGTTCCTAAACAAAACCTGAAAGAACTGTCACCTTTGAAGTTTCCTCCTTACAAGGGTGACCTGGAGTTGTGGTTTGTTTTGGTTTGTTTAAAAGCTCAGAAATACCCATAGAGCAGAAGAAAAGTAATCTTGAACATAGTGAAGGTGGTTGAATGAAGACCACAATTAAAAGTACAAAGTGCATTTATATATTCCATTATTCTGTTGAAAGCAATTTGGTTCCAAGAGTCCTTTCTTATTAATATCAAAATTATTTTTTCCCCCTGAAAAATTAAAATATCTCTACAGGTAAACAATTAGTTTTGGCAGGAGTCTGTGGTTAAGCTTAAGCATATTTGTACTAGAAGAAGAAAGAGCATACAAAAATCAAAGTATTCAGAAATCTGAGCTCAGAGCAGTCAGTCCAACATATGTGATGGAATAGAATATGTAAATCTACTCTAGCTGAAAGTATGTGCTGAAGTCAGATTTATTTTGCTGGCAAAGTCCTAAATTGAAAAATCAAAGTTCATAATGAAAGTTCCTGGCAGCAACTTAATTATAAGTCAAGAACAGAATGTTCTTAGTCAAATGAAGCGCATTTTGCTGGCATGTGTGCCTCCTTCCCTCCCTTCTTTCCACTAGAGGGAGGCACAGAAATACAAGTGATGGACACACACAAAAGCTCGAATAGAGCAGCACAGAATAGGGTAAAATACAATAGCTTCCCTATAGCCTGACAGAGGAGGTTCATGTAGATCTCTCATTATTGTGTTTAATCTGCCCTGCTGTGAGGTGATTATAAAGGCTCAACTAGACTTTTTAAGTTATGTGTTAACCTTTCTTTATTGACCCTGTTATGAATTTTCATGGTGAGGAAAAATGAGCACAACTGCTCAGGCTTACATTTCAGTATTTGCTTTTCAGATTTAAAAAGGGGAATCTTGAGAATGTGATAAAATTGCATTTGGTCATTCCTATCCTACTCTGAGTTTGTATGTGTGTAATTAGGCTGTTCTAATAACTTCAACCTAATTGCATAATTGGATGATAATTAGAGACCCTGACTACTTTGGTTTCCTATAGTTGGATAAATAGACTGTCTTTCAGAGGATAAAAGAAATTTATTTCCAACAGTACTGTAAGCTTTTTCAGACTCACGCCACCCCTGCCTTTCAAAAATAATTGTAAGATTTCGTTTGCATTGCAAACTAATCACTTACTACATTCTGTTGTGTGAACAATAAAGCAGGTTTTGAATTTCAGCAGTTCTGCCTCTTCTCCCACCCTGAAATGTGGGTGATGCATTTAAATCCCTTTGTTTATTTTCCTTAAAAATACCTCCATGTTTGACACCCAGCGACACAATGAGCAAACTGCACCTTAGCATCATTGCAGGCCTGGGACTAATTGCTCAGTACAGATTCAGGCAACGTGAGCGAACATTTTAGACAATGTTATTTTTATTCTGTGAAAGGTATTGCCTCTGCTAGGCCATCTGAGCTTCTTAACAGACCAGTACACACAACAATGATTGTACTTTATAATCAGTTTCAGTTCATTACCAGAGCTTCAGTCAACCTACAGAGCAGATCAGATGTGTATACAGTGCCTTCATACTCTGTTCCATCCTATGCGTGGGCCATCCCAATATATAAGATTCTCATCCCAATATGTAAATTCCTTTGCCTACAGCTGAAATGCTGCCACCTTTTGGCACTGACAAAGAAATGGTTAACTATTCATTTTAAATCAGATGGCAAATGTTTGTAAGAACAACATAAATCCAGAATTAAATTTAGTTGGGGGACTGGAGCAAATTTCATAACTCTTTCCTGCCAAGACATAAATCAACTTATCTCTAAAATGGTTTACATAGCCAGGTTTTCTTCTTCATAAACCCAGAAGAGCATCCACGTTACTCCTCTTGGAATGATTTATGAGCTTTAAAATGCACAGAATCCTGGCATATGAGTAGAAGCATAAATGTGAGTTCCCACGTGTTTCCTCCGATTGAAGGGCACACAAACCAATTGTTCTGGTCCTCCTCTAGGAAGGAAATTGTTTTCTTTGCTCAACCTGCACAATTTACTAAGCTTCCTGAAGGTTGTTTTCTTCCTGGCTTGTGTGTGGCCACTCTGCATGCTGTCAGTGTACTCACACCCAGCTGTGGTTTTGGAGCTGACTCAGAGAAAAGTGAGCTTTATGCCCAATCCAACTAACCCATTCGCAATTAAACTCCACTAACTGTGCTCCAGCTTTTCAGCTTCTTCTTCCAGACTTCTCATACTTTGCTTTGTGCTAAAAAAAATAAAAATCTAAATAAAGCTACTTTAGACCAAATAGTATACTTGACAAGTGCAGGGTTTTTTTTTCAAAGGGCAGGACCTTCCTACTTTAAAACAAAGCGTGAAAATATTATGGTGTTTTTAATGCCCACAATCACGAATGGATTGATATTTTTTTTTAAAACACCACTTTCTAAGTGTATACTACATAGCTATATAATATATACATAAATATTAGGATAAGCAGAATGTCTGCTAGCAGAACAACTAGCTAAAACTGAGTTTAAAAAGCAATAACAGATGTAAAGAGGTGATCATCTGCCTGTAAATCTCCTGGATAGCTTTCTGGCAGATGGGTAATGATAGTCAAGACTGCAGTTAATCATTATTTGAAATGGTTCAACTTCTTGTCTGCTTTGAAATTTGTATCTATTGGGGAGAAATTTGGTTTGAACCTCAGAAGATACTAACAGTTCAGATAAGAATATTTCTGCATCTATTTAAATGTGATGTATGTTTGCAGACATCTTTTTTAGAGTATTTTCTACAAATTTGAGAACGTGAATTCATTGCATTTCTGCTTATTTGAACTTTCCTTCTTTGGTGTGAAATATGCAGAAAAACTTAAATCTGCTCCTAAAGAGAGCTTTTGGCCTTTACTTACTTTAAAGAACTAAGAAAAAATTACAAGTTAATATTCAGTTGAATGTGCTGCTCAGTGATAATGCTAAGAAGACAAAGCATCAGGGATTTCCTGGAAAGAGTTACACGGTTAAACTGACTGAGGTTTGACGTTTCTTTATGATTATTGCTTTAGCATGAATCTTGGTAGCTCTGAGAAAGCCTCTGTGAAACTGAAATCCCACGCAGCAGTGGAGTCACTGAGAACAGCAGAATGTGACAGGATTCCTTGCTTTGGAAGTGCCTATGTCAGTGAATCCCTTTTTTCTCTTTCTTTGTCCAGGGTGATGTTGGGCTCGCTATGGGCAAACTCTATGGAAATGACTTCAGCCAAACTACCATCTCTCGCTTTGAAGCCTTGAACCTCAGCTTTAAGAACATGTGCAAGTTAAAGCCACTTCTGGAAAAGTGGCTCAATGATGCAGGTGAATGAGTCTGTGTATTTCTTCACCAGCCTACCAAAATCAGTAGGATTCTGAAAAGCTGCTTCGTTTGTGCCCTTATGGTTGTATGAAGCTACCAGCCTTTGTAGCTGCCCATGGGACAAATGAGGATGTAGAAATAAGGGTCCATAATTCCCTTTCCGTGTGCCTATATGCATCCAAAGTAGTTCTAGTATGAACTTTCAGAAATGTGTTCTCTAGACAGCTGAACAATTGCATGGGATGAGGTACAACATGTGTCATGGTTTTCCTCCTTCGTGTATGTTAATGCATATAACTTCTAATCCTCTTCTAGCTTTCTTTTTCAGATGTGTAGTAGGGAGAGGGTTGCATGATTTGTTGTTTCAGTAGGCAGAGCTTATTGCATCCATCTCCTCCCATACCCCTGTGTGCATTCCTTTTATCTCTCTCCAAGGGTTCAGATAAATAATCTTTTTCCCTGTAGGAAGAGGTTTTTTGTGGGTTAGGTTTTGCTTTTTCCCTCCCATATCAATTTTTTTTTCTAGGATGCAAGTTATTCACTATGCCAGTGTTGGTAGTGTTCTTTTTTTTTTTAATCTCCCACCAGCAAAAGGAGCTGGTGTGGTGCTGCTAGGTGTCAGGATAGAAAGTGTTTGAGAGTGCTGTCAGCCAGTTTTTTCTTCTAAGTATGCAATTGTACATAGTGTAAAACTGATGGATATGTTAAACAGATGGCAGGGATGGTGTGTGCCTTCATATTTTTACCAAAATGGAGAGAGCTTTATGCTGGCACCTGCAGCATTCTGAAAGTAATTTCAGAAATTTTGAAAGTGATTTCATGTGGTGTTGAAAATTTGTCCTGCACTGAGAAAAGGAAGTGTCGTTCTGTTGTGCTGACAGGGGTTATCGTTAGGTGTTCTAGGTCTGTGACAGAAAACATAAATACCTCCACACTGAGTGCTCAAGTCCACAGGACAGCGGTCCCCAAACCTTCCAGCAACATTGGATGGATCCAGTGCTGCAAGGAGTGTCATAGAGGTTTTTTTCCTGCTAGCCTGAAGAAATACTTGTCTGTGTAAAGTTAAGGACTGTGAACAGTGTCAGAGCTCTTCACATCCTGCAAGTGGGGAGCTGTTGTCTTTGGCTCTGACTCAGTTTCATGAAAATCTTTGGAAGAAAGATTCATGCAACTTTAGAGGCTACTGTTTTACTTTTAGGTAAAAGTAAGCAGGAGAAGCATAACAATGGTACCAGAATTTATTGTCATGGAACTCAGCTGGTTCTCAGCGAAGTTTTCAGGCTGAGGAAGGGTTTCCACGTGTTTACAGGTGCCATTACTATTAAAAAAAAAAAATCTAGAAAATACTTGCCCATTTGAGTCTGTCCGAATAATGGTGGGCATTGTGAACTTTGACACCTGCAAACCTCAGTGCAATGAGGGAACTCCAGCCACAATTAATCATTTTGTTTGAATTCCCTGCTGAAACTTGTCTTTTGGTTAGATTGCTCTTCCTGCTGTAAAGTGGGGTTAAATGTTCTCTCTTTGCTCCTCTGTGAAGCCAGTAGGACAGGATTAGGGGTTAAGAGCCCTGGTGAAGTTAAGGAGGGGGAGCTGCTCACCCTGTAGAGTGGTTGGTAGCACTGAGTATCTGCTAAGATGTCCTGAGAGAAAGAGTGAACACTGTGAAGCTGGTTATGAACTTCTCTTCCTCGAGTGTTTTGTAGAGTGGGTAAAAGAAATTTCAGGCTGCTCAGATTTTTTCATAACTGCCTGTGACTTTGAGCTATGGCTCATGGATATCACGTACTCCTTTTTCCTTTAAACTGGGGCTTGCAGTGAGTGAGTGGGGAGTAGAATGAGATAGGGGAGACAGGTATATTGTCTATTGTATAGGTATTATAAAAGGGATACTGTGGTAGCATACAGGACCAGAGGGCATCCTCTGGCCTTACTTGCAGCTTTTTAGTTTCAGGTATATGTTGTAATTTTAAATACAGCGATTAATGCATGTGATCTTCATAAACCTCTATGTATTTGGAATAGATACAGAGCAGGTCTTAACATACCTTGTACAGGTGGAGAACGCTTGCATTAGACTGCACTACATTCAGATGAAATCTCCTGATTTGTATTACTTTCTTCTTTTTCAGAAAACCTCTCATCTGATTCAACTCTCTCCAGCCCAAGTGCCCTGAATTCTCCAGGGCAAGGGATCGAAGGCTTGAACCGTAGGAGGAAGAAACGCACCAGCATAGAGACCAACATACGTGTGGCCTTAGAGAAGAGTTTCCTGGAGGTCAGTGCTCCTGGTGCTGTGCTCAGCCTATGAAGAAATGGAGACACTTCACTTAACAATTACATGTGTCAGAGTGAATGCATTGCTGTGCTATTTAGGGAAGTGCTAGTACTAAGCAAGGGGAATACAAAAGTCGTGCCAAGAAACATGCATCAACATCTGATTCACTTCAGAAACAAAACACAAACCCCCCTCAGAAAAACTCACTGGCTCTTGCAGTTCATTGACTTTGTGATCTTGCATTCCAGGATACTCAGACATAGGTTTAAACCCTAATCTTCATGAGGATGGATAAATGGGGCAATAGTCTAAGCACACGTAATTTGAGGTTTTTAGCTGGAGGGCGGAAGTATCTTCTTCTGTGGTTCATCTCTACTGTACCACTGACCAGATTCTGGATCTAAATCACCAATTCAGATTTCTACCTGCTGAAGAAGAAGCTATGATGCAAAACTTCAGGAGGTAGTTTCAGAGCTTTTCAAATGCCATTTTCTTTTGTCAGAACCAAAAGCCTACCTCGGATGAGATCGCCATGATAGCTGACCAGCTAAACATGGAGAAGGAGGTGATCCGCGTTTGGTTCTGTAACCGGCGCCAGAAGGAGAAAAGGATCAACCCACCCAGCAGTGGTGGAACCAGCAGCTCGCCCATCAAAGCAATTTTCCCTTGTCCAACCTCACTGGTAAGAGTCAAGAACTCTGTTCACAAAGATCACTGGTGGAGGTAGTTCTGCTGTGCTCACTGTGGAAGCTACACGTGCTGCACCTTCTTTGTACAGCAGACTTGTTCTCACATATTTATATTTTACTGGCATTTTGAGTGTTCCACCTGGATACTGTCTAAGAGAGAGAATGCTTATAAATCAGGCACTAGTCAGGCCTTCAGTGAGGGTGTTTTATTTAGTCAGCTCATGAACAAATATTCTGACTACCAAATTTGCACTTGGTGTTATTGCTTTGAACTTGTGTCAGATAATACCTCCAGTTTATATCTGGACTATCCTTCTTTTACCCATTTTTTAAAAATATAAAATAATAGTAGTTTTTTTTAAGTGCTTAATAGCTCTTCCTCTCCCATCTTATTTTAGCAGCTCTGGTCAGTTAATGAGCAGCAGTAAAATGTATCATGCACTGGAACAGGTTTCCCAGAGAAGTTGTGGAGTCTCCCTTACTGGAGATACTCAAGAACCATCTGAACTCAATTCTGTGCCATGTGCTCTAGGGCTGACCCTGCAGGGAGGTTGGAGCAAAGGACCCGCTGTGGTCTTTTCCAATCTTACCCATCCTTTGATTCTGTATCATTTGGAGACTTAGGTCACACAAATCCAATGATACCAGTGTTGTTACTTCTAGTCAGAAATGATTTATATACAAGAAAGACATGGAACAAAAGAAGAGTTTAGCTAATACTCCTGTAATTAATTTCCCACACTTGTATTTACCTCAGGTAAACACAAACTTCATGAAAATAAGAGTAACAAAACACATGCATCAAGGTTCCTTCAGCACCTTTGCTACCAATGTCCATGGAGGTCTGTTTTCATAAATAGAAACAGTAGCTATTAGATTTCATAGTAGCTATGCTAATAGGAATGTGGTGGAATTTATGTAGCCTGTAGCTGTCCTTTTGTAGTATTTATTCCACCCTCATCACCGTAGTAGCTAATATCTTCCAGTACTTCATTAAATCATTAATTTTGGTGACGTGTTATTCTCTCCCCTCATCCTTGTCTCAGGGTGTGTGCATGCAACCTTTTGTTTCAGGGGAAGGGCTGTGTTAAGTGTACTTAGTCTTATTATTATTGTTGGTTTGGGTTTTTTTGTGTTTTGTTTTTTTTTTTTTGCCCAGTTGCAAAGCAAGGTTGCATGCCTTGCTACCTACCACAGCAGGAATATAGTGAGATTTATGATAGTGTGTTTTAGTGACTCAGACTGCAACTTAAAGGAGCTTTCCTACAGAAATTTTCCTGTTGCATGTAAGAAATTGAGGCGTTAACCACAGTCTCCCTTTGATCAGTGAAGTTTCACTAGTGTTTTCACTCATTCTAAGCTTCTCTTAAGACTGTGCTGCTGTGCAAATGGATGTTCCAGCCCTGCTGCCCCCAGCCTTCACTGACTCTGTGCTTTGTTGATTCCTTGTGTCAGCTCTGGAGATTGTGTCCATAGGACGCTTGGGCTTAGTTTAGTAGTTTGACTGCAAATTAGCCATGTGAGGAACAGTGATGAATTTTCAGTATGGTTAGATAACCAGTGTGACTTGCAGCCTGGCTGCACGAGGAGAGGGCTCTGCAGCAGGATTGGAGGGGAAGGCTCCTTTTGGGGGCAGCCTCCTTTTGCATTGGCTGGAGTCACTCACTGTAACCACAGGGGTGAGCTGGATTAATTCCAGGTCATTCTCTGCCCTGAAATAGGCATTGTGACCTTGGCCTTAACTGCTTGCTGGACAGATGACAGATGCAGTGGCTGGGCTGCATTAGTGGGAGGTGTACTGTGTATCCAGCTCCTCTTAATTTCATACACTGTTTGAGATGGGCAGAAAGCTTTCAGATCTGTCCCAGTTGCCCCAGTCTTGTTTAAAATGCGTGAAGCATTTGACTCCCTCTAAGAGGATGTGTAGCATGAGAGATATTTCTTTGATAATAGACTTAAGGTAAGAGAGTGGAAAAGAGGAATTTTTAGCCTATATCCTTGACTGTGTTCTCTTGGGCAATTCTAAAGGATTCATTTCTCTCATTGATGTATAACAGCCTTCAGATATTACTGTTGGACACCATTTCTTGTCCGTAGAAAGTCCTTTCCTTATATTTCATTTTTCCTCATAAACTAGTTTCTCCAGCCTTAAATATTTAGTGTTTATCTGTAATGTCTTCAGTTCATGGTAGCTTTCTTGTAATAAGCTATCCACAATTGAAAACTCCATTTGTATGTTTTAAAATTCAGAGATTCTTCCTCTTATCAAAGTAAAGCGTATAGTTTGGTTGAATAAAAGTGAAATGTTACTCTGCTTCTCCATATAAACACATTACCCTAAATACCTCTGTTAATGCTTGTTAATTTACATGATTTTATCAGAGAAAGAAATTTGGGGCTGAAAAAATATTTAAACAAGAAAAATAAAAGTAGAAATAATATATTTTGTAGCTCTTTCCATAAGAGTTTCTCTAATAAAACAAGGTGCTGTCTTGGTGGTGTGGCAGAGAAAGGGCTAACTTGCAGTCTTGAGATAATAGGGGTGTATATCTTTTCAAATTCTGACTTATTAGGAATAAAGACATTGCTGGTAATTAGAGAAGGTGCTGTGGTTGTTTCATTGAATGATAAAGTAACCAAATTACAAAAAAGTTAGTTTATATGCAGCGTTCTCCCTGATAACTTCCTCAGGTGAGGGTGGAAAGAAAGAAACCCAGGTCTAGTGCGTAACTCTGACTTTGAGCAGCTGAGCAGTTTTATTTGGTTTTGACCTCCAGGTGGCAACCACGCCAAGCCTTGTGACTAGCAGTGCAGCTACAACCCTGACTGTCAACCCCGTGCTCCCTCTGGCCAGTCCTGCTGTCACCAGTCTGTCAGTCACAGGTAAGGGCTGATCTCTGCTGCCACCACATCGACCCCTACTGCTTGTCCCTTTTGAGTTCTTGAAAGAGTCATTCACTATTGGTCACTGGTATCTCAGGACACTCTTGTCATTGTTCCTTGTTGCTGCACTAGGAAGCTTCAAGGTTTTGTGACCACAGGTGGTGTTGAGACAAAATATACTGTATTTCATTGCTGGCTTCTAGAGCTCCTCAGCCTCCCATTGGGAAGTGTCATTTCATTTTTTTCTTTTGAACTCTTGCTGCTTCTTGGTAGTACAGAAATGTGTGTTTGTGCCCCTTTCAGCTGGACATGCAGTTTAGATCAGGTGGGCAGGAGTTTCTCTTGTCTGGTGCCTGTTTTGTACTGATCTGACCAGAACCAATCTTCCAGGCACAACAGAAACCACCTCCAACAACACGGCAACAGTGATTTCAACAGCACCTCCAGCTTCTTCAGCAGTGACATCACCCTCCCTGAGTCCTTCCCCTTCTGCCTCAGCCTCCACTTCAGAGGCATCCAGTGCCAGTGAGACCAGCACAACACAGACAACCTCCACTCCCTTGTCCTCCCCTCTCGGGACCAGCCAGGTGATGGTAACGGCATCAGGGTTGCAAACGGCGGCAGCGGCCGCCTTACAAGGAGCTGCACAGTTGCCTGCAAATGCAAGTCTTGCTGCCATGGCTGCTGCAGCAGGACTAAACCCAGGCTTGATGGCATCCTCGCAGTTTGCAGCTGGGTAAGGATGAGTTTTGCACACCCTTTTAGGTGAGGTGACAGAAGAGTGAAGGAGAATTTTTGGGATAAATTGCTTTTATGTATCGCTGTCGTTTATCTCAGATTCCGAAGGTTTACTCACGGATGGCAAATTGACCATTCTCATCACAGTACACAAATACTGTGTTCATTTTAAAGGTGAAAAAGCTGTGTCGCAGTGATATTGTTGTTTGATAAATCATTCATCCCACTGCAGAGCTTGATTTAAAAACTGCAGCTTACCACTGAATCATAGACTCTAGCCTAATAATTGTAAATGGAGAAATAGCCTAGACCCACTTCACAGCTCTGTATTCATTTCTCCATCATGAGCAAGAAGTTCTCAAAGATGCAAGATAATGTATTGTTGAAGCTGTAGTCTTAGGAATGTTGCTCAGACAGATGTTTCTTTAATTCCTCTTGATTTACATATTTCTTATCTGCACTTGGGAGGGGAAGATAGTTCTCTAACAATTAACAGTTTTCCCAAAATACTTTACAAGAATATCTTACACCAACAATCAGTGCAAGTCATACAGATACAGTGCTTGTACTTCGGGCATGTCATGAGTCCCTCATGGAGTTAAAAATAGCCCTTAATCTTTGGTCTTTCCTTCCTCCTTGCCCTCCCCCCTTCCCCCTTTTTTAAAAAATATGATGGTGTGCTTTTGAACAGTGACAGCCTTTTCTTAAAAGTAACACTCTTTCTCTTTTCCACTTCTTCCATGATCTTGCTTGCTGCAGAGGTGCCTTACTCAGTCTCAATCCAGGGACATTAGGTGGTGCTCTCAGCCCGGCCCTGATGAGCAACAGTACACTGGCAACTATTCAAGGTCAGTAGTGTTCCTTTTAATGCATCTCCATCACACAAGTTTGGTTTATGTGCTCTGGTTTTGTCCACCAGAGAACACTTGACTCCTCAACACTGGGCATAAATAGTGTAGGAGTAAAGGTTTTACAAAATTAAATGTGCAAATACATTTTGTGGATCACAGAGATAAGAGCAGGTACAGCTTCAGATAGGGAATCAGAACTGTGTATGATCTTACAGTGATTTAAAGGAGGCATTTAAGATACTGAATATAGTCTGGAATTTATTTTGTTGTCCTTGCCTCATTGGCCTGTATCTCTAGCAGGTTAGAGATTTGCTTTTTATAGCTCTTCTATAGTCTACTTGACTTGCACCATTCATTCTGAGGTCTCTTGAGAGGACAGTTCTGAGCAAGTCTTGATCCTGAATTCTTGTCTTCATATGTATTTGAAAAGAACCTACAACAAACATCCTGCCTCCTAAAATCCTTAGGTAGAACTTGAAATGCATAAATTCACATTCAGAAGAGTAAATATTTAATTGTTTTGGAAGTAGCAGAAAGCCAAAAGTTACCACTGGCTTCAGCAAGAGTTGTTCTGAGTTCATAGTTTGCCACCTGTAAAAACTGGGTGGTACAAGCGTCTAAAGAGTTGGGTAACCTGTGTGTTCAAATATCCTCTAAACTAGCTGAACAAATCTTGTTTCTAGGTTGCAAGAAAGAACCATTTCATAAAGTGTCACAGATAAATTTAGGAGATCATAATATAAGGCAGACTGAAGGCTGTAGACCCCTGAGAGTAAGTTGCAAGAGTGGTTGGTTATATGTCAACATTTAAAATGTTACGCTCAAGGTTACATGACCTTCTCCATCTTGTGATAGCTGTCATTTCACATGAGCCCTCATCTCAACCCTTCCCAGTGCAAGTTGCCTGGGTGTACAGGCTCTGTGTGGCAGGAAACATAGACCAGTATTGTGCTAAATGAGCTGAAGAAAAGCACAGTGGAATTAGTCTAGCAGCAAATGAAAGACGCGTTTTAGTATCTGCAAGATCTTGTCTGATGGTTATTTTGAAAAAAAAACAAGCGAATAAAAAGCAGACTATGATGAGACAACTGCCTTCAGTGATTTAGAGAGCACATATATCAGAGAAAGGCAAATGCAGAGACCCCTTGCTTTCAGGCATTTTGCATTGTTGCTTACTGCTAATCTTACCTCCTCCTTGCTCAACTTTCCCTTTTTTAGCTCTTGCATCCGGTGGCTCTCTTCCAATAACATCACTGGATGCAACTGGAAACTTGGTGTTTGCCAATGCTGGAGGTACCCCTAACATCGTCACTGCCCCTCTGTTCCTGAACCCTCAGAACCTTTCTCTGCTCACCAGCAACCCAGTTAGCTTGGTCTCTGCAGCTGCAGCCTCCGCAGGGGCCTCTGGACCAGTCGCCAGCCTTCACGCCACCTCCACCTCAGCCGAGTCCATCCAGAACTCTCTCCTCACCGTGGCCTCTGCCAGCGGGGCCACGTCCACCACCACCACTGCCTCCAAGGCACAGTGAGCTGGGCTGGGCTGTGCTCCAGCAGCCTGGGTCACTGTGCGCTGGGATCGGCTGCCAGCCCGGTTGATGAACTGAAAATGCCATGGGCATCCTCTCACCGTGTTGCTGGGGACAAGAGAGAGAGAGAGAGAGAAAAAGAGAGAGAGAGAGAGAAGGAAAAATATTTAAAAAAACAAAAAACCACAAAAAAAAAAAGGAGAAAAAAAAAAAACAAAAGCAAAACAGGAAGGATTTAAAGCTGGGACAGACATTTGCCTAATTTTATAATAAACACTGTCTTTTCAGGATCGCTTCATGGATCGGAGAACTTTCTAACCAAAAATGTAAAAAAAAAAAAAAAAAACCACAAAAAAACTAAAAACCACAAAAACACAAAAAAAGTGAAAGGACTACTTATCATTTCCAGCAGTCACAATGACAAGTTAAGGTGGGTTATCAGTTCAAACATAGGAAGGGGATTTCTTGGTTTTTTTGGTCTAAATATCTTTCTTTTTTAATTATCATTTTATAGGTCTGTTGTACAGGCCATTATGTCATACAAGGTGTTTATAATCGTATCAATCATGTTGGGGGTTCCTTTCTTAACTGGTACAATTTAGGCAGGCCTGTATTACTGGTGTATCTCTATTATTATTATTATGATTATT
>VYXD01011950.1:35889-106793 GCA_013397195.1 Hylia prasina | reverse complement strand
TTTTTTTTTTTAATTAAACAAAGATTTTAAATGCTAAAGGTTGGGTGGAATTATTTTCCAAAAAATCAACAGGAAAGTGTGTACACAGGTGAAAGACACAAACAGGTTCTGGAGGGGGCTGGAAATTAACCACACGCCACTGCTCAGAATTTCAAAAGCCACTTTATAAAGCAAATAAAAATATTTACTGATTTGGTACACTTACACAGAAAATCCCTAGAAAGAGTGCTAAAAACGAATGGAAGCTCTGCCCTTCACAGCTATTTTAAATTAGGTATCGAACAGACAAACCCACAGCCCCTGCCTGGTTATGCCACGACAAAATCTACACCAGAAACAGGCAGATGTCGTAAAAGTTGAAATGTTTTACTTCAGAGTCCAAAAAACTCCTTCTCTCTGAGAAACCGAAGGAAGCATCTGCCATGGAGCAGCGAGGGCCGTCTTTCAGTGCTGCCGGCTGCCTGCTGGGTCTGCCCCAGGAGTTCATAAAATCCCATTTCTGGGCATTCTTTGCAACTTCGTGTCTGTTTTCAGGCTCTTGTGTGCGCAGGAGAGGATGTTTGGAGTTCAGAGTGGCGGGCAGCACTCGGCACAGCTTGGATACGTAAGAAGGACAATGCAGCACTCCCACTGCGTCCGACGGCAACCTGCTCTTTCCAGTCCCTCCCAAAAAATCATCAGGTCCATAAGAAATGTGCACATTTAAAACAGGCATTGGTTTAAAAACTACAAGGATGGTGCTTAACAAATTCTTTTTTCCCCCCCCCTCGCCCCACAAATAATAAAAAGAAGAAAAGCAAAAAAACCCGGACATTTTCCATATTTAAAAGAAAAAAAAACAAAAATGGGATGCAGGAGCTAATTCCAGCTGTACCTTCCTGCGGGAGGTGGGGGCGGGTAGGGCCTCCCGGGGCCGTACGCCTGCAAACAAACAAACAAAAGCAAGCATTTATTTTTGGGATTAGCAGCACGAGTAAACAAGTGGGGTGAGCTTGAGGAGCCGCATGGAACGGGGACAAAACATCCTCCGCATGGAGAGGTGCCAGGGGCAGGGCTGAGCATCCCTCATCTTGCTGTGAAGTCTCCCAAAAACATGGGCTGTGGCTGGATCCCTTGGTACAGAGCGGAGCTGCACAGCACGGGCTTTGGAATCCAAAATAAATTCACCCTCAGCCAGTGCCGTGGGCAAGGGACTTCCCACTTGTGACACCTCTGCTGTGCTCCCTCTGCAGCAAAGGGACAAATGTTGGAGTTGGGGACAAATAGCGGTATGTGGGGCAGCTCACAGTATTTTTACATAAAAGTATTTTAAGGAAAAACTAAAGCTGTATTTTTTGCAGAAGTGGAGTTTTCCAGCACTCATTCGCTTTAATAAGAGGTCAAAGAGATCCAAATCCCACTTTGGAAATTACTCCAAATTAGATGTATATTTGTACTTAAATTCAGACATTTGGTACCTCAAGTATCCAGGGGGAAAATCCACTGGAAAATTTCAGAGTCCCCCTGAAGCATTTAAAATGATTTCCAAACCTGGTACATTGCAGCAGGTTAATTAAAGGTGATGCATCAACACTAGCTACAGGCTTGGTCCGCTCTTTACTAGGGGATTTTTGGTGTGTGGGGAGAAAGGGACTTGCTTTCCTTTCTTTAAAAGAGAAATCCCTCTTTATTCCAGCCCACGACGGCCAGGATAACCATGGAGCCGGGGAGCAGACCTGCCAGGGAGGCTCCTGAAGCCGGCCCTTGCAGGGAAAGGTTGTTTCCAGGCTTGATACACTCAATTAAGAAAGGAAACAAGTTGGCTACATCCTTTAAAAAACCCTTCCAAACCATCAGCAGGGAAGGACAAAGCAGAGGCCCGGGAGCGCTGCACCAGCCACGGACGCGGACGCTCTGTTGTGTGCTGCTCCAGGCTGAAATAAAACTGCCCAACACCTGCACCACCCCAGCAAGTTCATTCTTTGGTTCTCTGGGAGAGCAAAGCCCCACTCCCAGGGAGCCCCCCAGATCCATGGCAGCTGCATTAATTTTGTAAGCACTCTGCGGCAGCGCGTTTATTAACCTCTTCAGACCATGTTCTGTACGCTGTAAAAAAAGAATTCAGAGGTGAAAGGGCCCAAAGATAATTATTTATGCTGCTACATGTCACCACTTCCACTTGAATCCCTTTTCAAGGCTTTAAAGCTTTGAAATTTTCAGGCAGCAAGGCCGGATTCAATGATTATGTTGGCATCCTAAACCCTTTCAGGTACGTTCTCATTTCACTCCAGCTCCAAGGAAATAATGACATCTGAAAGTTCATTAAAAAAAAAAAAGAACAGAAGAAAAACAACAAAAAATTAAAATTAAAAGCAGATAAACAGTTGCAGCACAACTGCAAAGGGAATTTTTTAAGGAAGCAAATTCACTGGAGCTAAAAGATCTGCGCTTAATCATGAACTCATCATGTACGTGGACAAAAATAAAAGGGTTGTCACCACTGGGTTTTAATGTTTCCTGCACCTTCAGGTGGGTGCATGCCAGCACTGGGGGAATTCTGTTTTGGGCAAAACCACACCATGACCCAGGCTGTGGATGTCCACAGGGCTCCAAGGCAGTTTTCCAAGCGGGAACTAACTGGGATACGCCCCTGGGCCCCCACTGCAAACCCTGCCGAGAAACCATTCTTGCTCCGCCTCGAGATTCCAGCTGTTGGGCACCACGATTTAAGGCTGGGAATGAAGTGCTGCAAGCAGAATCCTTTAGCAAGTGTATCCTGCCGGGGATGAAGGGCAGAGCAGAGTGTGCCCTGGCAGACAGACCTTTTCAAGTGTCCATTTCCCAGACTAATTAAACCCTGCCCAGACTCCAGCGGCACAAAGATCCTCCCCCGATTTTTCCCTGGGAGTACAGCAGTCCCTGCTATGGATTAGCGCAATCAGGCATTTATTCCTCTGGCTCTGGGGTTTTGGGTAAACTTGTGTGGCACAAAATGAAAGATTCCTGAAACCTGATACTATCAATGCACCTCGTCCAAATTTAAAATGTATTTTAGAGCTCCACTGGTTGGGTCAAGGTTCAGGCCCCATTATTTTTCTGTCATTATGACCCACGCTGTTGAGTTCTGCCTCCAGTCACAGCCAGTGCTGGCAGGGTTTGTACTGGGGCTGTGCCGTGTAACACCCATCTGGGTACTGTGCCCACCACCACTGGGGCAGGTGGGCAGGCTGGGAGGAAGAAAATTTAAACTAGGAGTGACTAAAAAGTGACTTGTCCTGAGCTGAATCAGGCCCCAGCAGAAGGCACATTTCCAACAGCTTGTGCCTTAATTTCCACGTAAAGGATGGGGCAACGGGGCTGTCACCTCCTCCTCCCTGGGACTGGTCACTAACCTCCCCACAATGCTGACCTCCCCAAACAGCAGCAGAACTAGGAGTTTAACCTTGATATCCAAAATTGATTTAAAATTAGTGTTGAGGAGTGTAAACACCCAGAGTTGTGGTACAACAGCATATGCAGATCAAGTTTTACTGGGATCACACCTCCCAAAAAAATTCCCTAAGCAGAGTCACCTGCTGCTTTCAAGCAGCATTTTCACTCCGTGGCATTTTCATGGACTGCTGACCAAGTCACCTGTAATTTTGGATGAGGCTGTCCCCTCATGTTGGCTTGTTTCCTTTTAACCACACAGAGCTATTTCCACATGTTTATTCCTCTGGCTATGAGAACCCAACATTTGCATTAAGTAGTTTTCCAGCTCAGAGAAAGCCAGTTGAGGGGAGAAATTTAGGAAGCTGTCAGAATCTACATTTTAAAAATGCTGGGGAGAACCCAGAAGATCCAGTGGGCAGATTTCTTTGTGGAAGAAGAAGACTGGTGGGAATGCTTGCCTCAGGCTGCAGCAGGAATGTGACTTGGGACCATGTTTGAGGGGTGTTAATGGACACCGGTGGCGCAGTGCCAGCACAGGCCTTGTGCCAGGGGTACAGCTGGAAGGGCTGGCCAAGGCTCGGAAGTCACCCACCTGTGTGTGGTGACACAGAGACACTAAAACCAGCTCAGCAATACCTGCACCTGCCATACTCCCTCTCCACAGCCACAGGAGGAGGAAGCCTTGGCTGGGAGGAGAACATGGCGTACCATGTGGGGCTCTGCTTTCCTACCTGTCTGCCCCTGTCCATGCGGTCCTCGGGTCTCTGTGGGTATCCCATTGGCCCCAGCCCCTGGTACTGGGCTGGCTGGAACTGGTTTGGGGATTGCAGCATGCGGTTCCAGGCGAGGAGAGGAGCAGCTCCGGCGGTTCTGCACACGGAAAGAACACCGCAGTGGGAACTTGGCTCCTGCAGAGAGTCCCACAGCACAGACCCCCTCCTGGGTTTGTCTCTGAGCTGAGCATGGACAGCCAAACGCTAGTGAGAAACCAGGAGCGGGGAATATCTTCCCAAATCCCCCTAAAGGCTGCTTTGCTGACAGCTTCCTTCAGCACAGCTTAGAAGCTGCGCTGCCACAAGCAGCAAACTCAGCTGCAGGCAGCAGATTTTTCCAGTTCCCCAGAAGGCTTCCGTGCACCTTTCATTGCAGGGGCAGATTTGCTGATCCCAAAGGCTCCCCGGCACCCCAGGAGTAAACATGTGCCACACGGGAGCCGGGGGCTTTCTTCTCTGAATGCCCAGACTCTTTCTGGGAGCCCATTCTTCCCAGTTAATTGCAGGTTGCAAATGAATTCTTACAGCGAGCATTCGGAATCTAGGGTAGGGGCCTTGGCTGCTTTTTCCCATCCATTATTCTGCTCAATATGTCAGGAGGTCTGATCGGGAAGAAACCTTTTTAAGTTCTATTGATGCCGTTTTCAATTGACCACGGTGACCTAGCAACATAAGCACTAATTGGCACAGGCTGATTGACATTTGGTGTACAGTTTATATGGGAACGTAGATCTGACATCCATTATGGCCCAGTTTGCCATCCTGTGGGGTTACCCACAGCAAGAAATGTTTTCATTTCCTTCAAGTACCCATTCCAATGTGACAATTAGAAAGCAACAGGTAGAACACGTCCAATATTGTTTAATTCAAAATATTTAGGGTAATGCTACGGCCGTGACCCAGTTGTTAAGAGCTGAGCACGGCTGAGGGACAATTCCTTAAAGGATTCAGAGCAGGTGGGTCCTGCAGGACAATATGATGTTGTGAGGGAAAAACATGGAGAGTGGAGACAGTTAATCCTTCCTGACCCCTGCTGAAGAGGGACTTGGCTGAGCAGAGGAGCGCCAGCCTGGAGGGAGATGGGGACAGCAGAGAACAGGGGCTCTGCATGCCAGGTTTGGGATAGGGACAGCAGAGAACAGGGGCTCTGCATCCAGGTTTACCTGGTGCACTACATGTCACTCCTCAGAAGGAACCATGATGTAGTTAAAACTAAGAGTACTTTACATTTGTCTCAAAATCAATGTTCTAAGTTCATACTTGGAATGAACTAAGTTCATACTTTGTTCATACTCACTCCTTTTGATTAAGTATTTTGAGTACTAAGATTTTTTCCCTTTCCCCCCGTGATTTCTAGAAAACAGCGGACTTTCCAGGAAAAATACACTGCTCAGCCATAAGGAAAACTACTGGGAATTACTCAGCTCTGGGGCTTTCATTAACAATCATTCTGCCTCCAAAACAAGTGCTGGTGATAAATATAACTGAGGCTCACAGGCCAGCACTTGCTCCATGCCTGGAATGGGGAAGTTTGACAGAAATTTCTTTTGACATTAATATTTACTTGGCATGGAATTTAAACTTTTTAAGTGCTATTTAGTGAAAAGTTGGCATATTTAACAAATCAAACACAACATCACTGCTTTGTTGGGGCATTGAGTGGTGACTTAAATCACCTGAGGGTGGAGAGCTGTACAGAGCAAAGCTGTAACCAAAAAAAGGACTGTGCCACTTGGAACACCCCAAGAGCTCACACTGGCAGTTACCCACAGGCATCATCCAGAGTTACATCAACTCAAAAACATTCAGCCAGGTCAGCTAAATTCAGAGGAATTTACACAGGAAAACATTCCTGTCTTCACACTCTAGCCACTTTGGAAATGATTTCTATGAATAGGTTAAGCAAAAAAAGATCTGTTTAACCAGATGACACATTTCCATCAGCCAGGTAGCAAATCTCTGTATTATAAACTCTGGACTGGCTCAAGAGCATGAAAAGGACCCATGCAGTGCCCAGGAAATGTCAGGACATGGGGAAGGACCCCAAAATTCAGTTTCCCTGCTGCACCCCAAGGTGCAGCACTAGGTTTAAAAGCAAGAAATCCTACACAGGAGACAAGAATGGCTGGATTATGGAGAAGCAGCTTTACACTCCTGTTTTTTTCCCCCAGGCCTGGGAAGAAAAAGCCAGTTTAGCCCCTGCTGCACCACTCCATCCCTGAAATAGCACACACAGGCTCTGAGCCCTCCTGGCAGGGACTGGGCTCCTTGCTCATCCCTCACTCGATGCTGTGAATCCAGGATATCCCAGGCTCCTGCCCACCCACTCCATCCCACAGGGCTGGAGCAGGGCTGGCCTCTCCCTCAGTTCCTTCCATCTCTGAGCAGAAATCCCTGGCTGCTCTCCTCCATGGCACCTATTGCTGCTGGAGCTGCAGCAGCAAGAAGGGGTAGCAGTTTGGGGAACCAGCATGTCCCAGGGAATGAATGGGACGCTCAAAATGCCTTCAACAGGTTCAGATGCTTTTTCCTGCACCAAGTGTCTCTGTGTTTAACCTTCTGCTTAAGTCTCTGTGCTTGCCTCTGTACAGCAACTAAACATCAGCTCTAAACACATTTGATCTGCTCCCCAAATCCAAAACCTTCCAAGAACACGGCAAAACTACTTATCCTCAGCGCTGGCAGAGCTTTTCATAAACCCTGCACAGTGTAACAAAGGCAAGGCAGTGACAAGTGACAGACCTGCAGCAGTCCTTCACAAATAAAAGTATATAAATTGAATTTAATTAAGGGGTGGGAGTGGCAACTCCCATGGCCCAAGAAGTATTAAAGTTTGCATTATGAATGAATCTTGCCTTACAATATTCCACACAGATGAGGCACAGGATAAGGGAGCCAGGCTTACTTCAGTGGGGATCAGAATGGTTGCCATGGAAAGTGACTGTGGAGAGCTCAATAAATTCCCCCAAAGCCCATATTTTCAATGGTGAAACATTTGCAAATAAACCCAAGGGAAAAAAGCAGGGCCTCAGAGCAGAAACTTCTCTCCCTCCTCCATAAACATAAATAAATGTCATTATTCATAGCTGCCACAGGTAGCCTGGGTTTATTGAACCACCCCACTGGAGGACACACATGCCATCAATGAGAGGATGCATGTAAAACATCCCTGATTATCAAACCACGTCACATTCCTTCTATTCGATGGCACTTATTGGGCTGCAGATTCCATAATCCTTCCCTGAGTCCCTTCTGCATTTAATTCAGTTCAGCCTTAAGTAGTTAAAGAAACTGTTTTCAGTGGCAACTAATAACTACTGACCTACAGTGACACTGCCCTACAATGGGCTTGTCAGGCCTGAAAAACTTGTACCAAAGAAGCTGATTAGGACTTCAAGAGGTTTGTAGCAAGAATCAATGGCTGGTCTGTGCTAATGCTGCGGCTGCGGCACAGGAATGATAAAAGTGGAACACCATTAGTTATGCCTCATTAAGCTCCACAGCCCGACTAAAAAGAAATTTGTTTAGCCTGTCCAAAATCTAATGCAGTTTTAAGCTCTCTGTGTTCAATTTCATAGTATCTCAAAAGCTTCAATAAGATAAAGGCCAAAGAACCAAGAACGGTACCAAAGCACCAACAGTAAAGTTAATTTTGAAGCCTGAGTTTTAATGGAAAGTGTTTTTCCCTCCTTTTTTTTTAATACAAAGTACTCAAGCCTTTTAAAGGATGAACACCATGTAGTGGGCTCTCAAAATATCAATAAATCATGGACATTAATTAACTCAAAAAACCTGCCGTACAGCATCATTTCCACAATTTTAAACCACAATATTCCAAACAGAGAAGGGAAAACCAAAGACTGGGAAGGCTGGCAGAGCCCAGTACACCGTCCTGGGCAGATTTCACATCCCTCCTGCCTTACCTTTGTGGTGTCTGCTGAAACAAGGGCGTGGGACCTCGCCAGGACTCCTGGGGCCGAAGATCTGGAGGGCAAAACGAGATGGCAAAATAAGAGAGGGCAAGTACAGCTCACGAGCTGTGCTCACTCCTCTGCGTGCCCCAGAGCTGCTTTTGGGAAACCAAAGAGGAAAGCTCAGGCTGGATGTGCCACAAACACACTCCAAGTCATGGCTTCCTGCTGCTGGCTTGGACAGAGTCCTGCTGTCAACTGAGAAAAGGCAACTTTATTGGCTCTAGCAAGTCCAATAAGCTTCATAATAGAGAATTATGAATTTTAATTGCTAGAGCAAGCGTTGGTTAGTGCTCAGATGCTTCGCAGGTTTCTCCCCTTGAATTTTTGAAGATGCAAAACCTTGTCTGTCACCTCAACAACTCTGTTTAATATTTGTATCTCTTACCAGTACATTCATTACTATATAAAAAATACAGGCATTCAAATACACACCCACCACTGTATTACCACTACACACCATGTTTGTGACCAACAAAGATGTCAAAATCAAAATATGGGCCAGTTTCCCTCTGATTGGGCTAAGTTATTCCATAAAGGCAACTAAAACAATGGCCAGAGCAGGGAATAAAGTGGATGATTCTGTTTTATTCACGTTTAAGTAAATATAGTTACATTTAGGATGTAAAGGATAAAGAATTCATTAGAATAAAATATAAATACATTATGACTAAAAACAGTAAAGGTGCATTTGAAAGTTACTGCGGGCAGTGATAATACACTAAAAAAAAAACTATTAATGATGTCTCAGATAATGGAATCAGACTAAATTAAGCCTTTTTGGGTAAAACCCTGGCCAGAGCCCCAGTGCTGGAGTGCAGGAGACCACCCACTCGCCCATTGTTTGTGCCACCCAAACCAGTCCTGCACAAAGGCAAGGCAGGAGCAACATTGCTTTAACAGGGCCCACAATTAAACGCTTGTTGTCCTTCTAAATAACCTGGTCAGCAAACAGGATAAAAGCTGCAGCTCCTCAATAGCACTGAGGCAGCCCCCAGCACTCAGGGCCAGTGTCAATCAAAAGCTCCAGTTTCACTGACACCTTTGATGGCTTTCAATGGCCTTCAAGTGTGACCTAATTCCAACAGCTGGTTCCAGTAGCTGGATAATGGCCGGCACACGGACACCCTGCCACGTTGCCAGTGGCCAGGACATGGAAGCCTGGCCTCCTTTGGAAAGGGGAAGGGGGAAACAAAATAAATAAGTCTGTGCGTCTTTCCTAGCTCTGGCTGGATTGTCCCAGCCCCAGTGAAGAGAACACCAAATAAATTCCCAGCCCCAGCAGCTCTGCTCTTCCTGGGAGCCTGCTGGGCAAAGCCAATCCAGTGCATAACTCTTCATTTATCCCCCACGTAGGGCTATTTGTTCAGCTTTACACCCATACACACAACTACATCAACCGCGATATGAGTCTGGTTTTACATCCCCACACACACACAGTTACCAGACAATGCTCCTCAGCTCTTCTTTTCCAGCCTGAAGTAGACCAGGAGTGAGGGTGGGGAAGCAGCACTTGCCTGCTGATCAGTCTGGGAATCTCAAGGGCTTTTCCAGGCCTGAACAGCCTGCACCCACACAAAGCCATGTTTATTTTGGAATATAAGGTGCAGGCAATGGAACCCACAGCGCTGCTTTAGGGGGAAATGCAATTTTTCAACTGGAGCTTAAAATATTTTAAAAAGTTTGGGACAGCCCCCAAGTGTCACAACTTTCAATCAAAAATATCCTAAAATGGCTCTGTTTCTGATAATTTCCAAGTTTCACAGACAGCAGCAGCACAGAAACAGGCAACATCTTCTTTCCCGACCCTTCCTCTCCATGGGAGCAAGGACCCAGCTCGCCTGCTTGTAACCACACCTTTCTGCAGCTCAGTTTAAAGCAAGACTTCAATGAAATAATCATCAGAACATTTAAAGCCCCTCTATTCATTTGTATGGCTGACAGAATAACCTTGGAGGGAGGAGTCTGTAGCAGTGAATTGCACTTCAGAAAGGTACAAAACAGGAGAAGGAATGACAATTACTATTTTCTTTAGGCTGCAAAACTTAGGCATTTCCCAGAGCTATAAGGCCAAAGAAATTGCCTTGTCTAGCAGCTCCTCAAGTAACAATTTATCTAATCAGGGTGGCAATCAAAGAGAAGATTTTGTGTTTACTGATTGCTCTAATCAAAATCACTTTTCCAATGCAGCTAATTGACAAGTTTACTGCCTGTCACACAAGTCATAAATCAGATGTCCTGTGTTGCAGGAGCCAAATCTGCCATACCCAGCCAGAGCACTGCCACTCTGCACTCGACTCCCCAAGTTATCAGCACAGACAATTATTCATCAACTGGAAATTGGCATATCCAAGGCAAATCAGGGAGCACCACTGAGGAACACCCAGCCTTGAGGCACTTGAGGAGGAGATGGCTCCTGGCTTGACCGCATCTGCCCTTCTGGAGGCTGATTTTACTGCAGCATGCATATGAAAACATCACACACCAAGTGGAAAGTTGCTCTGCATCAGTCCCCCTGAATGTGGGGATTTCACCCCGATCAGCTGTGGTTTTTCAAGAATGTGTAGGTTCTGGATGCTTCCCAGCCCAGCCACACCACAACTGCAGTTCTCTCACAACGGCATAGCTGATGACCACAACTTGGACACTGGAGAGAACCTTGGGTCATCCAAGAGGCCTTCCCATTTCTCCTAATTAGATTTTCTAGCTGAAGGTAGCAGTGCTTTGATGGAGACACTTGGAGACTAAGGGGTGACCGCAAAAGGGAAGCAGTTGGCTGTGCTGCCAGACCCAGGAACACCTCTGGGGACTCCAGGCAGAACGTTGTTGGGGGGCATTGGCCCAAGTGCTTGTGAATTCCCAACCACACTGTGCAGGCAGACTGCTCCCCCTCAGCAAGAGCCTCACTGCAGTGGGGGTTGGGGCACTGCTGACACTCCTCATCCTCACAGGTCTGCTCAGCACTGGATCCACATAATCCGTAATCCAGAATGCTTTACGATCTTTGGGCAGGTGACCATCCAAAAGGCTGATCCCAGCAGAAATCTGGGGCTGTGCCCCTGGAGATGTTCTTCTAACAAAGGTTTAAGCAAGTCTGACTCTATGTGGTAGGAGTTGAGGCACATATGGTTCACTCAGCATTGACAGTCCCAGGTGGGCTGAGCTGGGGCCTGACCCTCCAGCCAGGCAGCAGGATGGGTTTTGGGAATGGTTCTAGGGAGCAACACAGCCCCCCCAGGCTGTTTGATCCATCCTCCTGATGGACATGAGCTGTCCTCAGGCCCAAAATACAACGAGGCACTGAAAGAAACAACCTCCAAACTCCAAGTCAAACACTGCCATAATCATTCACAAAGACTTCACACTGAAGTCAGTGCAAACGAGAAGTTAATTAGAGTTTAAGTCTAATCTCCTAGGGCAGCTCAGTGTCTTAGCAGAGGAGGAGGAGGAACACAATCCAGTGAAGTGCCAGAGAACACGTTTGCAGCGTGCAGCACTGCAATGCCCCACAAAAGCAGAGTGCCAGGAAGCAGCTCCGGAAAGTACAACTGGTGCATGACCCTGCATGGTGAAGGAGCTTCCACGAGGCAGCTCCACCTGGCTCCTCTTCCTACTGCTCCACACAACAGCAGCACAGCAACCTCTGCCTCGTGGAAAAAGCAGCACAGGGAGGAAGGAAGAAAAGCCCAACTAACTGCTCTGACGTTTGCCAGGCACACCCGCAGAACAGCGACCGGGGACGGCTGCGGTGCTTCGAGGAGGAGGGAGGCCCACGTCAAGGAAAGCCACCAGACAGTTTTCCAAGGCCAACAGATGGACTGGGATTTCTCCTCCAGCAGTGGCTCCAAGCCTCCTCAGTATGAACCAGTCCATGGCACTGGGGGGTATTTGCCTGCAGAGTGCTGCCTGTTCAGCACAAGGGGCTCGGGTGCCACAAGGACAAGAGCTTGGGAAATGCCTCATTTGGCAGGATCAGCTCCAGGGATGTGGGACAGGCAGAGCACTTTGGAGCGTTTCCCACAGCACACCAGGACTTAGCAGGTACAGCAGCACAGAGACTGCTGGGCTCCCAAAAACTTCTCCAAAACTAAATATTCTCTTTTTGGAGATGAATTTGAAATTGCGATACCTGTCTGGTAGTTCTGCCTTCCCATTCTCCACATTCTTCTTTCCAGATCATATTTAAGCACAGATAAGTGAAACAGATAAAGAGAGATGATGTTTAGACCAACCCAGCTGTGAGCAGCAGGAAGCAGAGCACACTTACTTGACAGCAATTTGGGGATCTGTGGCTGGCTGCCCATGAGGGGCCTGGCATAGGGGCTGCCATAGGCTCCGAGCGGCATGGCGTTGGGATACATCCCTGGCATGCCCCTGTCCCTCGGCATCGTGTGCCTGTTGCAGAAGAAATGGCAAGGGCACAGGTGAGGATGCTGTGGTGAACTCCATCTCCCAGCACAGCTGCCCTGCAGCCCATCCCACAGCCCCTCTCTCTCTGCTGGGCCAGGGATGCCCTGGTGGATGGGGGCCCAGACACATCCTGACACACACGGGGGCCTGGGGAGCTGCTCCCAGGGAAATGCTCAGGTTTCCAATGGCACAGCTGTGCTTTATATTGTGACTGTGGTGCACAAGAGGGTTCTCAAGTGCAGCCCCAGGAAGTCCTGCTTTTCCTTCCTAAAAGGGGGTGCTTTTCCTTCTTGCAGCTCCTGCAGAGCTGTAAGATGAAGAAGGTATTTTCTCTTCCTAAGGAGACACTCCAGAGTCCAACTTTGTCTGCCAGTCTCCTTTAAAACACTCCCTTCTATGGCTCTAATTAATGCGTGGCTCACTGCACTCCCCAATAGGGAAACCCATTTAATTTTTAAAGCTTCCTTGTTAATAAAAGCTTAAAAGATATTCCTGTCTCCATTGGCAGTCTTATTTATCATTTGTGCACAATATTCTTATTGTACCTTCTATTCTACAAGCAAGCATCCACCAAACAAGTTTTAAAAATCCCCGAACAACAGGAAAGTGACTCAAAACTATCTGGGGCGGGGGGGGGCGGAATCAAAAGGCAAACAAGCATTACTGCAACGGCTGTAATGTTCAGTTTTCAGCAATATTGAATTTAAATATCACAAACTGAGGTTTCCAACATGGAAAACCAGCACCTAAGCTTGGTGTTCACCCCTTTCTTTTTTTTTAATTTATAAAGGGAAAAGGAGGGCAGTCACCCCAGCAAGGCAGCAGTAACCCCACAGCCTTACCCCAAGGTTCTGAACGCTGACTGGTCCAAATGCACTGGTTTCCTGTCCCTGTTAAAGCCAAGCTGTGGTCTCCAAGGCCTGCCATCATTGTTGTTTTTTTCCCAGTCTCCCGGCTTCAGAACTGGAGCAGGTTTCCTTAACAATAAACATAGTTCCATAAGTACTTACCAGAGCAAATACTCAGATGAATAAATCAGAATTAAATGTTTTGAAAGCTGGCAGCTGACACTTACTTTGCCCCAGGTAACACTGTAGCCTTGAAAACGAAGTCTTCAGCAAACTGTGGATCCTTGAATGAAATGCTAGAAGAAAGTATTTGAGGATTAGGTTCATTGGATAATGTAGACAAAGTGAAACAGTAATCACTGCTTTATTACCAAAAAAGCTAAAAGAAAACAGATGAGCAGAATAATCTCGCTCTTCCAGCTGGAATTCATGTTTTCCAGGATCAAAAAAGAATGAGACTACAAGGAAAGAGAATAATGGGTCCCTGGAAAATTCAGCCTGAGTGACACAAGCTGAGAAGCAGGACCCTAACTGCTCATACCACCTCCAAAGACAGGAGGAAAAATCCTTGTGACCAAGAAATGGGGGAAAGCACAGAACAATTCCAACCTCCTGACAGTGGCAGCTGGAAAAGCCAAATCCTTCCTTTAACTCATCACTCATAGGAACTACACCCCCATTTAGGATGCCCTTCCTTCAGTGTCCTGACAAAGCAGAACTCAGCATTTCTTACTGCTCTGCACAGTTGTTCTGGTTGAACCAAACTGTGCCTCTCTGGAGATAAAAATGACACAGATGACAAGTGATTTTCAGAGTTTTGAGTGCTGCACATTGACACCCTTGCATGAAAGCCCAGAGTTTACTGACCTGACTGCAGAGTTCTGTGTCAGATCCCGCAGCATGGGAACAGGAGACTGCACCACCCTGGTGAAGAGAAGAACCTCTGTCAAAACACCATGGAACACATTTCTCACCATCTGCTGCTCTGCCAACTAAGCCTGCAAAACATTTATTTCAAAGTTAACTTGCCTTTTCCCTAAACCAAGTACTTCTATAAGCACTGGAGTGACTCAATCCTTATTTCTTAATGCCACTTGTTTTGCAGCTGATCTGTGGGGATTCTCTAGGGTCTGTCTAGGGAAGGCAAAGCCAGAAAGGTTTCTTGTTCCCTCCAAGAACAACTTTGACTTGGTGATACTCTTCACAACCATGACAAGAATGGAGAAATATCTGTTAGAGTGATCTGGGGTACATTTTCTGTCCAACCAAGCCAGTGTTTGTGCACTTAATGCAAACGAGGCACTGAACACCTGTATCTCTGAGCACAGTCGGAGAAATGAGTGTGTGTCCTACAAGGTAAGGATTACACTGATCATTCCTCAAACCGGATGCATTCCCTAGGAAAGCTAAAAATATGAGTATTCTTGGTATGTGTAGCCCTGATTTTAGTGCTGCAGACTAAAGCCAAAATATATCTAAGCTATCACTACCTGGATTTTTCTCTGATGTAATGCAGATTTGCATATAAAAAACAGAGGTTTGGGGTTTTTAGGCAATGTGCACTAATGGGAAGTCGCATCAGCCCACACTAACATCCACACAAAAGCAGAGAAGCCAAAAAATGACCCTACTGAATAAGGCCACTGAACACCATCACTTTTATTACCCAGGCCTTGTTTACCTCATAAAACAATAACTAAACACATAAAAATCAGCCTTCCGCAGGCAAAATGATAAACAAACCTCAGCAAATAAACAAATGCATTAGAGTTTTAAAGACATCTGAGGCTGCTTTAAAAGCCAAGTTGAGAGGTTAAAAAAATGGGAGCATAGAATGCAAATTTCACTTGTTGGGGATTTTCTCCATGCTGGAGGTAAAACAGGCCTGTTCTGAGCCCTCAGACCTATACACACGGCTGTGTCAGGAGCTTTAATTTACTCCTTGTGGGCACAAAAACATTTCTGCTGCCATAAGTGCAGGATGGGTCTTTTAGCAGCAGGAACCCACCCCAAAGGTCACACTCACTGATCTGGGAGGACAGCGTTGTCGTTCAGGGTGAGCCTTCCCTGGATGCCATGGCACAGCTCTGGCGGGATGTCCACTGCCTATGGAGGAAGGAGTTTTCAGCTGCAGCACTTCAGACCTCCCACCTCACTGTTTCCACTATTTCCAAGAGTGACCTACCTCTGCATTCTTTGTCTTGTACTGCTCCACAATGAAGTCACAGAGTGGATGGTGCTTCCCCACAAAGAGAACATCACCACCAAGGCTGTTCCTTCTGCCTGGAGAAATGATGGGAATGGGGCAAGAGTTCAGAGGAAAGAAGGAAGGAAGGAATGCAGCAAACCAGCAATGCTGTCCTGGTGACACCTCCACAAAAGCCAAGTTTCACTGTGATTTAGGAGAAATCTTTGAACGTTCCCTGAGAACATAGGAAAGACAATGTCTGCCCAGAGCAGGACTTGTCTGGTCCCAAGGATAGCTGGCAGGCAGTAAAAATAATGGGTATCTTGTGTTCAGTGGAGGAATGCTGAATTTAAAATAGAGTAACACTGCAGATACAGACAGAATTGATTAAAAAAAAACCCCCCCACACACCTCCACAGTTTACCCACAAGAACCAGATGTTATTTCTGTACAACAGAGAAACAAACACTGGCCTTTATAAGCCAAACAAGTACTACAAAACAAATCCACTGAGAATCACTCTTATTACCAGCAGCACCTCTGAGGAAGGGTCTGTCATAAACTCAACTCAACCAAATATCAAGGACACCTTGCTCATTTACGGTGAATTTCATAGGTGGCAGCAAAATACCCCAATTCTTTAGCAAAACACCCCAATTCTTACTCTCTTCAGGAGTGAGGTCGGGGTACACTTCCTCCAGGGCAGCTCTGAGGCGTCGCTCGTCCACAAAGGGCAACAATGCCACACCTGGCAAAACCAAACCAGTGTTTCCTCACGCTTGTTCAAAAAACCCAGAACATCCCCAAAACCAGACACCAGCATGGCAAGGTCTGATAAGATTCCTTAGCCAAGAAACAGCTAGAGCAGTGTGATTCTGAAGGAATCACATTTTTGCTTCAGAAGGCAGATCTTTCCGTGGCTTTATTCAAACAAAACCTGTTGCACTCAAACTGAAAACCTAAAGCTTTACCTGCAGAGTAAATTCCACCCAGTCACAGAATCTGGCAGACCTTGGAAATTAATATTCTCTAAAGAAAGGAAAAGCTGCATAAATGCAGTAGCTCTTTTCCATTCTTTGTGCGCTCCAAAATATTTCTATATTCCCCAAACTATTTCTGGCACAGTACTAATGAGCTACTGATTGAGTGGAACAAGATCCATTAATTAAATGCAAAGGAGACAAAAGACAATTACACACTGAGGCTGATAAAAACAGAAGAATGATTAATCTAGTTCAGGACAAATGAACAAATCTAGAATGACTGCTGAAATTACCAATAATCACTGCCAATCCAAAACCAGTTACTGAACCATAATTTGGTCTTCATACTAATTTCTTTTCAAAAATACACCTGCTGTAAAATACTTGTCCCCACTACAAGTAACACAAGTTACCTTTGTGACTCGGTGCAGTGGTTTCTCACGAAGATAATTTTTCAATTTCTTTCTATTTTTACAGGTTTTTAAGACTAATGTCTAAAAATAAAAAAAAAAAAAAAAACCCAAAGTTGAAATTTTACCTTGCCACGCATACTTCTTCCCGTTCAAATCAATAGCAAAATCTTCAGGGTAGAAGTCAATGATGCTTGATTCCTGGAATTGAATAAACAAAAATCACCCTTAAAGCCAACTTTGACACGGGTTCAGAATGTCACGTGGTGCTAAACACAAAGGTCTTTGATAACAGAAACAGCTTTCATTAAAAGCCATTTAAGCCCAAAGTGAGGACAGGCACTTGCGTTACTCAGAGATTTAAAATAAGAAATTAAGGAGAAGAGAAAAATTAGGATAACAAGGAGAGCTAATTAGGATAAGTTACCTGCTCCCCAACTAAGTTTTGGAAGATTCCTGTAAGAAACAAAACCATCTGAAGTGTAAGAGAGCTAAGAAATGTCATCTGAATTCCAAGAAATCATTTTTAAGGATTTTGAAGAATCATTGCAATCTACCAAAACTTTTTCCTCCTGGTCTGCAGTATTTTTCTGCCTGAAGTGAGAAGCAGCAGGTCCAGTTCACACCACCGCAGTACGACCTGAGCTTCCAGCCAGGAATACAAGAGGGATTCTCACCGGGTCTGTCATGAGTTTCCTCCACGTTGGCGGCAGGAAGTTTCCACTGGCGGCCGGGAACACCCCCATCAGCTGTTCAAGAGGCTTGAACTGTTGAAGGCAGACAAGCAGGTGTGAGATACTTGGAATGGGGGCAAATCAGCAGTGAATGAATGGATGAATCAGGAGCCCTACCGGTTTGGAGCCCTTCTCAAAGTCTGAAGGCATGTCTGCAATGCCCTCGAAGTCTGAGGCAAAGGGAGCGTAGTGGAAAGGGTAATACCAGTTCCAGGATGCACAGCCCTGGGGCAGGGAGGTGAGAGACACAAAATCAGACATATCAGCAAATGGAAATCATGCAGCCCAATCATCAAACTTGACAACATGGCAGAGAGCAGTTTACACCCCTGTCTTCCACAGCAAAATCCTGCTGCTAACTTGGGGAGGTGTGGGAGCAGAGACCCCCAGCATGCCCTACTGGGTGTGCAAATGTGATGAGTATTTGCTGCAAATATGCTGAGAAGCGTTCTGGTTTTCACTAGTGCTTCTCTCTCCAGTACCAGCACTACTGCACACTTGGAGTACTTTGCTCTTCCCCTCTCTTTCTCCTCCCTTGAGCAGCGGGGAACACAAAGTGTGTCCTCAGAAAGGAGAGAATCAAGCAAACTCAAAACACACCAGAACACCGTACACCTTGTAAAGGAAATGTGGCTCCAAAGGGTTGAAGTCAAGCTTTCACCTCCTCATCTATTTTTCTTAGCAGCACCACTTGAAACAAAAGCCCACTACTATTTTGACTTCCAGTTCTGAACAATTAAATGTCAACGAGCCTCCTCCAGTGATATTTTTGGTACAAAATTACAGCGCCTATAATTATTCGCTGCAGTCCTTCAGATAGACTCAGAATGTTTCAAAAGCCAGGTGGATTGCTTTCATTCTTTTTTCTTTTTTTTCCCTCCTCTCCAAACAGATGTTCCTTCTAGTGCAACATGCCCTGCATTATTAGCTTTCTCTAGGAATAGAAAGGTATGTAATGTATTCTGGCACAAGTCTTATGGACAGCCAGCAGTAGTTATTGGAGTCAATTTTTATTATGGCGAAAAGAAAAGAAGCCAAAGATCCTCAAGCAAACCTACCTTGAAGTTCCCCCAGCCCAACAGCTCCTTAACCACATTTCCATATGAGAGGGAGCAATTTTCCAGCTGTTCCATCCCCATACAACAGACTGCAATGTTTTTGTGCTCTTGTACCACTGAAGGGGACACTTTTACCTACAGCTCACCTGAAGGCCCATTTCCACCCCTGGAGGCAATGGGCACATAGAGAGTTGTGGGAAAATACCCTGGCATGGTGAAAAAAACACTGTTTACTTGTGCCCCGGATCCTGGGAATTCCCACCTATAAAGGCATCCAGATGACATCTGTCTTTTGCAAAAACAGGTCATGCACACAAGGATGTGGAGAACTCAGCTTTCCTGCAGACCAGCTGCACCAGAACATTTCAGCCTTAAACCTGATGATTTTCATCCCCCGACAGCACATGAGCCAGAGCCCAAACTCAAGGAATAGTTAGAGCAGGAGGGAAGGGGACACATTCTCATTTTGTTCCAATGGGGGGAGTGAAAAAACCTATTAGAAACTGCATTTTGTAAGCATGTCAGGTATCTGTCCTGCATGTGCTCCCAGCTGGACAGGTGGCAGCCTCTAAAGAAAAATACGAAGTTTTAAGAACACAGCCCTGTGTGGAAGCTCCAAATTCCTGCTGAGACAGACAAACTCCATGGGCTGGAGCACATTGTGCTCCCAGGTCACACAGCCAGTCTGACTGACTTGGTCTTCAGGGCACGGAGCTCCTTATTAACATCAGTGCAACAAACCCCACTATGGCCCACTAATCTCTAGCCAATCTGACATCTCAATTATTAAAAGATTTAAATTGGATACAGATTACCTCAATCAAAACACACTTCATGGAGCAGCATTACAGACTATGGAGAAGACTGACAACTCTGTCTCTTGCAAATTCTTACTAGCATTTCACAGGCTTTGTCCTTTGTTCTCTGATTTAGTCACCTGCAATGTCATTATTTGTGGGAAAGAGAAAGTAGCAGTGGTTCTTGCTGCACCAGCAAGTGCTTCTATTGGATGTGAGAACCAGAATCCCCAGATCATTGAGGCTGGAAAAGATCTCAAAGATGAGAGCCCAACCTGTGATCAATCACCACCCTGTCAACCAGATCACAGCACCGAATGCCATGTCCAATTATTCCTTCAGCAGCACCAGGGATGGTGAAACTGGATTCAAACCCCCAGTGTCAAGCAGAATGGGCACGTTTATTTTACACCTTAAAAAAACCCACACAGCTTTTCCAAAATGAGCAACAGACTACAACAAATTTAGACAAGAAACCTTGGGCTACCTGATAATAATATCTGAGAACCCAGCAAAGCCCTTCCACGTAGGACTGCACAACCTTGCGACGGAATTTCTCATCTGAGGCGTCCACATCAAATTTATTTTTATAGTAGCGCTGCTTCCAACCAGTTTCCCACAACCTGCAACACAACCAGGCATGGGTAACATGTTAACATGGATGGGCACCTTAACAGATGCACATCTGCAGGTCTGAATTACAGTGCAAGGCAAAGCCACATGCTACTTCAGTTGCCATTTGTATACAGTTTAAATGAAAGCAGAAAAAGTGATGCTCAGCAGCAACAGAATAAAATGTGACTGTTGGCAGAACTGACAGAGTTTTCCTACTATCCCAAATACAGAGACAAGCAAATACATAACAGTTTCTGTGTTCTGCTGCAGTTCAGACAAGCTGTGATTATCAGAGGCAGTTCTGCAGCTCAGCACCCTATGCTTGCTGCCTCACATCAGGTGAGCTCCCTTTCACTCAGGATTTTCAGTCTCTCAGGCCAGAGGTGGACACTGATCACAGGAGCCACCTCGGCCACAGTTCATCCTTCCTTCACACAGCTCCCCCTCATGTCTGTCCAGAGATGGGGCAGGGAAAACACACACTGGTTCCTCCTTCACACACAGGCAGCTGTACCCTTCAGCTCTGCTGTATCATGTCAACAAAGAACCAAACTGGTTAAACCACACAATCCCTTAATAATGATTTGTTTTCTTACACAGAATTTTATTCCAAACCACTCCAGGAGGTCACCTCAAGCTGACACTGGTCAGACTCCCCTAGAGCCCAAATCCTGTGTTTGGAGCTTTAGGAGAGAGCCATGATCCATTTATGCTTCCTTACAGGATGCACATCCCTTTGGCTCTGCCAAGAGGATCTTTCCTTGCTTCTGTTTTGAGACAGTTGCTCAGGACACGTCCTAAATCCTTCCAAGATGATTCACACTGACAAGCAGGCAGAGAAGCAAAGAGATGCTTTCAAGACTTCCAGAAAAGCAGGTGAGCAAGGACAGAGATCCTGGCAGTGAAGGCTTGAGGGATGGAGTCAAGAACATCTGCAGGCTCTGAGCTGCCTGGCAGACAGACACTTGCATAAATTCAAAAAACCTTTCTGTGAGATAAAACCCATCTGTAGTTGACCTCAACAATTTGTTCTGATTTCAAAGCCATTCTAAATACTGAATATATTTTCACAAACAGTGTGGTCGTATCCAGGATATCAATGCAGTTCTTTTTATTTACAATGGCAAGCATAGAACTGATTTCCACTCAGAAAAGGACATGAAAAAATATTCTGAGTTAGAAAAGCTTAAAAAAACCTGTGGTTGAATGTAGCACATTCTTTTCTTTGGCAATACCAACGCTGTCACAACTACTGCTGCTTGTGAATCACCACAGTTCATTTATACTGTTCAAGCTTCTTTTAGCAGCTCTGCTAACACTCAGATGGAAATCAGATGGAATAATTTATCCTTAAAATTTATGACTTTATATAAAAATTCTGCTTGCTTGAGATAAAAAAAGTCCATTCAGATATAGACACATAGAAAAGAAAATAAGAATGAGAGCAAGAATTGTGATATTGGAAGAGGTGACGGGCCACATGTCAAACTACATTGTGATGACTGTGACCAGAACTCCACAAGGAAAGAACGCTGAGTATTTTCCCACATCCACTCATGGCCTGACTCCACAGAAGACAAATCCCTATGGCTGCACTTCTCAGGAACAGCTGTAAGGGCCTTCACCCTCAACTCAAACAGCAAGAGCTCTATTGAAACTCTTGATCAATGCAGACTCACTGATGGTTAATTCCCTGAAAATTCCTGCCTCAACCATCCCAGGCTTAGCCTTCCTGAGATAATGCAAGAACTCAAGAGACAAACCGGGGCCTGCTGCAAACCAAAGATGGGGGAGAGCACTGGAAGTGAGGATGGATACTGCTGCCCTGGTGCACACATGCGAACCTTGTGGGTTAAACAGATCCCAGAGTCCAGGAACAGTGGCATTCCACTCACATAATCAGGGAATGTCTCGCCAAGCTTGGTCTCAGAGGGAGCAGTGGCTTGGAGGCTGCAAACCTGCACGCATACTAATCTCGATACTTAGCCTGAACAGCCAGAGCTCACCCATCTCACTGGAATTTACTGGATATCCTCACCCTCCACATTAATTACCACTGGATAAAAAGATCACAGAAAAGCATCTGAAGTCACTGCTGCACTGAGCTAAATGGCATTAATTAGGCTGCATCTATCTCAGCAATTTGCTAACAAAGTGCTACAAAAAATGGCTTCACCTGATATTATCCTCTGGCTCAGGTTCACTGTCACTGTCTTCAGCTTTCCGCTTAATTCCTCCTCCAAGGGATGGGCTGCCATCAGGAGTCAGACTGGTGTTTGGAGATGCTGAAGTTGTCTAGGGTCAGAATTATTACAGATAAATAGGAGAAGGTGGTGGGGAGGGGAAGGGGAGGATTTATTAGGCTTTTAAAATTCAAGTTAAAATTAACAGCTCTGTGATAATCACAGGCTTTCTCTTCAGTTCCAAAAAACTCCAGGCAAAGGCTGCGCAACCCTTAACTCCTAAGTCAAGGAGCAAAAGGGAAAACCACATCCCTGTTAAAAAGCAGGCATTGATGCACAGAGGCAAAGATGTCACTGGCTTTGAGAAAGAAAAGGATGCAATAAGCAACAGAGTATAAATTGATTCAAAAATGCCATTCTGGATATATTCCAATTTTGGAACACCACTGCAGCTTCCATTACACCTTACTTTTGCGGCACTAGTGAAAAAAGGTGCTTCCAACTCCGAATTGCCAGAAAATACTCTGAGTTCCTTCACTATTGGTCTCTTAAACCCCTCTCAAATTTATTTGTTACAATACTAAAGCCTATAAGAAATGTATCCCATTCTATAAAGGAACTAATTTGCGTAACTCAGGTGCAAAAAAAGTTTTGAGATTAAAAGGAAAGAGCGGCAAAAATTGTATCTTGAAAAAGCACATTGTATTTATACTTCAGAGACAGAACACACATATCTGTGATGAAAAGAACTTTTAAATTGTTTGCTGTGTTTGGATGATTTACACCCAGAAAGAAAATATTTGTCATAATTGTTATTTAAAGTTAACAGGACTTCTAACAGCACTTTTTTCCAGTTTTCCCACACTAATACCTTGCCTAAAACTTCATCCAAGTTTCTCTCTTCCCAAGGGAAAAGCATCATTCCAAGCAGAAATAAAGAATACAATTTTATTCAAGCAGGTTTAGAAAAATCAGTTATTAAAAGCCACTTCCTTGAAGCATAATGTTTGAGGTGTCAGTTTTTCAAGAAAACTCGATGGGGCAGAGAAAAAGGTGCCTGGAGTAACAACAGGCTGCAATTCTTTCCTTTCTCTGCACAAACGCCTCTGAACATCTACTCACAGAGTTCTGCCTGTCGTGCATCCTCATCTCAAAGGCAGCTTGTCGAGGGTTACAGATTGCCTGAGGGCTGGATCGATTTCCAAGGGCTTGAGGGGAAAACTGGCCACCAGGAATAAAGGAAGGCTGATCCCTCTGCAAGATAAACACAGATAAGGTTGATGAAAGAGCTGTGTGATCTTCCATGCACTGGGTTTATATTCTCTCACAATTTTCAGATTAACATTATGGGGAAATGAATGCACAAAGGCACATTCTTTAAATATAGAATAGGAAAAAAACGCCCTAATTTAAGTTTTTTTGACTTTGAAATAATTTACATACAAGCCAGCAAACACCGTGATTACACCTGCAGTTCCAACCTCCAAAAACTAGACATTTAAATTCTTGCTAGTTTCTGCATTGGGTAAGGAATTCACTTACCTTCAATCTCTTCCTTTTTTCTTTCTGCCGTCTTTTAAAGTTATCCTAAACGAAGAACAAAGAGAAATAAAGGACACAGATTTCTTGGCAAATGATTTCATATATATATAACCCTCAACTGACCACGCCACAAGGTTTTTAGGGAATGTTCTGAATAAGACATGGGTCAATTCTTGTGTTTGTAAATCCAACAGAAATGGGATGGAATTTTCTACCCTACCCTGAAAATCTATGGGGAAAAAAACCAGCTGAATACTCAAAACCCTAAAACTTTGGTTATGATTTAAATGATCTACTAAATTTATCTGCAGCCTTACTTGAGGGTGACAGCAGTGTCAGAGCACACACACTCCTTGACTGCACTGCAGAGATGCCCCAAAAAAATGTCAGAGACACATTACAGACTTAGAAATAGGAAAAGAGACTCAAGAAAAGATATTTCTTATTCTGTGATTCCTGAGCCAACTGAAAATTTGAACATCAAACTGGCATTTCCAGGAAAAGAAACTCAGCTGGAAGCACAAGATTCTTTTTTGAGCCTGGAAGAATTCAGAGATTATAGCAGAGATTACACAGAAAACACAAATTTTGAGTTTTTTTCTTTTTCTTATTCTCTTAAAGGAGTGTCTCTGGCTAACAGTAAGTGATTAAAACCAAACTCCAAGAATGTCAGAACAACAACAACAAAAAATTACATCGTCATCTTTCCTCTTTTTGAAAATACTGTCTTCAACTTCCCCAACAGCCAGCATGATCATCTGGACTCGCTGCAGGTTCACAAACCCGCTTTCAGTCAGGTAGCCCTGCAGGTCAGAGAATAACAGAGTTGAAAAGCAAGGCCGTTTTGTGGCAAAGATCCAGATATTTTTAAAGGAAAAGGAAAAACTCTCACCCCAGTTTTGTGCACCACGTTTTTATAGATGTTAACCAAACGATCGATTGCTCCCTCCCTAAACACAAACCACAGGGTGAGACTCCTGGTAGTGAAAAGCACAGGAACTGTTCTTGCAGGAAAACAGATTCACCATCTACCTGATCTCTAGAGATGGCAGATGAGGGAGGAAGTCATTCCCCACAAAGAAGCACATGAAGACCCAGTCATCAACACTCCTTTCAAAATCAAAAGTGAAAGGCAAGCTGGCCATGGTGAGTTCTCTCTCCAAGTACTGCAACACACACACAAGAAAAAGGAGCTCAGAGAACACTGCATGGGGTTTGAATGGTGCTTACAGGCAGCAGCTGCTGCACCTCACCTCTCGCAGGACACACAGGCGGATGAAGATGAACTCCTGCTCTGAGATGGGCAGGGTGTCAGCAAACTGGTCATGCTGAAATCAGAGGAGACGCACATCAGATCCAAGTGCATCCGAGAGCTTCTCCAGCCCCACCTGAAAGGCTTGCTTCAAGAGGAGTTGAGAGAGATCCAAAAACAAGCTCCCAAGCCCTTGTGCCAAGCATGTATTCTGCTGCTTTGCACATCTGTTCAGTTACTGATAGTTTGTTCTCATTCAGTGGGAAAAATCCCAAACAACAAAACACAAGTGTGGATTACCAGGTTTGGCATGAGACTTTTGTATTTTTACTTCCAAGGGGAAAACTGTATTCCCAGCAACAATTTGCCCCAGCTAAAACCACCAGCAAGAACAATTTGAGAATCTCCTTATAGACTTTATATTTTAATTTTTTTTTAATTATTTTAATTTAGATCTAAAAACCCTACAAATAGCAAAATTCTTACCTTTCCTTGTTTCTCTCTGGGCAGACCTTGGCAATCCTTAACCTCATGCCCCATCTGGTTACAGAGAGCACATGGCTTGGGTTTGTTTGGTTTGAACTCTTCCCTAATGATGGTGAAGTTTGGTTCGTGTGTAGCTAAGCCAAGCATGATGAGATCAGCTACCAAGCAAAGGAGAAAAATAAAATGTGATTAGGGATGAACATCATCAAGTTCTGTTTTTTGAAAAAAAGTTTATAAGCAAAGTGGACTCTGAGCCAAGCAAGATGTTGATGTGATTACCCAGGAACCACAAGCAAGAGAGAACTCACCATCAGCCCCACAAAGACAGTGGTGAGTGTTTGGGTCGTGGTTTGGTTGAGCTGCACAAAAGAAAATTACATTTTGTCAAAGTTATGCAACATAAGTTATTACTGAACATATCTTAACCTAAAACAAAATGTCCACATTAACTAGAATTTTACCTCTTTGTCTCCTGATGTAATCCATGATTTTATGCTCCCCTTCACCAGGGGCACTGGCATCTGACAAAATAACCTGAAAAACATTCAAATCATGGCAACAATTAATGCTGCCACAGGAAAAAACCCAGTAACTTATATACTGAACACAGCATCTGACTTATGAATACTTGAAATTCTAATTTGTGGTTTGAGCTAAAATGCTGTGATTGAAGATGAAATTATTTACAAGCAAGGAGCAGTGAAAAGACCTTCACCTTCCTCTACCAGCTCCAGGCCAAAGCTGACATTAATTCAACTTCCACCAAAATGATCACGTCACATTTGATGTGTCCTGATAAATTATCAAGGCAATGAAATGGGCACTAGGGAAGTCCCAGATTCAGTTCATTGATGCACTGAAGCATGATCTCATCACTCCCTCTTCACCCCGATGAGAATTCGTGTTTATTAAAACCCTGTCTGATGGAGGGGGAATCAAGTAGAGCAAACTGCCCTCTAATTAGAGCACTTGAACAGTCAACTCGTGGCACACAGCACAGGCAGCTGCATTTCCTGCCTGCACTGCCCCTCGTGTGCAGCAGGGCTGTCACAGACAGAACTGGGCGACAGGAGTGGCCGGGCAAGACCAGGGGAGAATCTCCGAGCCCAGAAAGGCAAGAAAGCTGACACCCGTTATTTTCACCGCCTGCCGTTAGAGCAACAGAGAAAATGAAGCCGGCTGAAGGAGCAATTACAAAGAAACAATGCAAAAGATACAACTACAATGTATCTTCACACTTCCCCAAAAGCAGAAAACGTATTCCTAAAGCCCTGTCGCCCATTATGTGAAATTGTGGCTTTCAGCAGCAAACCTGCTCCTTGCCCTTCAATGAAATCACATCAAATGGTGCTGGGAGATGGAGTTATCAGTACAGAATGGATCTCTGAAGCCTCAGCAGCACATGCAGGTTCGCCTGCTGTTAATAACAGCTCACGGCCAGGCCAAGAGCTGATAAATTTCTATTCTTCAACTGGATCCCAGCCCAGCCCAAACACCTCCTTCATTTCCCTCAAGTGTGAAACTCACTGTCAGGTTCTTCCAGCCTGGGTCGCTGTTCAAGCGGTCAGCGATGTAATAGCGGAGGCATTTAGCAAGATTGTCCATAAACTCAGTTCCCTACAAAGGGTTGGAAGGAAAGGAATTAAACCAACATTCAGCTCCTGGCAATTGCTGGGCACAAGGCCAGGCCACTTACTGGGGTGATACAGTTGCTGTCAAACCTCTCCTTCACCTCCTCTGGAGGCAGAAAGCCACCTGGAGCAACAGAAACAGACAGTAGAGTTACATCCCGATGGACCATTGCCAATATTTTTGCATGGAAAAACTGAGACAGCTCCCCTGGGAATAATTAACTCCCTGGAACCAGTTTGTTTAATAAAATTCCCACAAAACCACACCAAACCAACTCTTATTACTGCCTTATCTCTATACTACAAGATGTTACCACATTTACAAACACTTACTTCAGCAAGGTGATCTCAAAGCCCAGACAACAACAACACATTCCCCTCTCACTCCAGCTGTTGTCACCACCACCCTCAAAGTTGCTCTGAATTTTATTTCCTCACTGAATTTAGAGTTTCCACTGTCAAGTAACTCCCCTTGCTGGCAGCTTATTTATCCCTGTGCAGGAGTATTTCCACCTGATCCCTACTTTTAAGCCTCAATCCTTTCATCAAGCCCTACAAACATGTACTTCCTTCCAGAAGGGTTTTGGTTGTTTCTCACTGCATTTATCCCTCCTCTTCTGTTCAATTTATTTTCAAAAGGAATTAAGAGCACTCAGCACAAACTCATTTCACGCAAGAGACTGAAGAAGATGACATTTTGTTTTGTCTCAGTTCTTTGGAAAACACAGTTCCAGCCTTCCCGACACTTGTTCTCCCCTTCTCCCAGCAATGCACACACAGACCTCTAAACCTTACTGAGGTCATCAAATAAGGTGATGCTCATGGAAAAACCTCTGATAAGGCCACTGCCCTACCTTTGGCCAGAATTTCTTGTCGGATTTTTTGCTTCTCCTCAGCAGCTTCCATGCCCTCCTTTGAGGCTCTGAATCTCCTGGACCGCTGTTGATTCATTTTGGCACGTGGAGCCTAGAAGTGCAGGAGACCTTGGGTCACTTTTTGCATCTGGACAATCTCTCCTGTTCTGAGAGCTGCTTTAGGTCACAAGTTATTACAAAGAGTTGATCTCCCATCAGACCTACTCATGGCCTGATTGGATGGAGCAACCTGTGCTGGTGGAAGGTGTCCCTGCCCATGGGGAAGCAGGAGATCTTTAAGGTGCCCTCCAGCACAAACCATTCAGAGATTCTGTGTACTGAGGGGAGATGAGGATTTTCCAGCTGGAAACTCAATGTGTCAATACTCACCACTCCATCTATGGCCATGTAAAGGAGTCTCCTTGGTCTCACAATGTTGAAGATCCTGTCGATATACTCAAAAATTGCCACCATCATCTCATCTTCATTTTTGGGCGCTGGCCTAAAACACAAGAGCATTCAATTTAACACCTGAAATGCTGTCAGTGAAGAGAGAGATATGTCACCTGCAAGGAGCAAACAGAGAGCCTTACTTGTCCTCTGGGTGTGTGCAGGGATGAATGATGCCGTTCATGTCCAGGTAGAGGTTGTCGAACTCCACCTCGTTGGGGTTGGGTTTGCTCGTGTCAATGGGGACCTTGACACCGTTGCACTCTTTGGCCTGGGGATGCAGTGGGGACAAGGGTTTCAGCACAAATAACCAGCAGCTATTAATGCAGACTCATGCAAGTCTGTTTTGGTTTTGACGGCAGCAAAAGAAAAAGAGAGCAGTAAGTACCCACATCACCTGCAACTGCACTTTTCACTATTAAACAGCACTTCTTTCTATAGCTGTTATTAACCAGAAAACACCATGGTGGGTTATGGCAGAGCGTTCATTTCTGCCAGCAAGAGAAGTTCCCACATCTCATATTATTCCTTCATCCTAAATCACCTAGAGCCACCTGTATTCCTGGAATGCTCCAGCAGTGGATTCTTCAACATCCTCAACAACCATGGTCACTTTTGTTTCCTCACCATAATTTGAGGTTTGCTTCGTTTGGGCCTTTGTTGTTGTTGGGTTTGAGGTTTGGTTTTGTGGTTAGTTTGGTCAAAAGGCAATTAGCAACACTGATTCTCCCTTCCACCAGCCACAGGCGTAACACACACAGATTAAACCCAAGAGCATGGAAGAGACAGGAGCTGAGCAAGGGAAAGTCTGCTGATTTTCAGAGGAATTCTGGCTCGAATGGGTTATAGCACACCCAAAGGTGGAACAAAGCATGTTCTTGAACAGCCAGGCATAAAGCCAAGTTTAAAAATGAACGGCATGTTCTGAGGTAAAGGCTATGGTCACAGGATTACCTGGTTTGGGGGAAAACCAGGATACGGCTGGGTCTTCCATCACGTGGAGCTCAGCATCTGCTGCTGAGCCAATATCAAGCACTTCCCTGAACTTCTGCCTGCAGACTGCCTGCTACTCACTAAGTGAGTTCCCCACATCTCCGATGGGGACTCGAAAGAAACAAAACCCAAAACTTACAGATCACACCGTCAACTTTGGACAATTTTCCTGCTTAAAGCAGCAGGCCTGGCTGACTTCTTACCCCCAAAATTAAATGCTCTAAAGTCTCAATTTAGTATTTATGTTCGGCAGTTATCCTGACAGATGCCACCCCCAAGCACGGTGGTTCGCCTCCTCTACTGAGCTCTCCAGACACACACAGGCACTCAAATGACTCCACGTTAGCAGAAACTAAGTGGCAGTGCAAACATTGTACCTTTGTCTGGGCTACCTCCCACCCCGGATTCTCCCTGACCCCCAGGCACCCTCTCTCCCTCGCTAAATTGGGATTGAGAAGCAATCCCAGCTCTGTGAGGCAGAAAATGAGCCCCCTTTCACAAATCCACTGGGGTTCTCACGTGGCAGCTGTGTGGAAGGAAGGCTGAAGTATCTGGCAGTGATACATCTTGTGATATAACTAAACTGTTCACTTCTCATCTATGACCTCTTTTAAAAACATATCTTCAAATAGGATACTTTAGCTGCAGCTTTATTAATTCATATCCATTTGATTAAGAATATTCTCCCCTGGATTTTTTATTATCTTCAAGATCTTCCTCTCATTCTTCCTGCTCAGCTTAAGGAGAAGATTTTTTCTTTTTCTTAAATCTGATTAATCTAGCAAGGTAAGAGAACAAGGATCAACTTTTCAATATTTCAAAGAGACAAGCTACTGAGAGATATAAAATTTCTGATTAGGGAGATTTACAGCAATCCTAAAACACACAGAGAGCTGATTACATCGTGAGAGAAGCTTAAATTCATCAACAGTACGACAAACTACAGCTTCTCCCTGCTGTCTTAAGTCCACTCTCAGATTTATGACCAGATTTGAATATTAAAAAATGTTAATGAATATGATTTATCCATGCGCTGTCCCGGCTGTAATTGCAACATGCTCTTGAGCTGGAACAACGTGGATGAGGACAGCAGGAGCTGCCACTTCACTTATGGCAAATCCAACTTAGGAATTTGTTGTGTCTTCCCACTTATTTTAATAAAGAACTTTGGCTGGTACAAGCTCAGTTAATAAAGACTGAAAAAAAGGGACACACGATCAGTAAAACCAGGGCTATGCAAATCTCTGTCTTGCCTAAATGTGGGAGCAGCTTTGATTACATAGTGATTAATGTGAACATTTACAAGTGTGCTGAAAAGCCAAAGCTGTTCTTAGAGACAACTGCCCTGAACTATTATAGATGTAATTGCTATTTAAATTGTGGCTGCTTATCACTGACAGATCTTAATGGGTTATCCAGGACATCCCCTAAACTGAGGCTTCCCAGAGCCTCAGGACAGGTCACATCCAGGAATTTGGTGCAGACACTAGAAGAGCCAGTGCTGCTGGAGCTCACCATAAAGGGAAACTGTTAAGCCCACAAATCCCCTTTTTTTCTATAAAAATTCCCAGACAGATTCTTAGATCTTAATTGTCCCCCATTAAAAACTCACTTCTCGCAGTGACAGGTGAAATAAACTTCCCACCTTGCTGAGCGGGCCTGAAATCACAGCTGTAATAAAACTACAGCAGCAACTCACAATTTTAACCAAACCTGTGCTTACTGCCTGAACCTGAAACACAAAAACACCCTGGAAAAGCACAGAGCTGAATATCCTGCTGCAGGCAGGGCACACGTGCAGCCTCAACATGGAATTCCACCACCTCACCCTCTTTTCTCTGATCTCCTCCACCAAGCTCCCACATTTTATCCTGCTCCAGGTATTTCCCCAAGGTGAACACACCTTGGGAGAAGGAGCAGAGGGGCAGAAGCCCCAGCACATGCCCTGAACTTTCCAAACCAGTGATAGGGAAGAGCAGAACATAGCCAGTACAATCCAACAAAACAGAACACAAATTATTTGGAAAAGCCTATGGGAAAAGCAGTTCGGGAAGCAAGAACTCCAGAGTCTGCATCCTCAGAGAGGCTCGAGTTAGCCCTGAGGAGAACTTGTCACACTCAGGGCATAGTAAATCCACCACGGTGCAGCCACTCAAAGCCTGCCGCAGAAGGGAGACCCCTCCCACCGTGTCCCATAGGATGGCACAACACTCTCGTGGCTGCAGGGATGGGCCTGAAGGAACCAGCCAAAAAAATCACGTAAACAAACATCATTTCAGCTGCAGCACTGCCTGGAAAGGTACCTGTGGTATCCTATGTCAGAGCCTTCACTGAAACCTCTTTCTGTTGCTGCCACGGAAAGCCAGATTTTAGAGGATATCTTTGGAATAATCAGCTCCCTGTTTGGCCAGATGTTTATCCTGAACTAGAAAACATCAGCGATGAGGCAAAACCCCTGCCCAAGATTAAAGAGCACAAGCACAAGCTTATTGCAAATCTTGGATGCAGCATGACAGGCAGCTATTCTCGTGTTCCCAGCAAGTCCCGAGGTTTGCTGCGGCTTCTAATTCCCAATTAAAAAGTTGTGGAAAAGCAGGGACTGTGAAAAACATTCAAGAAACAGCTAGAAGCACTCCCACTGCTCCCTTGAAACTCAAGTTTCACCAGTGCCACAAGTCCTACTTTGCCGGGCCGAAATCGCACGAAGGCAAGAGCCCAGTGCGTCGGGAAGTGCCGGAATTCCAGCGAACCGCCTGGAGGAAGGGAAATCGGAGGAGAACCCCGATTCCCTGCTCCTGCGCCCATTCCCACTTCCTCCACGTGCCCATTCCTTCCAAAAGCGCTCACGCGCGCCAGTGGCACTGAACGGGGCGCTGGGATAACTCCTCCCGCACACCGGCCGCTTCCACCAGGATTAGAAATCCGGAAAAAACTCCAAAACCTCAAAAACCCCAANAGCGGAAGAAGGCCGGGACCCCCATGGTGGCAGCGGGACGGGCCGCGGCGAGCGGGACCGGCGGCACCAGCGGCCCTTCCGGGGTCGGGGGGCGGGGCCGGGCATGCCGGGAAGGAAGGGAGGGAGGGCGGGGGCGCAGGGTCACGTGGGGCGTGCACGCGCGGCGCCGCCGCCATGTTGGGTGCGTGCTGAGGCGCCGCAATGGCGGGCCGGCAGGAGGCGGGGGGCGTGAGGGGCAGCCCTCGCTCCCCCCAAACGTGTCTGGGCAGCTGCTGGGGCATGAAAGGGACGCCCAGAGGGGAAAAGCAAGGCCTGAGTGCACAAAAGTGATATCCAGGAGGAAAAGCTAAGCCTGAGGGAAGGCTAGCTCCTGAGACAGCCCTGTTGCTGTGCTCACACTCAGCCAAGACGCAAGCTGTGACAGCTTCCCGTCAAAAACAGCCATAAATAAGCAGTTTAACAGGAGAATCACCCTCCCTTAGCACCTTGTTAATCNCCCCACCGCCCTGCCCTGGAAAGGCCCCGGCGCAGCCCACGGGGGCACAGCGGGGACTCAGCACCGGGGACTCAGCACCGGGGGCAGCACCGGGGGCGGCACCGGTGCGGCCCCACCGGCGCCGACCCCCCGCNCAATCATGAGGTGCTGCTCTGAGATGTTTTAGGCAGTTTCCCAACAAATCTATAATTTAAGAGAGACATCGATGATTTATTTGAGCACTGCCCGAGCTCCGTCCTCAGTGTATTCCCTAAATCCAGCCCAACCACCACACTTCCAGCACTGTTATTTATAGTCAGAAATCTAGTGGTGGCAGCTTCCTCTTTTAGGATTGATCAGTGATTTCCACATGAGTTAGGTTACCCCAGCCAACTCTTCCACGTGCTCAGCGCAGGGGTCCGCACCTATTTTTAACTTGTAGGTGTGAGTTTCAGTGTTACAATGAACATGGTTCAGCTACAGGATACACAGAATTTGGGTGTTTTGCCAAGTTAGGAGTGTACATATAGGGCTCAACATTTGGATTTACTACATTCTTACAGCTTGGACACCATGCAGGGTGTCCTTGAGGAAGGGGTGCACTAATCAGGTCTCTGCATGAAGGTATACAAAGATACAAGTATACAGAACACCCTGACTTCAGACAATTTTGACTTATCCTGCATTTGGTAACAGGAGCAATTCAGGGCACGGCTGCTCTGTGCCATCTAAGGGGACGTTTCCAGTGGGAAATGGCTCCACGTGATTCATGAGAGTGGCACAAGGCAAAGAGCCCCCGTCCCCTCGCTCTACCCGCGGCATAAGCAAATACTGTTAATTTATGGCCGTTTGATGGCGCCGAAATGGAATTAAATGGTTGGGAATTAAATGGGATTAACACAAGGCGGGTTTTGCTCCACCATGTCCCATCGCCGCACACCAGCTCCCTTAGCAGGGCAGCCACAGGGCTGAGGACAAGGAACAGCAGCCTTGAGTCATTAACAAAAATAACAAAATCTCAGCAGTGCTTGTGGTGTCAATGCTGCCAATTTGGGGAGCGGAGGGGAACCTTGGTAACTGGCTAATTCTCTGTAGAACAAATTAACACAGTATTGTGTCTCTCATTATTCTTATCCTCACTTGGCTGTTGTTAAGCCGTTTTCTGTTGTCGTTCCTCTCAATAAAATCTGTGACTTGAATAAATTTCCTCTGCAACTTTGTAGTGGCACCACACCTGTGGTATCAGCTGAAGATTGTCCTTTATCTGTTCCTTACAAAACGTTCCCTGATTGAAGCTTCCTATTGTAGTGCTTCTCCTCCTGGAATTTGGTAGGGAGGACGGCAGCTTAGCATGAACATTTTGTTTGTATTGATGGGCAATCAGTTGTTTTTCTGATAATGCCGAAGAAAACAGAAGGCTGGCGGACGCAAATGAAATGTGATCGTCTTATCTTATAATTACTTGGGTAAACAAGCACTGGAAAAATTAATACTGAAGCAGGCAATTCTTTGAGAAGTTGGTCTGAGCACCAGCAGCTGCGCCGGACCGTGAGCCTGCATCTCACCTGCCAACTGTGCATCCATGAACACAGCACAGAGCGGTGCACCCGCAGCAGGAGCAGGGAAGTCTTCCCACTCGGGCACTTTCCTCGGATGAGTGGCACGCCAATGGGAATCTGTTCGGGCTGTGTTGATTCCGGTCCCCCTGTCCATCAGCGTCACCTGCCACCAGCACTGGGCTGCCAGCGTGACAGCTGTGAAGGAGCCCAGGGAAGTTGACTGGCAGGATGTTTTGCATCTAATGAGTCTGTGCACAATAAGAGTATCATAAATAACGCTCCGGAGGAACCCGGCTATCGCTCCAACACCAAGAGGCAGAGATTGTCTGCGCACGGCTCTGCAGCCATCTGTCACCTGTCACAGGCCCTGTCGGGGCTGAGCAGGACTGCAGCAATGGAAAGCCCTACAGACTGGTGTCATGCAGCAGACAGAAAGTGGGCTGACATCAGCAACCTGGAGTCACTCAGGAGGAGCTCAGAGCTGCAAAGACACTGTGCTGCTGAGGAAACGTTACTTGGCAGTGCAGGCTGCTGGATTTTTCCAGTGGGGCTGCTCCTCCTCTCCACACACCTCCCAGGCCCTGAGCAACGTGCCCAGTCCACAGCACAGAGCTTTCTCTGCAGGCAGCAGTCCCACAGGACATGGGGAATTGCATGGTAAAAAGGATATTAAAGCCCTCAGTAAAGTCTGGCTTTAGTCACAAAATCACTAGGTTGTAAGACACCTTCAAGATGATTGAGTCCAACCCATGCCCTAACACCACCTCATCTAAACCATGGCACTGAGTGCCACATCCAGTCTTTTTTAACACACATCCAGGGATGGTGACTCCACCACCTCCCTGGGCAGACCATTCCAGTACTTTATCACTGTTTCTGTAAGAAACTTTTTCCTAATATCCAACCTATATTGCCCTTGGCCCATCTTAAACTGTCTTCTCGTTCTGTCAGCTGCTGCCGTCCTTTAGTTGAGCCCAGCAGTCTCCCAGGATGTCAGCCCTGGTCACAGACTCTTCCAGCTCCATCCTTGGTGCAGCAGATTTCCCAGTTCTGAGAACATTCCAGGCTGCACCCTCACTGATGGCAGACTGAAACCCACAGCAGCCAGCTGTGCCAAGGGTTCCTGCTCAGTTCCAAGCCTTCTGCAAGTCATTTTGTGCTGTTGAGCTCTCAGCCTACACATTCCTCTTATTAAACTGAAGGTTGTTCCCATTTCTAGCTGGGTTTTGAGGGATGGGGTGCAGAGATTGGTGCCCGTGTTGGGAGACATGGGGCTGCAGCACAGCACAGCTTAATTGGGGTGTTGCTTTCTGCTCTTGAATTTGTTGTCATTTATGAACAGCTTTAACATGTCCCCTGGTTTGTCCCTCCCACAGAAAATCTCATGTTTAGTGAACTTAATTTTAGATAAAGGGAATGAAAAGAAGAAAATTAAAAATGTATGAAGCTCCTGGAGTCATCCAATTACTGTGATGTCCACACTGCAACGCCAGCATGCATTTCACAAAGTAGGGAAAAGCAGGAAAGCACTGGGGCTTGGCACATGTAAATGCTGCTCTGTTCCAAAGTGTGCTGAATTACAAATGGATATTTTATGCATTTCTTTTGCTTGATCTGTTGCCAAAGAAGATAAAGATCAAACATGCCAGTCCGCCCCAGCAGCGCCTGTCTGCATACCCACAATGCTTGTCTGCTTCTTCCCAAACCCCATCTAGTGCTGGAGTCCCAATATTGGGATGCCCTCGGGAGGGGACTGTCACAGAACAGGGTTCCTCTCAGAGCAAGAAAACACTGCCAATCAGAGAGAGCATATAGACAATATATAGGACCCATTATGTTTATTTGGTATTTAAATTTTCCTTGCCAATAAAGTGACAAGCAGTGCTTCAGCCTGTGGCATGCTTATTGTCTGAAAGAAAATAGTTTGTTTCTTCCCTCCCAAAAAACAGTGAGAGAATCTCAGTCATAGAAGTCATCGAAGTCGTCTGAATCCGCGCCGTGGGTCTGTGGGCGCAAAGCAGCCTCGAGCTCGGAACTGCTGTTGTCAGATTCGCCCCAGAACGCTGCGGGTGAGGAGACAGAGAGCAGAGGTGTAAAACCTTTTCCGTGGCCGTGCCATTTGTCACAGCGATGGCACGGGACAGGTGCCCCGATGCTGACTGAGGGCTGGCAGTTGGGAGCCCCAGCCCCAGGTGTGTGTGTCCGGTGCGGTGTCTGGCAGCGGAGTGCCTGTGCCGAACAGCGGCCTCATTCAGCGCTCCCACTCCATTGTGCCGCAAGGTAGCCAGGCAGAACATTTCCACTCCAAGCAATTTACTTGTCCAGCTGCTGCCTGAATCGCAGCTTTGTCTATTCTCTTCCCCTTTCTCCCCACTACTTGACCCTGTGGTGAAGTCACCAGCGGGCCATGACATCACAGAGTTGGCACAAAAATGGAAATGACATCACAAGTGAAAATCACCACTTTGAGACTAGATCAGATCCAGGAGGCCTGATCTCAGTGGAGCACACAGTTTTTACCTTAGGCTCTGGGAGTCAGCAAACCCTTTCACTGACAGCAGCAGAATCCCATGGCAGTTCAGAGTGCCTGAGAGATTTCTGGAGATGTGAATTTTTTGATCCATGGATAGGACAGAGTGGGAAGCGTGGCATATATAGTTAGGGCCACAGTGGCTGACAGCCATGCTCTCTTCTTCTCACCCAATCCAGAGGCTGCTGCCTGTCCAAAGGCAGCTGGGATGAGGCGCAGGGCTCAGCCAGGGACAATGGGAGGAGGAAGGCTGTCACATTCACACAGATACTGTGGCTTGTGTTTGAGGCACGTTGGTGCCTCTGATGGCACCAGCTCCATGAACATCTTATCTACAAATGCAGCAGCTGCATCTTTCATCCTCCATCCCCAGCCCCCTGGGCAGCGGGGCTGCACTCCACCAGGAACATCAGAGCCAGCCCCACCCTCGCTCCCACACTGAACGGCTCCAAGACAGGAAAGGGGCCAGGGACACCAGAGCCTTTCAAATGCCACCAAAGCAGCTGTCCTTGATGGCATCCGTAGCTCACTTCAATGCCATACCTCTAAAACCGGGCCATTCTGGACTGCCAGCATCCAGAGCAGGGCCTCAGGTGGGGAGATCCTGGCTCTCAGCACTGCCTCACTGGGAGCAGGCTGTCAGAGGCGGCTGCAGGCCCCAGCAGGCCTTGCGGGGGGTAAAGAGGGAAGGGGAATGTGTGGGCAGCAAAAACATGCAGGGCCCAGACACCAATTCAGAACAAAACCAGCCTGGCCACAGACAAAAGCATCCAGCTGCACCCACCCATGTCCCAGGTCCTAGGGATGACGAAGGAACCTGCAGGTTTCTCCTCCAGGTTCCCTCCACCTGCTGTTCACTGGTGCTTGATTAAACCCTGCAAAGATCCTGGTATGTTCCACACCACCCACCCCACAAACACCTCCTCTCTGCCCTGGATCTGTCATCCTCAGCTCCCTGCTGGCTCCCACAGGAGAGAGGGAAATTCCATGCTTTCCCTTCTCTGTACTTTATACAGGTCATAATGTTGTTCTGGGAGGGCTTCTATGGTATAAATTTAACTAGAAAGACACTAATTTTCAGTAGCATAACATTTGTCTCTTACCTTTGGATTTTATGGCAGTTACTGTTTCCTTCCGCAGTTCAGTCCTGTAAAATATTTCAAATAATCAGCACATCTCCAATTAAAAAAAATAAGTGAATTTTTAAAAAACACTGTAACTATTTGTTTTTTCAAATAACTGTTTAATCACGGACTTCTTCACCTAAAAAGTGAAGAAATTCATGTGCAGGAGGGACACTGGTCCAGCTGTTCCTGGAGTCATTCCCCAGTAACAGCACTGATTTATACCAGCACTGAGTTAAGGTACAGAGGAACAGGGCCTTGCTGACTTTCAGAGCATGCAAAGTACAGAAAGAAAAAATCCAAACAAAACCAAATCTCCCCCAATGCTGCTCCCTGCACTTTTTCCCGACGCACTCCTCCAGGTCCCAGCCCTGTCTCCTGGCCCCATGGCAATGTGCAATCTCTGCTGCCTTTGATCTACCTTGATGTGTGTGCAGCCCGAGCCTGCTCTGCTAAATGGCTGCTCTTGTGTCTGGAGCATCACAGGCCCTTTTGAATCCCTCAAACAAGCTGGAATCATTTTGATCTTTTGTGTGCAGCACGTGCATTGTGTTGAGGCTGGGGAATAATTGCATGGGGGCAAACACCCGGGAGAATTAACTGTTACAGCAGCAGTCCTGCAAGAAGCTCCAAAAATAAAGCTTCAGCTGATTTTAATAATGTAGATCAAATAGGAGATATTTGGGACATCACTGAGCCAACCGGTGAAATATAAGCCAATGTCAAAGTGCAGTTTGAAGTTGTGGCCTCAGTCACAACAGGACTCACTGAAATGTTTGTAATTTGCTGCATTTCATTTTAAAAAGTGGCAGCCAATACAGAAGTGCTTAAAGTGGGGATCTGCAAATGTTCCACTATTGTGGAGGTATTTGTGGAGGAGACAAAAAAAAACAGGCTTGTGTTACCTTCAGTATTCAGTCAGAATCTGGGATTGCAGCTGGAAAGCCACATGTAAAGTTTCACACATTGCATCTACCAGTGGTGCAACCACTTTTCCTTTTAACCCAGAGAAAGCTCCCACTTTAAATCCCGTTTCCACTCCAAAGGTTCCCACTTTGCAGACAGAAATCTCCAGAATATTAAACACAGCCCAAATTCCACCAAGACACCAAAGCAAGGCAGAAGTGCTAGTACCAAGTGACAGCTCTAACAGAGTACTAACAGTGATGTAAATCATTATGACCTTATTCAGTAAAAAACTTTAAACTGTTGGGCTTCAAAGGTTTCTCCAACATTCCTTCAGTGTGCTATCCCACTGCCTTTCCCTTTTCTTCCAAGCAAAACTCCACACTGCCTCATACTCTCACTTCTCCTTCAAAGGCCTTCACTCGACTGGATACCCAGAGAGGATTTGAAGCTGGAGCCTCTGGGCTGATCCTGCTGAACACTCTGAGCTCCTGTTCCCTTTGGCCAGATCTCCTGGGCCTCAGCACTTCCCAGGAGGTGCTCCATGCATCCCAGGCTCAGCCCATAAAATGTGCTCAAGAGGCTGTGCTGTTTTCCTTGGGGTGTGGAGTAGGAAACCACATGTTGCTGACCTGTGGCTGGCGAGGTTCCTCCTGTGGATGCTGGCACAGGAACCATTTCAAGTAGCTGAGGAGGAGATCAGGGGGCAGCAGACACTCGACCACGCTCGACCACATCCCAGCCTGCTGGGAGGGGAGCGTGGCGTTCCTGGGATTTTCAGTTAGCTTCTCACAAAAGCCATTTGACAACTGAATTTGTCAGTTCAGTTCCACTTCTCTCCGTGGTTCAACCCCACAACAGACACCACGAAGTCAGTGCTTTGGGTCCCGTGCTGAGGATCACCAGGGAGGTGATCGTCTCCAGGGCTTGGTCCTCCAGATCCAGCTGAAGGATACTTGGAGAAAGGACCACCACGGCTGTAGGAAGATCTGGAGAGCTTCCCACTGCCAGCCCAGCTTCACACGAAGAGAAAGATCAAAGCTGGCAGGAGAGCAGGGAGAGAGATGTTTGTGTTCTACTAAACACCATCCATTCCCTGAGGTTGATCTTCCTGGGGCTAACCCACCAGGTGTGGATTGAGGTTCACTGCCCAAAGAGCCCGGAGCCAAAGCCAGACACAGCCATCTCAGAGAAGGGAGATGGGGACAGGGTGGCAGCAAAGGCTCAGCAGCAGAGCTGTCAGCACAGGGAAATGCCAGGCAGATATGGAAAACGGAACGAGGACATCAGAAAGGCCAGAGGGGGAACGGCAGCTCCCAGTGACCAAGCCTGGGAAATGCTGCAGGGGATGAATTCTGGGGTGAGGTGTGCAAAGCTGGGGAGAAGCAGCGGCACCTCCACATCACACAGCAGCTGGGCTCGGCAGCCCTGGCCGTGGCAGCACTCACCCAGCAGCCACAGCCCACAGTGGGCACAGACCTACGCTGAGACATTTTCGGGCTATAAATGGAGCTGGGCTGCTTCCAGCACCTCCACTAATCCCCCGTTGTGACCCTCCAATATCCATTTACACATTTGCTTCTTCCCTAAAATAATTCCAAACTGAACCCAGGCCCTGACAAAGGAAAAACCCAAACCAGTTTCACTTCAAAGAGCCTTTTAATCTCTCAATTTCTCTGATGAACAGGCTTTTTGTATTTAAGATGCTGCAACTGTAAGGAATGAAAAAGCTCCAAGAAAATATTTTTGCCTCTATAAAGAAAATTAATATTAAGAGGAAAATGCCAGGACAACAAGAGCCAAGTTAATCAAGGGGGCTTGCTGGAAAACAGCAGAAAACATTTACTGTGACCTCAGGGTCTTCTTGCTAAAGCATCTGTTGAACTTTTATGTTTTAGTGTCAAGTGAAAAGACACCCAAAAATTTTGGGAAATCCTAAATGCCAAGGGATTTTCCCACCCTGGAAAACCAAGGACCTACAGTACATATTCTGCAGTGTTACATAGGCAGTATAAACTCAAAAGTCCATTCATCATGCCAGAGCTGGAGTAATAACATTGAATTTCAGTAATTACACTGTGAGTAGGACAATCCTTATTTTAGGATACAAAGATTTCTATCAAGCTGCATCTAAGACCAGTCTCTGTTTGGATTCACCACATTGGAGAAAAAAAACCGACACAAAGATGCATCACAGCACTACGAGGAAGCTGTGCAGGAGAGCAGGGGCAGTGCCAAAAAATCCACTGTTCCCTCTGTGCTTGGCTGGCAGATGTTGGTGCCTCTTCCCACAAACCTGGCAGGGCACCGCCACCCCAACAGCTCTGCTTCTGCAGCAGCTGGGAGTGCAGGCAAAGGAAACAAAGCTCACACAAACCGCTGGAACAGCAGAGAATCCCACTGGAATTTTCAGTCAGCTTCTTACAGAAGCCATTTGACGACTGGGGGTACATTGGGGAGATAAAACCATTGGACCCTGCCTGATTTCTGGGTGCACCTCCCAGGAATCCAGACCGACGAGATGGCACTTTTCCTGGACTTCCAAGGGAAATCTGTTTGTGCACGTCCTGAGCATTGCCAGCCCCAAGGCTCTGGGATGTCTCCTCAGAGCACAGCAGAGTTTTTGGTGTCAGGACTGGTCGGGAAGGGGGAGCGGGGGATGCGCAGAGCCCGAGTGCCCCCCGATGGCCAAAGCCAACGGCCCAGCAACGATTAAGAGGTGAATTTGACTCTGCCAACTTCTATTTGCATGTCACTACAGCTGTGTTGGGCAACAGGGCTGAAAACCAGCCTTGAGAGAACCCCCCAGAGTCCTTCCAGCAGATTAATTAAAGTTTAAAATACTATACACCGTGTTGGTGTCCTGACAAATCCAAAGTGGGCTTTGGTTCTCAGCTGCTAACACATCTTCAATCTCAAGATTATTTGGAAACGAGAGAGCACAAACAAGTCAAAGAAAAATAAAATGCCTGCATCCGAAATGGGGAATTCCCAGAAAGCGAGTGACCTCCACTGGCTGCATCCATCGCTACAGGCCTCCGGAATGCCACACACATCGCTGCCCACCCGCCTGCATTCGCCGGCAGCCTCAGCCCTGACTTCTGATATCTTCTCCCCCCAGGACCGTGTCATTTAATGCCCTCTCGCCTGCTGCAGCACCCTGACATCCCACCCAAAGGTGCATCTCCGTGTGTGGAAATATTCCCTCAGGAAAGTAAAGGAGCGAGGGAAAAGCGGTTTTCTTGCTGGAGGTAGAGCAGGCGGCATTTCTGGGAGAAGAGGAAGCTCTGGCATGCACTGCGGAACAAAAGGGAACAAGTGGTCTTTACTCAGAGAGCAGCTTCCTATTAAGACTCACTCCGTCGTACATTATGCCTTTCATCCCCACTCAACCACAAAATGATTTTGCTGTAGGAAATACAATGGCAGAAAAAGATTTACATTGAAAGAATCTTTAATAATAAACTGTTGCAGATCTGCCTACTTCCCCATGATTTATAATACAATAAACATCGGATTCTATTAAGTCTCATGCACTGAAGACACGCACTGAAAACCCGAGTATGAAAGCCCTCAATTCTTCCCTTCTCCAGGCCCATAATAGTGAAACGAGCATGGATAAATGTGCTAAGAGTATCTCTTTGCATCTTTTATAGCTTGTGTGTATCAATCTGTAAAGCTTATTAAGAAAGTCATTGCTATGCAAAGCAGCACCCAATCTCTTTCTCTTGCTTTTCAACAGTGCACAGTGTTTAGCCAATAGGGCCCGGCCCGGCCCCTCATTCTGCATTCATAACAGGCAACATTTGCACAATGTGCATCTCAAAGGCTGCTGAATAGAAAGCCTTAATACTCATGTAAACAACTGCAAACCAATTACTTAATGAATCAGGCCCACACATAATGAGGTGCCAGACAAAGAGCTATAAATGCATTTTTGCACCCGAGCCTCTGCTTTAAAGTAAAATCCCTCAGCTGTAGTTTGGGCTTAACTGGCACATGATAATTATTGTCTGGGGGACATCAGAGGAGCCACCGTTTTTATTCCGGTCCGGCGGGGTCCGCGCCGAGGTCACTCATCAGCTCAGTGACAAAATGCGGCAAAGGAGAATTTATAAAGTGCCAGGCCGAGCTCGCAAGGATGTTTATTCTCAAGTAGTGGGTTTGAGACCACTTGTGAAAGCAATAAAGCCCGAGGAGTGGCTGCCGGGAGCAGAGCTGCAGCGCCACAGAACCACGGCACGGCATGGCACAGCCCGGCTGCAAACAGCTCTGCCTCTTCCTCCTTCCTCTGCTGCGCTCCGGGCAGCTGGTGCCCAGGGCTGCTCCCAAACTCAGCCGTGGCTTTGAGCCATTTTCAAAAACTAACTCTTAACTGACTTAGAGATTTATTATCGTGGTTTTTTAAAGCAGCATCATTGCCTATCCCTGCACAAAGTGTGCTGCTGCTGAACACCGAGAGGCCTGGAATTATAGACCAGAAGGAATTATTTGAAATCTATTACAAATCAAAACTGGAGAAAAAGAAAAAAAAAGGCCAGAAAAATGTACAGGACCTAACTGAGGTAGAATTGGCTGCAGGCACGATTGGCCAGCAGTGCAGCAGCAGTGGAGTTTAACTTAGAGAGTTTTTATTTTAAATACAAAATAGTTAATTTTAAATGACACATTTTACTCAGCCATGATTACACATTTTACTCAGCTTGATCCTGTAAGTTCGTTCTCAGGGCCCTATCCTGCTTTTCCTGTTGTCCCAGGCTTCAGGAAGGGCTAAAATGTAACATTTCAAAAACTCATCTACACGAACACCCTTGCATTTCATAGCACAGGACAGGATAATGTGGCTCATCATTCTCAAAGTTCCAGAAAAATATGAAAAGAGGAAACAACTGAACCTAAGATGGTAAGAATTAATCCCACCAAAAGCAGGAACCCCAGTCACCGATGCTGGGTTACAGCTCGTATTTAATGTGCTTGAATTATAGAAATTCTATGATTTTTACAGCAGAACTGTAATCAGAACTGGCATCATCCACAGCAGCCTAAAAATCCATGGAGCAGGAGGATTGAAAGCAAGGAGGAGCTCCTATCAGGAAATGTTCCCAATCTGCAGTGTTTGATTTCAGAAACAGCAACCTTAACCCGGTCCAATACAAAAATAAATCAGGGGACCTTCAGCCCCTTTCTGTCAGGGTTTCTCCCTCATGGAATCCTTTCCAGCGTTACAGCCTTACCTGGAGAAGGGAGGAGCGCTTCCATCCGACAAGGAGCTGCATTCTGAATGCGTTCCCAGGCTGTCACTTCCTTTGGGACTGTTGTGGCTGGGATCCCCACCTGTGCAGGAAAAACAGGGACTTTTCAAGTTCCCATTTACATTGATCAGAAAGATTATTTTTGTTCTCCTTCCCCTTAAATGTAGATTATTTAATATATAGATTGATGCATTTAATATATAGAAATATAGAATGCTACAGTTCTACCAATATTATTTGATATCTCTGTATCAAATTGTTTTCAACCATTCTCTTAAATTAGACAAAAATTAATAAATTCTGTAAAAATTAAACAATGTATCTTGAGATTTTTATGACTTAAACAGCCAAACAGCCAACTATTTCAAAACCTTTTATCCTCACTTTCCTTTCTTCTCTTTCCCCCTGCTCTGTGGATCTCATTTCCATTCTGTAAAGATTGATTAAAAAAAAAAAAGGCAAATGGATTCATTCACTGGAGTCAGACAATTGCTCATCTTTGTATTCGTTTCCAAAGCACACGATGCTCAAGCACAAATCCCACTTTAAAAGGCTGCTTTGCATATATATATACATATTATATATATGTTTTCATCTACAGCACCGAAACTATAATTAAGCCCTGCTGTCACCAATGTCCCAACCCAGGACAATTCAGTATTTCTGTCCACACTGCATTCTCCACTTCCTAACTGGCTGTGCACATTTCCACCCCTTCTGCACTTGGATTGCAGAGGCAAAAATCCTGCTTGGTCTAAGTCACTTCCACCAAAGAGGTGCCAGAGCCTGCCCAGGAAGAAAGAGAAATCAGGAATGAGAGGGAAAAAAGATAAAGGGGATTAAAAAAAAAAAAGAATAAGGCATTGCCTCTCCCAAAACCAGCGCTCAAGCTGCTGCTGCCTCTGCTTAAAGATGGATGAAGAATTTCCACACAGAATTCACAACTCCAGAAAGACTCCAAGGTTTTTGAGGAACTCAGGCGTCCAACATGAGCTGCTGGACGGCATCATCCAGTATCCAACCTGGCGCTTGGCCCGAGGAACTTGCTTCTATCCCAAACGTATCAAACGATACCAACAGAGCAAAAGGTTGACTGAGACTTATTAAATGCCTTGATTGGTGCACTCCGAGCAGCACGTCAGAATCCTCAGAGGACCTCACTGGGAAGGACATGTGGCTGTGGGAAAAGTGGTGTCAGGATTGTTGGCTCATTAAAGGTGGCCTGAAAAGGGAGGCAGAATCCAGCTTGTGCTCCTTCATGTTCCCATATAATACATAAAGAAGGGCTAATTTTTTCTTTGTAATAGCACTTTTCCTCCTTATTCCTACAGGAGATTTTAGACCTGGAGAGCAGCTGGGTGTGACATTCCAAGCTGTTGTAAGGAGTGGAGCAGTTACACTGTTTTTATTCAAATCCTCTACAGCCTTAACGCTTGCTCAAATCAAAGACAAGTGAAGGGGAGAGAGAGAGAATCTGGTTTTGTTAAAGATTTAACAAACTTACCCCTTGAATAAAATCATCAATTTCCTACTTATAAATGAGACTCTTAAAGAGTCATCCAGCAAAATGAGAAATAATGGGGTTTATCCTTTTTAATCTCGCATTATTCACCTACCTCAGGAACAGCTGAAGAGCTGAACGATTTCTTTTACGTGTCTTCCCTGATAAAAAACAAAGCATCCATGGAGGAGCTGAGAACGAGCCCTGCTCTCCCACTGTATCCTCACATAACCTGGTACCACAGGAGATTGCTGTTATCAGCCAGCTCCTCTCTGGGCGAGCTGTGCACCAGGTACAATCTCTCTAAAGCCCAATACCCACAGTCGGCCTCCCACAAGCTCCAGACAGGGCATTAAAGAACCAACACAAATACTTCTGGAATACTCACAGATATTCAAGTAAACGAATGTTTTGGTTCTCTTTTTATGTAACAGAAGTAAAAGAAAACGGAACCAAAACTCCAGAAGCATTTCCAAAGTACCATCCTAAAGACTGCTTGGAAGTGCAGCCACACACTTCTTCCAGTGAAGTCCATCAAACCCCAAAGCCTCGAAAAGGCTTCTGGTGTTTCAAACCAGAAGATTGCGGGCTGAAGATGAATCATGTCTGAAAGGAGCAGCTTGGCTTTCAAGTGAGGTGTGAGAAGCTTCACTCCTGGAGACAGAGGAACAGCAGAGACGGCTCCCTCGCAAGGGACGGGCTGGAACTGGAGTTACTGGGTTTGGCTGAGGAGCTTCTTGGCATTTTTACACACAGGAAACAGCACTCTGCTCTATGAGAGAGCCAGGAGAGGCTGGGAAGTCTCGGTGATGGCACAGGCTGGAGGGAGCCACTGTTATCATGCAGCTTTGGTACAGGAGGCAGAGAGGAGGCTCCTGGCTGGCAGGGATCTGCCCCATGCTTATTCTAATGATCCCCAGTCAATTACTCATGGAAGGAATCAAACCAGCAGCCTCCGAAGTTGGCCATATAATTACTGGATCTTCCCCACAGAGACTGACCCCTGTAACACCAATGGCAGGCCCTGACGGGCTCGCAGAGAGGACATTCACATGGTGCAAACGTGGAACATGATTACAAGGAATTAAAGAGGCGCTGTGCTCCCCAGCTTTGTTTCTGCCAAATGTGGACTCTGTGATGTGACGTTTAATCTGCGCTCGGGGCGAGCAGCTGGGTTTGCTCCCTCTGAAGTTGCCCACGGCACAGAGCCGCTGGGGTGTGATTGTATAACCCAGTTGAATGCTGGGCCCAAGGTTAATATGCAGCCACCCCTTCCACCTGTAATGGGAATCTTTCCCACCACACTTTCTTGCCCGCTCTCATCTTCACTCCAGCCTGTGACTTCTGGATGTGAACACGCTGTAATGAAACCATTTCAAAGCCGCAGCCGCAGACCAGTTTGCTTGCTTTTAAGCCCTACTCCCTTTAATTTCTCACTTTTGTTATCTCTTGTTTATTGATCTAAACTATCCATTACTGCTCTCAAAAGCAGCACCCACTGGGAACTTGCCACCCTGGCTCTTTGTAGCTCCCTCACAGAAGGGCAAGCCAACCAAATGTCCTCAGGAATTGCAGACCCAATGGATTTGGGAAACAAACAACCCGCAGCAATGCCCAGCAGTGGTGGCATGTGCCAGACCCACTGCAGGAAATTAGCTTAAATCAAAGGCTGGTCGCCTCTGCACATAAGAATGGCATGGATTTTGGAGCCTGAAGCAGCCTGTTTGCATTTGCTGCAAATGCAAATGCCAAGGCCAAGAGCACGGCAGCCTAATGGTCTGCTACTGCCAGACTCCGATGGAAAGGGTGCTCCAGGAGCAGAGCAAGTGAGCTGCCATCACTGGAATAATGTACTCCCTCCCTGTGTGAAAGAATGAGCTGGGCTCTCCTGACACTGGCACGTCCTGAGCTGGGAAATGGCCCCGCATGAACCCTTTCATTTTGGCAATTCCTTCTCTGGTCTGGCTTTGTCACAAGAGGCAGCAAATACATCTCCCAGTTCCTAAATGGGAGACGTGTTGTAAATGTGCACACAGAACTCACTGATCCGTTTTATAGCAGCCACAGGGCTTGGCCTTTCCTCTCCTGCAGAAAAACCCACCACCACAGGCATCACTTAGTTTGGGAAGTAGCCAGAATCACAAGTGATACCAAGATATTTAGGAAAATCCCAAATCCATCACAAATGTACATTGATCTGCCAGTGGCTACTGCACAGTCCCGTGGGGATTTGGACAGAACTCCCCTATGTCCACAGCAGGAACCTGGAGTGGCAGCCAGAGCTGGAACACCTCTTTACCTGGTTCTCTCTGTGCCAGGTCCTCCTGTTTTCCTTCCCTGCCGTTGGTCGGGATCGATGGCAGACTGAGAGAGGATTCATCACTCTGGACAGGTGGCTCATCCCCACACTCTTCTGGAAGGTCCTCTCTCAGCATCAGCACAGCCTGAGCATTCAAAACAGAAACAGTCACAGCTCCATTATCCTTCCCCTCAAGCGTTTTCCAACACACATTCAGGCTAATCTACACTCCTGGGGTCATCTGCTTTCAGGGTGTTTCTGTTAGATGTTCCATTACCTGACTTCTAGGGTGGTCTTCTGGGGCTTGGTATGGGACAGAAATATGGACATGAGACTGTAAAATCTACTCCATGTTCTGCCCTAACTCTCTGACTGTTTAGTAAAACAAATGTTTAACATCACAGTAAGAGACTGAGGCATTCACAGCCCATGGAATGCCATTTCTATTGATTTATTTTTAAATAGCTGGCTATAACCTTTTGCAATAACTTAGAAAAACCATGAGTGTGCCACCATTTATAAAATGCTCTGTGTGTTCAGCACCAAACCTCACTGCTTAAAAAAAAGTCAAAATACATCACTCATGATAAAAATTCACAGAGAAAGACAAAGATAGAAGCCTTGTGATGGTTTGCACCAGAGCAAAGGGGTGAGATTGTTACAATGACTGACTGGTATGAAGGGTGGGGACCTTAAAAGTGCCTTTTCTTGTGGGATGAAGCACTGGACGTATTGCCCTGAGACCCCAGGGCTGGTTAACCACAGACTGTCTGTCCTTGCCCTGAAAGCCACACCCTGCCAGGGCACAGCCACAGCGGTGCAGGAGTCTCCAGTGCTTCTGATTTACCCAAGGTGTCAGTGCCCACCTGGCTGTCCTGCTCCTCCTCTCCCGAAGCCAGCAGCTGCTCAAACATCTCTGCCACCCCCTCTGGGAGCTGAACCCGGTGCTGCTTCAGGAACAAGCCATGGTGGCTCAGAAGAGTCTGCAGCGCGTCTGTATCCCTGAGGAACAAATTGGCACCCTCAGTGGGACATCCCACCCACACATGCTGGGAAAAGCCACCACCCATCTGGTCCTTAATTCCCACCTTTTCTTTTAAAAATGTTCAAAGTGGAAAATGTAGGAAGCCACTTGCAAGTTCTGCAAGATGGGCAGGGGTGACCATCATCATCATCATCATCATCATCATCACGATCATCATCATGATGCCTTCCCTGTCCTGAGGCTCAGGATCCAAAGACACAGGCCTGGTCTCAGCAACATGGCCTGCTCACTCCCTGGGGCACAGCCAGACACCCACTGCCCCAGGCTTGTCTTTTGCTCCGAAAGAATAAAAAGGGAAAAGGAAAAAAGCAACCAAGGTGTCTTTTAATGCAGAAAATCTCACTCCTGCAATATCCTTTTGTTTGCCAAAGCTGTTTGTTTTTCCTGTTGCTCCAGTGAAGTTTCAGAGGAGTGAATTCCAATTAACTCCAGGAGTGTTTGTCCCTAAGAAACCATTCAGGAGACACAAGGAGCTGCTGGTGCCCGCAGGCGTATCAGCCTCGCAGGAGAGGCAAGTACTGCAGAGAGACCCTTCTACAGTGCTCACAAGTGCCCCGATCCTGCCAGCACTTGAGCACTGCGGAGCCTGCGATGGGGAGGGAGGTCTAGACAGAAGCTAAGCAAGACAGAATGGAAATTGTTTTCATTCCTGGATTAAAGAGACCTGTAAAAAAAACCAAACTAATTCTCACTTGTCCTTGTGCCATATGCATGGGAAAAAAAGCCCATTTTGAATAACTGCCCTCTGTTGTTTTTAAAGGCCATGTACCTCATCTGTCTCACACAGAATAATTTCCTTCTCAGAATTACATTTCCCATCCTTGCTTTCAGATCCCGGGAATGATTGGCTGAGAGGTGTCTGGAATTCCTGCAATTCCCTGCCTACCAGAGAGCAGGAGACACTGCGGACCAGGGGGATCCTAGGGCTGCCCTGTGGAGCAGGAGCCACCATTGGGGAATGGGAGGGGAATAAATGAAGTCCTGAATGCTCTTGGTGCAAGCGCCATGAGGCGTATGAGGCTCCGATGGCTCCGTCTGCCGGTGCGGGCCCAGCTGCCTCAGCACCGGAGGGGCAGCAGGGATCCGGGGCAGAGATGATGTTCCTCACACCTGGTGGTTCCATGTCCCCCATACCTGGTGTGCTCCTCGTGCCCCACTCTGCCTGCAGCCTCGCTGGTGTTCTCCAGCGGGAGGCTCCTGCTCCACACGTGCTGGGACATGGCCTGGAGCTGCTGGAGCACCAAGGCTTCCGTGGTGCTCCAGCCCACCGGCCCTAGCACAAGCACGGCAACACAAAGCAGGGGGGACAAGCCTCATGAGCACAGCCCATCCCAGCCTGGAGACAAGACAACCAGGGGACAGCCAGAGGGACAAACAAACATCCGTGGTGCCTTGTGACACATATGGGACAGGACAGGGAGGTCACACACGCCACTTGGAACGTGCCAGGTGCAGCTTCCCAGGGAGAGGGAAACTGAGCACATCCCCTCCGTAGAGCTGCCTCCAGTGGCAGGCTGGGGGGCAGGCCTGTTTGGGGCCCCTCTTCCTAATTCCCGAGGAATCCTCCCATCATCAAGTGCCTACAAGAGTTTTAGTCAGTGGAGGCTGTGCATCATTGTCAATGAAGTCACCAACACTTCTCAGTTCTGTACCTAGGAGCCCAGAGGCTGAAGAGGGACAGCGAGAGCTCTCTGCCACTGGTTTTGGCAACACCAGAGTTCTGAGGATTCCCTTTGCACTCTTGCTCCATTTAGTGCGTTTTTCGAGCACGGGCTATTTGTCACCTGGGCTGCACTCACTCACCTGGGCAGCTCCGCTGTTCCCGAGGGCTGGCGCTGGTACAGTGCCCGGTGCCGAGGGCTCGTCCTCTCCACCAGGTCCTCCGGGAGCTGCAGGGCACGGCAGAGCTCCGAGAGCTCGGCCAGCGTCGCGCCGGGCCTGAGGATAGACAGACAGGGTGGGAGTGACCGACGTATGACAGGGCTCATCACTGCATTCCCATTGCACCCCTTGGGAAAACAAACAGCCTCATCTGAGCTGTCCAAAGCAAACGACAAAACCCATGTTCCTGAGCTCTGTAGGAAGGAGAGGGGGGAAAAACGCACATGAACGAACAAACCATCCAAAAATCAGCCCGGGCTGAGCTGCTGCATGGAAATTACCCCTGTGCCCAGCACTTTAATTCCTTCACCTCCACAAGCGAAACAAATCTGGTGACCACCTACAGGTATGGGGAAAGCCCTGGAACCTCAGAGGGGTTTTGATGAGGCTGCACTTCTATAATGATGCAAATGAGGACTTAACCACTGAAACAATGCTGCGGGATAATCCCGGGACAGAGGTGTAAATGGCTATTCAGGTCCTCGGCTGCCGCTTTGTGGGGCTCCCAGCCCAGGTCTCGGCCAGCAATGAACACCGCAGCTGGAGCAAAAGAGAGCTTTCTTTCCCCTACATGCAGGAGCTAACATGTTTCCACAGTTAACCCAGGCTTACTCTGCCTCCAGGGAGAAGCTCCGTGCACAAAAACTTTCAACATTTGCACACCCGTGCTGAGCTGTGCCCAAAGCTGTGTTTTCCCTCGGAGTGTTGGGCAACAGTGAACAATTAAGTGGGGGCTGCTGTGTCTTTAGTCGAGTTTCCTAGACATTTAATAAGCAAAACAATGCCAGGGAGATCACATAGGCAGTTAAACAGTGCTTTCTCTTTTCCCCCAGCCTTACAAACCCTGTATTCTTACAAACCCTGTATTCCAGCGGCCAGCTCGTTTCCCATTGTTTTCCTCCCGCTGGGTGGTCCTTCCAGGGTGCCACTCGAGAGGGATACAATAATAAAAAGGGAAGGGGAAGGAAGGGACACCAACATAAAGAAAAACAAAATGTATGACAATCTGCAGCAGGCTACGGATCAGAGGTCAGCAAACAAGAGGTCCTTCTCTTTTACAGGTTGCTTCCTGGAAACAGTCTTATTAAGCTGACAGCTTGAATTATGTGTTACATTTTGTAATGCACAATCCATCTGTGCTAAGTCCTCAATGCAGCTGAAGCAGCACAGGCATAAGCTCTGCCTTTTTCCACCCCCTCAGCTCAGGCCTTAAAATAGTCATCATCCTTCTCCACATTAATTCTCAGAGACCCTCTCCCCCCACCTCCTGCCCTCCCCGGGTTTAAGCCCTCAAAGAAAGGGCTGGGTGCTGCAGGGAATGGTAAGAGGACAAGGAGCCTTTCCCCTTGGATCAGCAGCTCCATGGGAGGGGACACCAGAAGCCTTCATGAGCCCCCATGCTGTCGGGGGGGCTCCTGACAGGGAACCCATCCCAGGCTGTTCCTGTAGGGCTGGGTGTGAGAAGGCAGGACAGTGGCCTCTGATCCGCCGGAACTGCCCCAACAATCATCAGTTCTAATAACTGAGGCAGTGAAGCTGCAGCACCCTACTGTGACCTGCAACAAGATACTCAATCACCTTTCCCAACACCTCCTTTCCTTGGCTGCCAACACTTCACTGCAGGGAAAAAACCCCAAACTCCTTATAAAACAGAGGCTGGGGGTCTCTGCAGTAAGACATGAGAGGCATTTGCTCCAAAGATGAAAACTTGTGGCTTCCTAGCACACAACAAAGACTGGTTTTGCCTCTGGAGTCAGCTGTGGTTTCTGCTCCTTTCAACGCCATCCCTTGTACTCATTTCAGATAATTCACCAAATGTGTATTCAGCATGAACAGTGCTTCCTTCTGATCCCACAGTGACACTGCTGCAGTGGGAGAGTCCAAGCTACAGATATTTCAACTTAAGGCAACAAATACACAGAATTTAGCGAATTTCAGCACATTTCTTCACCCAGCACAGGAATTTCACAAGAGAGAACCACGGGGGCTGGAAGGACATGTTGTGAATCCGTGGTGGACAGAGCTAAGAAAGCTGCATTCCCATATTTTTGTGTAATGTGTACAATTGAAATTCATGTACTAATCACTTGCAAAGCTTTTCCACGAGATTTTTGGCCGATTAATTTTGCAAGTCTCAAGTGTGCATGCTGCATTCCAGGTGCCTTGGAAAGCCCACCTGACTGTGAGCACAAGGGAATGGCTTCTCCTCTGTTCCTGCCGGTGGATCTGCCTTTTCATTTTCAGGTAAAGCCAATTAAAACCTGTGTATTTTCTGCAGCACCAGCAAGCAGTGGTGATCCCACTTCCATGGCCTTGAGAAGCAGAGGCATTCAGCTTGGCACAACGGGAGGAGAGCTCTATGCCGGGGTTCCAGCAATGCTCCGGGGACAATGCAGGCGCTCAAACCTTGTGTATAATTTCCCGGAGCCTCGAGAGCTGCTCCGCACCTCATCAGGCGCTGCACAGCGAGGCCTCGCTGGGGAAGGAACACAAGGTTAAACTGCTGGCGCTCGAAGAGGCAGGCATTCGGTGCTCTCCCCTCGCTCCGCTGTGATTAACAGGTGGGATACAAAGGGAGGACTGGGGGAAAGCTATTTACATGTAAATCAGATGATGTTTCCATAGCGAGCAACAGCCCGAAGCAAATGGGAACGGATAAAGTTACAGAAGTGTCTGCCCATGGCCCCCAGTTTCTGCTCAGGTGTCAACACCCAACCCAGCACTACTGCCAGCACCACCACAACTTGCCCAGGAACAGATATTCACAGATTTAAACACTGCAAACAACCAAGATGGGAAATCCCAACTAACTGGCAGAAGAGGAGAATTCCTTCTGCAGAAGCACTTGCTCTTCAGGGATAAAAGCACTGTTTTGTTTCCACAATGGCCCACTACAGACCTACCAGCCCTCCTAGGTGACCTTGGGCCAGCCCCGGGGACCATCCTGCCGTGGGCACTGCCCCACCAGGACAGGGATGCACTTCCCTGTCTCATAAGGGCGCTGCAGTGCCGAAAATCCTGCCAGGATGGATTTACAGCCGATGCTCTGGCACTGCACTTGCTGGCCATAAAATCCTGCCACTGTCACACAGCAGCAGAGGACAGGCCCTGTGTCTGCAGCACACTGTCTTCATCCTTGCTTACTCAATTTCCAAAAATGGTCAAACAGTACAACCCCTGAAAGTTTTACCAAGTAGAGTGACTGGAATAAGATCCAGTACATTTAATCATCTGGATTTTAGCAACAAACCCTTCACTTGCCACCTCTGACTCCGGTGAGGTGCCCAAAGCCCCTGAAGGCCCAGCACAGGTATAAGGTACTAATGGACAGCGGAGGACTTGGCGTGAGCTTTGGTGCCCTGACCAGCCCAGCTGACCCAGGAAATAGGGAGGTGGTACCTGTGTGGTGCTGAGCTGTCCAAGGGCTCCTCCTGGGCCGCTGGAGGGCTTGGTGGGGGCAGCAGGGAGCCCTCCAGAGCCCTGGCATCCCGGCCCTTCTCCTGCCACATGCTGGGAATGCTTGGCCTTGCCTCCTTCTCAGCACTGGCAGGGACTGGGAGCTCAGCACTGCTCCCCTCCCTGCGAGGCCACCAGCTGCTCAGGCCAGGCTTTGTCCCTGTAATAACAACAAAAAAAAAATGAATCCAAGATATAAAAACTGCAACAAAAACTGTAATTATTCTTCTCAAAACATTAGCAGGATCATGGAGTAGATCACAGTGTAGGAACTGAAACCAAGCTCACCCACACTGTTCACTCCGTGTGAGGGATCATTCATCCATGCATCCATCCCTCTGCTCCTCTTGTCTGTGGGCTTCCCGGCCCTCAGCCCCTGTCCTTCCATGCTCCTCTCACGGGGGAGAGTCCAGGGTGGCTGCAGCCTTTGGGTTTGGGAACATATCGGCTCTGGGGGAATCAATCAGCTGTCGTGCACCAGCTCTGAGGGAGAAGGGAATCAGCCTAAACCAGAAGTGACCTCTCTGCTGAAGCAGGTTCACATTAAATCTCTTCAGATGAGGCTCAGACTGTGTCAGGGCCTCTGTGGGCACAACAGTGAGGAAATCTTCCCTCAGGCCCCCTGAACAGGATCAGCCCCCAGCGCACACCCTTCCCTGTCCTGGTGAGTAGCCTTGGAGGAAACGGAGTCAAAAGGAAGAAAGAAAGAAAGAGAGTAAAAAGGAGTAAGAGCCACCACACTCCAAGCCCCATGCCAGAGATGCAGGAGAAACAGCAGCCACAGGCACAGCTTTGGCTGGGGCAGACAGGGACACATCCCACTGCCATACCTGAAACACTTTCCCGCTGCTGTCCTGGCCTCGGGGCTGCTGCTTTGGCACCAGAAACTGAGGTGAGCTGCTCAGAGCCTTCCTCACTGGCAGCCAGGTCCCCGTGTCCTGCTGCTCCCTCCTCACTCTCTTCAGCAGTGCTCTGGGTCTTGGGACCAAGTCCCTCAGGGGATGGGGAGCGCAAAGGGGGCTCCTGCTGTGAGCCCAAACCTCCTGTGGCTGAGGCAGCTGATGTGGGGGAGCCCTGCAAGGCTGCTGCTGGATGGCCCAGTTCTCCTGGCATGGCTGTATTGGTGCCAATTCCCACGTGTCCTCTGGCCTGCAGCACCTGAAACACACAGTGGGACATGGCTGAAGGAGACTAACAGGAGAAAAACTGTGTGTGGCACACAGAGCTGGGCTCTGAAGAGAAAAGTGCCACAGAATTCAAGACTTTGCTGTGGCATTAATATTACACAACCTCTGGCACACATTCCATGCATTCCAGTGTGAAATGAGGGCCCAGGCCTCCATTAAAGCTCCACAAGCCAAAACACCCAGTGGCAGAAGCGGCCTGCACCCTCAGCCTGGCCAAAAGGGACCCACACACACCAAGGACTCAAACCCATCTAAATGGTGACTGGATTTTAAAAGGACTCAAACCTTTGGGATTAGGATCCCACACAGGTTTGGAGACCCTGGACCAAAGCACAACATCTAGAGCTGCCCACAAGGCCCAGAGCCCAGAGGGACCATCGTGTTCCATGTGTGAATCACTCAGCAGATCCAGCTTCCCTCACACCAAGGAACAAGGCAAAACTCAGTTTCACTGTCTCCCTCCTGCTCTTCCCATGGCAGTGACATGGCCTTTCCCACCAGGTGATGTGGGACACAGAGTGACAACACAGTTTGAATTGCACTTTCCTCCAAGGACTGTTGAACTTGCATAAAACCAGCTCCAGGAGTACAACTCTGCTGCTAAATCCCAATGTTTTAACATTTGCCTCTTCTCCTTTGCAAACCTACTCAATCAGGACAATTTAGGAGGACTGCCTGCTGCCACCACGACTGCTGCAGGGTCACAGCCAGTTTATGCAAGGCCAAAATGAGCCATTGTAATGCCACTGTTCACACTGAGCAGGGCTTCCTCTCCAGCACCAAATCTCAGCAGCACAATTTACAGTCACCTCTACATCTCTCTTTCACTGCCTGACCTCTTCCTCCCACACCAAGTCAGCTGCCAAGCCCAGCTGAAAGGAAACAAAGGCATCTTGTCTGTTCCGTGACCAAAGTTCCATAAAAAAGCTCAAATTCCACATAACAAGAAGAACAAAAAGCCATGAAATCATTTTAAGTAGTGGTAAAGGTTTGCCACTCAGATTAAGTTCACAGCTTATTCCATCACCACGGCTCTCAGGTTCCTCCTAATTACTTCTCGGGTGTGGGATTTGGTGCTTTCAAATGTCTCCTGCCAGTCCTGCATGGCTTTGGCAGCTCTTGGACACAATGCTCCAAAACAAATGGATTTCAAACAGGCACAGGCACAGTACACATCTCTATTGATCCCTTTCCCTGGGACGGGACTCTGCCACCCACAGGTGTTACTGGGAGGTTCTAGCACACCCAAGTCCAAAATCTTCTGAAGCCTCCAAGGAAGAGCTTCCAAGCTGACTTCCCAGCACACAGGATCCAGGAGCCTGGGCTGTACAGCTCTGCCAGCTGGGAAGGAGCTCTTCAGCGTGCGATTTCTGACCTTAAGGACTCCCCTGGACACTGGGAGCCCAAAAGGGCACATATCCCATGGCTCAGGAATGTGCCAGACATTTCTGAAGGTGTTTGAGCATTGGGTTACTGCCCATCTGTAGAAGGCTGGTTCTGGGATTGTCCTTCTGGGTCCCCAAGGCCCAGAGATGACCCCCTAGGATGTCACTGAGGGGGTCATCACACAGTCACTGCATCCCAACCAGCCTGAAGGAAGCCATCCCAATCCCAGTGTGGACATCCCACATGCTGACTGCACACTCTCTCTGTGACTGACTTGGTGCCGCATCACTGAGAACAAATTCCTGTGTTTTGGACAGAGGAACCACAACATTTGAAGTGAAAAAAACCCCCAGAATTAAGAGCTAAAACACAGCCCAGGGACATGGGAAAAATGCACAATGTAGCTGAAGTTACCTCTGTGTTTTAGGAGGGAGATGAGGAGGAGGAAGAGGACAGGGGATAAAGGAATCCACAATCCACTCCATTATTATACACAAATTGACTTTTTCGGGTACACACCACACTGTCATAGTACCCAAAACCTGCCCATAGTTTTTCAACCCCCAAGTCACAGCACAAGCCTTTGATGGTCTAGTACTGATGCCAACCTTTCCATCGGCTGGAAATCCCATCTCCCACATTGTCTGCCCTAATTGGACAGCTCACATTCCAAAATAAACTCACTGTTCCCCACAACACCTCCCAATTCAAACCACAATTTGCACCCTGCCACAGGCCTACCTTTATAGGTCAAGGCTGCTAGGCTTCATTGCTTTGTGTATTACAGTTTAAAGAATGCTCTAAATTCAAGGTTTTTAACTTTTTAATCTATGGAGAAAACTTCCTATAAACTCAGATTAACAACTGCTAATGCACTGAAGAAAAGAAACCAAAAACATTCCTCCTACTATAAAAACAAAATAGTGTGGCCTCTGTTTCTTTTCTGATAAGAGTCTTAAATACGAAACATTTAACTGCATAATAACATTCCCTGGCAGCCAGCAGCCTGCTTAGCAGATACATAAAGCAGGTAAAAGGGGAAAAAGTTAATTTCTTGGCTGAATGATTCCATCGGTAGCTATAGGGCAAACTAGAAAGTCTTTTAGCAAAGTAGCAGTTGATTCTTCTATCAATCTGCAGCACACACACTCTTCCAAGGAATGCATTAAATATGAAAATCATATCCCGTTATCATCTGTTCCCAGCTTTCAGCCCAGTAAGCTTTCCTTAATGAATGCTGTAGCCTAAGGGACGCGCGTGCTGCCGGCTCCTCGGAATAATGGAGTGATGCTCCTGTCCTGCCTATTCCGGCACCGCCTGGCTGAGGGGCTTCCACACACAGTCACAAGTGACTACTCTTGCCAGCATGCTCCAAGTTATTACAAGATGTTTTTAGACATTTCATCTAAAAGAGCTTTGCTGCTTTTAGTGGAGAAAACAGCTCTGGTCTTGAACTGTATCATTTATATGGAGATAGGAGGAGGGATTAGGAGCCTGCATTACTGCAGATATATGGCAGCAGATATTTAAGTATTCCTTGTCAGTCTTTTTGTCTGTTCCTTAGATATGCAATCTCCTTCTGCTCCTTCTGAGGAAAGGTCAGAACACACAAAATTATGAACACAGCACACGGCTCCTCAGCTGCAGTTCTGCAAATATCCCTCATTAGGAACATTTCCTCCTCAGTCATGACCATCTCCACACCATCCAGTGCAAGACTTATAAAAGCCAACAAGAAGATGTGCATAAACAGTCAGAGGTTTTTTTTAATTCTGGCTCTCTGGATGAAACGATTGCACTTTTTACTTCTCTCAGGCACTACACACAATTTCACACTGCACGTGCCAGCACCGCAATCCCCATGGAAAGGCTGTGCAGCTCCGAGGAGAGCATGGTGCTGGAATAAAGCCCATTTCCCCCCCATTACCTGCTCGCTGGATCCTTCCTCCCTGTCACCTCCTGCTGACAAGCTGCCCTCTCGAAGGGATAACAGGCTTTTAATCTCCCTTCCGTACCATTCCTAAAAGGGAACAAATCCGTCACACAAAACTGGAGGCCAAACAACCTCCCCACCCCCCAACCCAAGAGATACCACTTTGCAAAATGTGCACCTTTAAATGCAAAGCCCTCATAGCCTTTTTAACTCAGACTGTATTTAAAAGCAGGGATCTCATTTGCTTCTCATTTTTCTGCTCCCCTACCCAAGCAGCGTGGCCTGTACACAATCTGCTGCAGGGCTTTCATACACATTTATTCATCTCCATCATTTAGAATCCTATAGAACAGCAATAACTTGTTGACCCATATTTATTGCACCCCAACCAGCATCTGTAACACAGAATTATTGCTACTGCCTCCAGACAATGATTTGGCTACTTTGGGATGAAACAAGCTCCACAATGTGTTTTTCATGCCCCATCTTACAGCTGGGTGGGCTGCTGTGAGGAACAATCCCTGGCAGACGTTTCAGAGAGCACCGGCAGGGAAGGCTCTGTGCTGGCCACTCCAAACGCGGCTCACTGCACTCCAAGGTTTATTGGAGCAGCACTGGGAGTGGGGCTGGACACCATGCAGGCAGCACCTGCAATTAATCCTGCATGCTCCTAATTGCAGCCCCCAGCAGCAGCAGCACACCAGGGCTGAAAGCCGGGAACGGGCATGCGAATGAATCCTTCACACAATCAACATGCACGCCTCTGCCCTTTGCTCTGGCATTGCGCTTGGCTCCCAGGTAGGAGCTGCTCGGGAAACCTTGAACATGGAATTTTAGGGGACAAAACCTCACCACGTGAGGAGTCGAGATACTCAAAAGAAACTCAGATGTAACTCCTGAATTTTGCTGAAAGCTGAAGTGCATTTATTTATACTCCTAAAAAATACTGACCAAACACGGGGAGCAAAACTGCATCTTTCAGAAACAAAAGGAGCTTTGTGAGCTACAGCTACGTAATAAATGCACACAGAGTTGTGATAAAGCACCCCTAAAGGGCATTCTGTATGGAAAAAAAGAAGAGAAAACAGCAATAATTTCTTTCTGTGTACTCCCATGATAGATTAAATGATTGTGTGCTCCATAACTCTCCTGCTTTCCATAACTAACACAGAGGAGATGTCATTTATTCAGCAGCTCTGAAAAGTAACCGTAACTTGGCAAAGATAAAATGGATGGCACAGGAACACCAAAATGGAAGGACTGGACAAAAACCCCACGCGCAGCTTGACCTGTGGCACTGGGACTCGCAGCAGGTGTCAGAACCATCAGCCATGACACTGGGCAGAATGGTGTGCACCAGGGCTGCTGAGGAGGAAAAACCCCTTCAAAACAGCAGGGGAAAGCTGTCACTGAAGCACAGCTCCCTTCCTGCTCTGCTTCAAATAACAAGTAAAAATCAGAGGCAGGGAATCAAATACCCCAGGGACAGGCTCTGGGCTACTGCACTGCTAGGCAAAGATGTTTTGGGAATGACACCAGATCCGACAGGCACTACCTGGGTTATTGCTGTGTGAGGAATAAACACAGCCAAATGTTTCTGAGGAGTGACACTGCTCTTAGAAAGCAGGAATGAACTCATTTCCTCCCCAGACTGTGCTTTCCCAAAAACCTGGCTCCATGCATCAGTGGCATAAGCAGACATTGCAATTTCATTTTAAAAAATCTGGACTCATCACTTTGCAACATCCCAACCTGTACTTTTGGGAACAGCATGAGAACATAATAATAACAATAATAATAACAACAATGTGATTCAAGAAACCTGAGGACTTAACATAATATTACAGCATCTGTTGAATCTGAAATACTTCAGACCTGTCTATTCTACAACTGAAATATGGACCCTGATTGAGTTTGCTTCCAGCTCTAGGACATACCAGGAGATTACTGCATAACAACAGCAAACACCTACGATCAAGTCTTATAGAAAGTTACTTCCATCTTCCGGATGCTCTCCCAGCCCATGGTTTCCATGTGAGCCTCCAGCTGCAGGAATTCCTGGCGCAGGGCCCGGTTCCGGCGCAGAGCCAGCTCCTGCCGCACCAACACCGCTGCCAGGTGCTTCTGCAGCTTCAGCCTCACTCTGCAGGGCAAAGAACAGGCACTTACAGTGTGAAAATAAACCAAAAGCATCCATCACAATCGCTCTGCCTCAGACACACACACCAGCACTGGGAGGGAACTGCCCCAGACCCCAAAAAAGAGGAGACTTGTTCTTCTGCACACCTATATTTACATAAATATATACGTGCCACTTCCCTGCAGATTTACACAAGGGCTTTGATGTCCCAAAGGGTAAACACATTAAAAATCTCCTGTAATTGTGTTTTAAATGGATTATGTGCTAGTCACTTCTATCCCATTACATCAAAATGAAAACTGTAGCAGAGTAACATGTTCTGAAAGTCACCCAAGCAGGAACAGCGAGGCTGAGGTTTCACAGCTGCCAAAATCCATGGTGCCACCAAGGGGGGCACGAGAAATCCATCTAACCCAGTTCTCTCCCATCTACAAATCTGAATTCCCTTCCAGCCAGACCTCTTTCCTGATGTGCCTCCAGGGCAGCCACAGGGCATTAATGCCAACACAGGGAAATGGGGACCCAGAGATGCCCTTGGCTCACAGCTCCGCTTCAGCCAGGAGGGAAACTGCAACCCAAAGCCCCCAGGATGTTCAGAGAAACTGTAGTTCTAAACCTCTTAAATAAAACCAAATCCAATAAAACCAGGAAACAAAGTATGTGTGATGCTGCCTCACCTGTCCAGACATTTTTTAAAATTTGTATCTGCATTTTCTGCCCCTTTCAGAAAAGAGGTTCCCAGAGCACCCAGCACTCCATCCCTGGAGCTTTACAGAACACCTTTGAGGGAAAGAATGGAATATTGGATGACACTTCTCAGTCCTCTCTGGAGGGACTTTAGGATTCTTTTTTTGGCTGTTTAGGGTTTGGATTTGTTGGGGTTTTTTTTGTACAGACTGTCCATGCAATTTACATTACATAGTCACTGTAGAAAGAATCCAAGGAGCAGGACCAGAACCTGGAATATCCCCTAGTGCTTCTTAAAGCTTTCAACTTTCTAAGACCCTGGGATTCTCCAGCATGGACTAAGCTGTGGTGATTTTGTAAAAATAGGTTAAAGCCAACCTGCTTGTTGGTTATTCCCAAGATTTTAGTATCCACAGAATGAGGCATTTATGTTACTGCTGCACTTACTTATTTCATCAATAACCTGAAGACATGAATTTTGCATTACACTCAGCATATGAATATAAATGTATTATTATTGAAAAACCTTCAAGACAACATTCTGAAGGCATTCCAAGATAACTACATCTTTATAACTAGAACAAAATAACCCCCAAGAAGCTTTTAAACAGGCTTACTGGTGTGGATCAGCCATTGTGTATTCCACCTGCTGCCTTCCTGATTCCAGCCTTTTTACTTCACTGGAAGAAAACAAACAACATACAGTGAGATAAAAGCATTTTATCATCTGAGGTCTCCAATCGCCAGGAGAGAGGAGTTTTGCAGAGCACAGCCCTTGCCAAGCAGAGAGGTCAGATTTGCTGGGAGTTACAGACTCATCTGCCAGCCCAGCTCTGAACAACTCCAAGCTTTCACCCCTCTCTCTGTTCCTCACTGGAACAGGGTTCCTGGAAAGGGAAGAGATGCCTCAACATCCAGACGGGACCCACCAAAAGAGCCAGAGACCCCAGATGGCCCAGGAAGGGCAGTCCCCAAGCCCATCCCACCCCTTCTTACCCCACAGTCCCACAGCAGACCCCTTTCCATGCAAGAAACTCTTGGCTGGAATTGTTCCCAGGACAGCTCCCCTGAACCTGCCACAGGGACGGATTATAACACACTTCCAAAACCCCTCCCAGCTCACAGACCCCCCCATGCCAGCCAAGTATTTTATTTAGGAACTGAACTTGAAACCAAGCTCATCTTTTCCTTTTGGCATCCAAGCCATGTCCATCTAGAGGCAGGTGACCCCCACTGCCAGCACTGCCACAGGAACAAGTGTCCCCCAGGAATCCTGGTGGTGCTGGGAGCCTGCAGGGCCATCGGAACTGTCTGGAGCAGTGCCAGGGCACTGGGCATGGGACAGACACATGCTGAAACACAAAGTCATCCACACTTCACCTAAAGCCATCCCATCGGGAAGGAGGTTCTGGGAACAGAGTAAAGCTGCCATTATTGAATAGTTGCAAATTGCACCTGAGGAGGAACAACCACCCCCCGAGCAAAAATCAGAAAATAACCAAGAAAGGGTGCCAGCAGATTCTCACTGCAAACCCTGCCACGAGCAAAGCCAAGTGCCTCTTCAGGAGCAGAATCAGGTTGTCATTAGGCAGCAATGTGTGGGACTGAAGGGGACGTCACACATTTCTCCGTGGATCTGGGCTCTCCTCACACAGACACACACACAGACACCTCCTCCCAGTTTCCCAGCTGAGAGAACAGCCAGGAAAAACCCTTCCTGCTGCTCCGCCTGGGAGATCAAGGCGTCCGTTTTAGCCATGTGATCCTGCCGGCGCCTGGAGCAGGATAAAGGTTTGTGTCATGTCCACAGTTTAACAGCCATATTCCATCTGGGATCTCATCCCTTCAATTTCCTCTTACAGGACGGACAGCCAAGCAAACGCAGATTTCAAGATCTTGTTTTTACTTCTACAATAATTTTCCTTCCTCACCGGAGAACACCAATATCCTAAGGGATGAAGAAGCGGATGGATGTGAACAGCCGTTGCCTCTGATCCTACTTCCTACTCCCCCATCCCGCAGAGAGCATACTGCGTTCCTCAGCTCCCTAAAGCCCATTCCCTCCCCACAGCCAGGTTTTTCAGCACCCGGCGGCCAGCCTGCAGCAGCCACTCAGGCAGGCAGGGAGCCCCAGGGAAGGTCTCCTGGGGCACGCAGGCACTGCCATGTGCCATCAGGAAATCAACCCTGGCCAGGAGAGTCTGAGAGGCGATTTAAGATCTAGCTACAGGTCCCGCGCTGGTCCATCGATCAAGAGCTGAATCTCTGGTGACTGACTTCTCAGCCGCTCCAGAATTTAGGTATAGAAAGGGAAAAGAAAAAGGAGATGGATGAGAACGAGGTGGGGAAAAGCATTCCCCCGCCCGCAGCGAGAACCGAACCCCCATCACCCCGCGCNGAGAGTCTGAGAGGCGATTTAAGATCTAGCTACAGGTCCCGCGCTGGTCCATCGATCAAGAGCTGAATCTCTGGTGACTGACTTCTCAGCCGCTCCAGAATTTAGGTATAGAAGGGGAAAAGAAAAACGAGATGGATGAGAACAAGGGGGGGAAAAAAGCATTCCCCCTCCCGCGGCGAGAACCGAAGCCCCATCACCCCGCGTGGGGTCGCGGCTCACCTGGCGCGGGCTGGCTGCGGGTCGCGGGCATGCCGGTGCCCGGGGGCGGTCCCGGTACCGTTCTCGGTCCCGGTGCCGTTCCCGATCCCGATGGCCCCGCGCGGTTTCCGGCGGTGCCCATGTGCAGCTCCCGCCGTGCCCCGCGCGGAACCCCGGAAGTGCCGCCCCGCGTTGCCATGGGGATGGGCAGGCGCGGCCTGCGCCGCCCAGACGCGCTTTGGAAGCCTTGAAGCCGTTTGTAGGTTTTTTTTGTTGTTTTTGTTTTGGCTTTTATTTATTTTTTGTTTGTGTGTGTGTGTGTGTGTTTAAATCATAATTTGTCGTTACCCCACCTCTCTCCACCACGTTGTTACCGCGGGTGTTGCTGATTGCCCAAATGAGCCCCCGGCTTGGTGCTGGAGGGCACTTGGGGCAAGGCAAGATGCTTGTCCCCGTGTCCGTGGAAGAGGGGGAAATTTGCAAAGCGCCAATCCAAAAAATAACTGGGAGCTGCTGAACAGTTAGAGTTGGTTTTGATGAGTTTATTGTACACCATGCACAGGAAAAAAACCCCTGATTCCTCATCCTCTAGAGTGCCACTGTACCCCTCTGGTGCTGTCACCTCTCCAAAATTCATATGAGAGAAGCCATAGTCATCTCCAGCTGGAGACTGAAAACAGAACGCCTGCCTTTCATTTCCAGATAAAAACTAATATGCCTTTGAAAGGAAGTAGCCAAATGAGTGCTTAAATTCCAGGACCCCTATAAAATCTGAATACCGCAGGAATAATTGAAATGAAGGAGAAGCTATACATCAATAGACAAAATTGCAGAGAGCAGTGAAATGCTTGAGCATAATTAGAACGGCAATCAGTGTACAATTAGTGCGAGATCATCACAGTAATTACCCTTCATTAGAACTTCTGGCCAAGAAGTGACACATGAAAGCTCAGCTGGAGCTGGAGACTCTGGCTGGGGACATGCTCTGGACTAGGTGAGATCAAAAACTTTTGGGTTTCCTAGGCTGGGTCTGGTGATGCAAAAGCATTCCTGGTGTTTCCAACACCTGCAGCCACCAGCTCAGCTCCATGGATTTAAACACAGAGTAAAAAGCTCTGTGGAATGGTAGTGGCACCCAGCTGTCCCCAAATTAGACCAGCTCCGACCCAGCATGTCTATCTTAATACCCGACTCAACAAAGTGTGGAGAACATTGGCTTGAGTCAGAGCTTTCCACTCCAGGAATGCCCAGCAGAGGATTTGGGAGCCTTTTAGTGTTGCATTCCCATAAAATGCACTTGTCATAAAGACTGTTCTCTCCCCTTCTTGTTTACTGAAAGCAAAGAAAGCAAAGATGTGTTTTGGAGATCTCCCTCACACCTTCACAAGAGCCTACAGGTGAAATCTGGGCCTGCTTTCAGAAATATTTTTGCTTGCTAAAAGAACACCTAAAACGGTACAAAACTTCCAAGCACTTCCAGCACTGTCTGAAATCCTGAGCTCACTGGAAGCCTTATTTCCAAACTGCAATTTTAGGATTTGGTGGAAAGGGGCTGATGGTTCCTGACCCATTGGGCTGCACAGTTTGTCTCCTGGGCAGCCCTGGGAGGATTTTTTCACTCTGGACTTTGTGCTGTGGCTCAAGGGTATTGAACTGCAGGCAGGGCTCAACATCCTGCTATTTATTTAACAAAAAATAAGGAAATAAGGAGCCTTAGCCTGATCCCCCTGATGTATTTCCCACTTTGTTCCATGTCTCTGTGCTCACCACAGCCCTTGGGCTCATAATTGACTCAAGAATAATCTCCATGCTCCCATCCCTGATAAGGAATGTGGTCCCTTCCCTGAAAGCCTACAAAGAGGAGTGTTTTGTTTGTGTTCTCCCCGCAGTACTTCACACTTCTTTTAGATTGTTTTAATTTAATTTTGATGTAATCTGATAAGAGCTGTAAAACTGTCAAAGGAAGCAGCCTCCTTCTGTTGCATTAAATACACTTTGAAGGAAATGGCATCTTTGTCCCCAGTACCTGCCAAACCAAAGCATCTCTTGATTCCAGCGCAGGGATTGATGTGCACTCATCTGAACAGCTTTACACTCCTTTTCATTGAGGGAGGCAGCCACGTGTCCTTTAGCATCCCCTTTTCCTCTGGGACCTAACCGTATCGAAGAAAGTGTGGGATTGGCCTCATGGAGCTGAGCACCTGGCCACAGGCCTCTCACCAACCAGAGACCCCTGGCAGGGCTTCCCAGTTATCCAGGGCAATGGATCCACGTGCTGCACATGCGTGCTGCAGGGATGGGAAGTCCCTTGCTCCCAGGAAAGTGGGAAACTCCTTACAGAGCAGGAATTGTTGGTGTCCGTGGTAGAGTGTCATGGGACACGCAGCAGGTGGGGGGGGGACAAATTACCCTGGAAAAGGATTTGCAGAAACACAGGAAGGTGTTGGGAAGAGGTTTTCCCTCTCTGTGCCTGTGCCTGGCTGATCCCCAAGAGCACAGTGAGCTTGGTCACAAGCCAGGGCAGAGCCAAATGCATTTGCTTTTCTTTTTCTCAATGAGACACATAACACAGGCCCTGGTAGCTGTGTGAAAACATACAGAGAATGCCCAATGCGACTCCTTTTTTGTTAATGACTCAAGTCCCAAATGTAGAACACTAATAACACACCAGGAACCAAGGAGCAGTAACAGCAGTGAGTGATCTCAGCAGAGCAGTTGTGAGGATCCATTTCCTGTCAGAGGCAATGCCTGGAAACAGTAATTAGCGTGTTGAATTTAATGTTCACATTTTAATACATTTAAATGTAATAAAATGCTTTTATTAAGCGGTACAGTTCCTTGAAACCTGTTATTACTCGTGTCTGATGCACAAGCAGCATACACCACGCCTGGCCTCAGATTTGTTGACTCAGTGCAGGTGACAGAGTTCCTCCAGCAGGAACCTGGAACGCAGAACCCAAAGGCTGAGTGCACAAAAACCTGGAGACCACAGCAGTTAAAAGCATGTCATGTTTATTACAAATGTAAGGGCCTTAGCCAAAGCCTGGTGACATAATTGAAAAGCCCCTAGGCATGGCACTGTCCGTTGATTTTTAATTAATCCTGTAGAATTGAGATATAAGTACATACCACTGATACTAATGAGCCCCAGAAAAGCCATGGCACAGGGAAGGGCCTGGTTTAGGGACCATTTTCCAGGAAGCCCCCTTCCTTCTCCAGCCATCTCCAAGTGCTTTTCCAGTGTCCTGTGCAGCACAGGAGGCTCTGCTAGTGGAAGGGAGCAGGTGTGTGACATGAATGAGGCTGTTCCAAGGCCAGGCATCCAGAGAGGATGTCAGGGAGATTTCGGGTCTCAGTCACTCCCAGGCTGTAAACACAAGGAGGAGTCTCCATTCAAGTGTCTGCTGCTATCTGACAAGGAAAGAGGAGATTGACAGTGTTGAGTTTCCCTGTCCCTGAAGAAATGAGAACTGAATTCAGGCTTTCTGGCATGTGAGCCCAGAGGCTGAATTCGAACCAGACCACTCACAGCCAAAGGGCTCAACTCTCATCTTCCCTGAAAGCATCTCGGAAGCACCCTGTGCTATGGCTCTGTGAACTTCTGTTCTTCAAGCTGAACCAGCTCTGGTGTGTTTCTGTTCAGGAGAGCGTATTTTGGCTCATTCTATGTCCTTCATGCCTGCAGTGACCAGACTGCATGTGGGAGAAATGGCTCACAACACACAGCCAAGCTCAGTGCCACAAGTGCCCGTTGAGGTCCCACTCAGCTGCAGCCTGACCTGAAGGGACAGAACCCGGCTCAAGGCAGGATCTGCTGGAGGCACCACGAGCTCCTCTCCTCACAGATGTGGGATAGAGACCTTCTCTCTAGGGGCTCTCAGGACTCCCTGTGCCCGACTGCTGTGCTGCCGGCTCTGCGCCCGGAGCATGCAGTGCTGCAGTGAGGAAAAGGGGACACTTCCCACACGTGTTCCCAGCACAAATAGTCCTACCTCACCTTTGGCATGCTGTCTCCTGCACCAAGCCATGTTTTTGCCAGGATCCTCTTTCAGGAGAACGGCACCTTCACAGCCATGTTGTTCCCTCTGCTGTCCACTCCGCAGCTCTCGCTGGCAGGGCCATGGCTCGGCCAGGCCAGTCCACCCTGCTGGATCTCAGTGCTTGCTGCTGCTTTAAAGGACACAGATCTATCAGGCTCTGTCATTAGTGTTTTAACAAATGACTGGATTGATCTCACGTACAGACGGAAAGACTGAAAAAGTTTAGCTGATACAAGTCATGAAAAATTAAAGGGAGAATATAAAATAACGGTGGAATTCTTTTAACTGAATTAGATGTTTTCCTGTCAGTCCCACAGTTCAGAGTGACTGGTTCTGAAGAGCTGCTGCCTGCATTGACGGGGATGAGGTGTTTGGACAAGGTGAAAAGCCCAGAGGATCCCAGTACTGGGCTCAAAGGGATGTGTCTGGCCCATTGTCTGGTTTGATTAATGAAGACTTTGCACAGTGAAATAATGCCATGTTTGCCGTGACGGGGATACTGCTGCACAGCACAAATATCACAACTACGAGGAATATTCAATATGGTAACAACAGCAATGAGCCCATCTATGTATGACTGGATTCCTCCCAAAACCACCTCAAATGATATTTGTTTATTTCTTAATTGTCAGCCACTTTGATGCACTCGCTGTCAGGTTCAACAAGTGCTCCAGACTCCAAGCATTTGAAACAAAGGGAGGCACTTGGGCTAGCTGTGCGGTTCATGGGGCCAGGGCAGTAGGGTGCGTGCGGCTCTCAGGACAGACACACTGACAAACACGGGATCCCTGGAGGATCTGTTACCTCCTCACACCCCAGCACTCAAACCCTGCCCACCACACCTGTATCTCAGCAGGAGCACCTGAGGGTCAGCAGTGACTGGGAAATAAAAGTGAGCAGATTAACAAAACGGCCATGCAGGAGGAAAGCAAGTGCAGAGCCCCAAGCTCGTGCTGTAGGGTATCCCAAGCTCCTGCCTGGGCATGGCTTGGCTGCTGCCTTTGTTCCAGTCTTACTTCTGCCAGAGGTCTGGAGCTGAGTGCCCAGACCCGAGAGTACTGGGGAAGCTAGCTTGCAAATTGAGGAAGTGCTGCCTGTGCCACCAGCCCAGGTCTCACCTCACCCTGCCTCTCCTGGTCCTCCAATGCTATGAAATCCAGGTTTGAGTGGACATGGTATTTTTCACTTCCTACCCCAAACCACTGTGCTCATTTGCTATGACCGATTAAGGGCATTTTCCCCATCCTGTGCAGAGGATTGTTCTGGTGGTGAATGAAAGGATCCACATATATCAACTGTTCATTTGTTCATAAAAAGCAGAGCACAGGACTATTGAATTAATTAAGCTGTGTCTGCACGGAACTCAGCACCCCTGGGCCTTGCACTCCATTCAGAACACGCCAAACAGAAATAGGAACCTGAGACTGAAGCTGACAGAAAGGCTTGAGCAGAGATGGAAAAATCCTCCAACAGCGCATTTTGACAGTGCTCATAAATGCATTTCTAACGTACCTGCAAGGCAGCGCGGGGCAGACACGCAGGTGGGCAAAGGCTGGGGCTCACTTCCAGGCTTCAGGTCCCGAATGCTTTGCCCGTTTGCAGACACACAAACCACACCAGCCTCTCCCGGCGGCCCGGGGGTGACCTGTGCCCTGTTCTCATCAGGACCTGACCCGAGAGAGGCGCCTGACCCCGAGCATTCTCCTCCTGCCGCTCCCCGCAGCGTCCCCGCTAGTTCAGCACAGCCACCTCCCGCTGTTACCAGTCCAGAGCAAACCCTGGCCCTCGAGAGCTGCCCCAGCCGGGACACACCTGAGCGCCCCAGCCCGGAGTCTCGCTCCCTCGATTCTCGCATTTCTTCTGCCGCGAGCGCGTTTGTTCTCTGCGCCCGGAGCGCCGGGAACGGCTGCCCGCCCGGGCGACAGGCTGACAAATGAAGGCAGAAAGGGAAAAGCCCCGTCCCGTTGCCCGCAGCTCCGGGCGAAACCCCGGCCACCCCACGGGCGGATGGAATTTGGGGAGCAGCTGTGGGGCCGCCACTCGCCTTGGGACGCCGCACCCGGAGCGTTCGGTCCCCGCTGCCGCAGCGGCCACGTAGCGAGCCCGGACCCCCGCCCTGGGGACCCTCGCCCAGGTAGGTGCCGCTGGCTGTGCACCTCCCGCACTGCCGCCTCCCGCTCACCGCCGTTCGTCCCCTTGGATTTTCCTCCGTTGTTTCCCTCAAGCCTTTGAATTCTGGCGATTTTACCATCGGGCAGCGCCGCGGAGAGCGGGGGCCGCCGCTCCATCTACTACCCGGGGATCCAGAGTGAAGCCGCCCCTGGTCTGGCCGCGCTTCCAGCGGCTCCGGGCAAACGGGACC